>JBAMBO010004083.1:0-402192 GCA_037044535.1 Lordiphosa magnipectinata
AAGTTTTCTATGCTCTTTAAATTTTGAAATTAATTAATTTTTTTTTTTTTTTGTGGAATCGCAGGCGCCTTGCTTTTTAACTCAAACGAAATAAAATTCAACATGCATTTGGATTTACTAAAATTTCTCATTCGAAGTCGGAGCTCCGAGTGGAGCACATCTAAAAACCATTTCGGTCTTCAAATTCTAAATTAAATGTGAAAAAGTGTAAAAGTGTCCTTCCTTATTAACCGCTTCAAGGAGGAGGGTGTGTGAGTATCAACAAAAGTATAATTCAAAAATATATGGGAGGGTTCGGTTCATGGTCCCGGTTAGGCGAACCCCAAAAAATCCGAACCGAACTGACTCTATCAGGTTCGGTTTGCAGCCTTGATTCAAAATGATAAAAAAAACACGTACAATTCCATGGGAAAAGTTTCTTTTAAAGTTAAGAAATTGTAATTTACGATAATATCAAAAAAAAGTATGGGTTCCCCACAAAACGCGTCTGAAAAGGGTCAAAATAGGCACTTTTCTTTGCAACTTTAAGCTACTAAAAATCCGAAAACAGATTCGCGTTCAGCACACGAAAATCATCTAGGATCCACCACCAACCACCCTTCAATATACTGGACCCCTTGTTGCGTAGTGTTATTTATTATATCTATTATTATATAGATTATAGCATCAACTATTTGGGGTTACAAACCCAACTCGATAATCTAGATAACCATCCCAGCAACCATCCTACCAGACTTATGCGGATAAGCCCTTTGAATTTTTTTTTTTGTAGAATCGCAGGCGGCCTTGCTTTTTAACTCAAACGAAATAAAGTTCAACATGCATTTGGATTTACTAAAATTTCTCATTCGAAGTCGGAGCTCCGAGTGGAGCACATCTAAAAACTATTTCGGTCTTCAAATTCTAAATTAAATGTGAAAAAGTGGAAAAGTGTAAAGTCTATTTCAAGATTCCCTAGGCAGGGGGAGATTTTATTGGTTTGTATCTGGCCCGCCTACGATAATGTGGAATATGTGAATTCAAGGATATCATTCAGTCGATATCTGGCCTTTGATTCCTCCAGATCAAAGCTGGTTCACGGCGGTTTATTTTCGCACACCAATACACTCTCACTTTTTGGCCTCGCTCTCGTTGACCAACGCTGCTTTACATGCATTTCAGCCATGAATTTAACGCAGACAGGGCCAACTACGTCTGGAGTCTTATGCTTTAACAATTCCAAACTGATGCCGTAGCATAGCTCACCCACTTTTACCTCTCTCTGCTTTCAGCTACCTTCGTGCCCAACTGGTGGTGGACATACAGGAAGTGGACGGTCTGGCAGCCAAACTTATAAATTGGCCAGCATCAAAAGAGCCATACGCCAGCAACAGCATCAAGCATCCGACTCATCAGTTGCCGGCGGCACATCCATTAATGCCCAAAATGTTGCACTCACTACCATCCCGCTACCATTGACAGCCATGAGCTAACACCGTGGCCTTAAAGCAAACTCTTCTGATTCGGACGAAGAGATGCCAACAATTATGAGAACATGGACTATGTTCGATCACCTACGATGCAATCTGGACCCCCAAAATTGTAGCAGTTTCGGCTTCACTTATACCGTCAGGCTCTTTTGCCCGGCGGACATCTGAGGGGGGGAAGGAAAATGACTGCAGTTTCGTGGAAAGTGTAGATCCTTGACCTTACCTTCAACAGATACGAAGGCAATACCCATGGAAAGACATAATTATATCCCGTCAACTTAAAACGTAAGTGTTCACTATACTTAGAAATTGTGAAAAAAATGTCATAGATGGTCCGCAAATTATGATTAAAATATTATGCATATTAGGTCGCAGCCATGATTACTTGGTTACCTTTCAAATGAATTTTGAAATATGCTAATTTTGTACAAAAAAAACGTGCACATGCCTTTAGTCAAATGTCAAATGATTGATTCGCATCTAGAACTGGTCTGCATTTGCATTTCCCAGTTTTATAATGCGAGCCAAAAGGCAACCACAAACTGATAATGGTCCAAGTGACCCAACTGACGTTTTTTGATTTGAAATTCTGTTCCATTTGGATCACAAATTTTGAAATCTACTCTTCACTTTCCGCATAGGTTTTACATTGTTTATTGTTTGAGCGTATGTTAAATACTCGCTTATAAACTCCCTTCCACTTGGGCAACCGTGATGTAGATGATCAAAATGATCAAAATCAAATCGGCACCCAAAACCTCATCTTCTTTGAATTGCACATCGATGTCGTTCCATCGGGGTATATCTGCTCTACGCCGACGACATTGCACTGCTTCAACAGCTGGGAGAATTTAGGAAACAACTTCAAGCCACGCATTTGTTTATGCTTTGCGCATACGATTCACGCGGCCATAAGATTATAAAGAGCAAAAACAATTTCATATTCGTGCTCTCCTCCTTCATGATTGTAACTTACTGGTGACCTGCTCGTATATAGCTCCTGGGTCTAACCCAAATACTACTTACCTTCAGCATCCAGTTATCCACAATATTTGGGTATTTTAGTCTTCCCGCTCTTTCTTTTAGAACCAAGTTGGAACATAATTTCAAATCAAAAAGCGTCATTATAAAACAGGCACTTTGACATTTGACTAAATGCATGTGCAGGGATATAATGGGATTTTTATCTCCTTCTTAATCATCTTGCGTGCATCCAGAATGACTTTGTAGTTAGCCTTTTCGATCTGTCATTTAAGCAAGTTAATTCCATCCCTTTTAGCCTTAGAATATTTGTATGTGACATGTGATGTACCCATTGCTCGCACTTCCCCATTCACCCGACTTCAAATGTACGCCATCTGCTCAGCAAACGGCTAAGCAAGTACGTCGGCAATCCCTATAAATTAAATGGTAATATCAATATCTGTACATGTTTATAATAATGACCAATCTGTTTCCAAACTTAGATCATGTTAAATATGTTGTTCACTATATAAAAGACCAAAAACACAATACATGGAGAAGCAAGAGATCGAAGCTGAAAGAAATAAAACAAAGTTTTATTTAAATACAGCTCCAATACTTGTAAATAAACACGCACACAAAAAACACTTGAAAAATACACGACAAACGGCCAATAAATGAATATACAATTTTATGTGAAGCTTCTTTATTTGGTTTTGGGAGAAATGGGAGATTTTTTTTTTAGATATTATTGCAATTGAGTATGGCTTCTGAAAAGTTTTCTAAATCTTAGTTCAGCTGTGGTCCTTTTAGTTACATCCGCAAGCTCTCAATTAAAAAAGTTACATGCCACATTTAGCCAAGACTCAAACCGTTCGTTCGCAAAACTCTCTCCAAAGAAAAGTCTACAAAAGCATTAAGGGTAAGCAGCGCTATTGAAGTAACCTTAATACTGCCAGCGAGAGCATAAACTCCAACAATGCCGAAGACAAAAAGGAAGTGAAGTGGCTGTGTTGGGGGGTGGGCTTAAGACTGTTTTCAGACTTATCTTTTGTATGGCAGCTATACTCAATAGTGGTCCGTTGTAGTTGTTGATTTATAAAACAGGCAAACACAAAGTTTGCAGTAGTTTTCATTGAAAACCAAACAGTTTTTCTCTCTAGAACTAGTTTTTCGACCGATCATTCCTATGGCAGCTATAGTCTATAGTCATCCGATTTGGATCATACTTAGCAAAATTGTGTGCTACCGTATAATATTGATCAAGAACATGTTTGGGAGCGATAGCATTGGAAACAAAAAAGTTTTTCCTACTAAGACGTTTTTTCAGACCTAACTTTTGTATGGCAGCTATACTATATAGTTGTCCGATTAGGATCAAATTTGGTAGAATTATGCGAAAGCATAGAAAACTTGTAAATACGTGGTTTGGTGGCGTTCGCATTGAAAACAAAAAAGTTTTTCTCACTAAAACTTGTTTTTCGAGCGATAGTTCCTATGGCAGCTATATGCTATGGTCATCCAATTTTGATTAAACTTGGCAGAATTGTGTGGTACCATATAATAGGGGTGTTCCTGCATGTGATTTTGATTCTGATTTTGCTTTTAATTTCGGTGTGACCAGATAACCTGCAGAAAATGACACAAAAACTGTCAAACAAAACAAAAATCAGAATCGAAATTTGGATTTTTCCATACAAAACAATTATACAGCTTTTACATTTTGTGATTTCAATTTGGATTATCAGGTACGTCTTGTGTTCCGACACTAATTTGCCTTAAATACTACATTTATGTCAGTTTAATATATTTCAGTGTTTAAGCGAATGTTATGTAGTGGTCGCAGTCAAATTTTCGAAAGAAATCGAAGAGTTATAGCCTGGGCCGGCACATAGAATCGGACGTTGCGGTCATCATTGGAACCTGCCCATTATATTACAAGAAATGTTACCTTCTAGTAGGGATATGCACGGTAAAGAAAATTCGATGGCATCCCCTCCAGATCCCGGCCCAAGTCTATCCCGACACGTCCCGATTCCGATCAACAATTTTAATTTAAAACCCGTCCCGCTACCATCTCTACCTTCTACATATAGTGGAGCAAACATATAACGCTGATGAGCAGTTATGGGGATTGTAATAGCTGAAATTTGATAGGAAGAAAGACAATTTTGTTAAGGAAATAATGGCAAGAGGCGAAAGGAAACTAAGGCCAATGGAAATAAAAAACTAAATACAAATAATGGTGATGCAACTCAAATATAAAAATATGCAATAGCCTTCAAAAATGCTTATGACTAGTTCTGTTCAATAGTTTATGGAGGTTTTAAGCCGCCGATTCCATCATTCACATTGTTTTTGAGGCAAATTAAACCGCGGTTTCGGTTTGATTCACTTGGACTCTTTTCAATTACGCTATACTATACTTTTCATTTAGACATTTTTGACTTTAAGCTTTTATTTTCGAAATGTGGAAAATGTGGAAATCTGAACGTGGAAATTGAGAACGATGCGGTTTTTATGGGTTTTTCAGCCACCAGGGCATACACAAAAGGCAATTCATAATCCGAGAAGAATCCGCACCAATATCTTTAAGAACGTTTATCAGAATTCAATCTGCAACAGCATGAGGCCAGATATATTTTGATGAGACTTCAGTTGCAGGAGATGGACCAAAGCCAATGTTGTGTAAACACTGGCACCCGATAACAACACGAAAATTGCAGTCCTTTAACAGAAAGTTTAAAACACTCTTCATCGCTGGAACAATGGAAGTCTTTTCGCATAGATCAATCTTCCACTTCATATTCATAAATTTATTAACACTTTTGCCTTAAAATTTGTTGGCAAACCAAACCGTTTTCTTTTGCAGTTTTGGGTACAGCATTTTCCGGTGTTTATTGACCCTCTAGTGCCCAAATTTTCTTTTCTTATTCTCTTCTTCTTTCTCTTTCTTTTCCAAGAAAAATTTTTTTTTTTGGATTCAGTATATATCAAAAGTGAATGTTTGTTTTAGAAAAACTTTTACTTTTGCACGAATCGAGTTTTATAGGACTATATCCTTGGACCGCCTAGAGGCGGCTTTGGGAAGGTAGGCCAACAAAAAATTAGGTAATCAATTCTTTTGTTTACACGTTTTATTATAAATGATATAAAGAAAGGCTCCAAAAACAAATAAAATAACAATTAAAACTAAAGTTACTTAAATTCACAAAGCTCCAAATATTTGTGTACAAAAAGTTTGATTACTTATTTGTGATGAAAATCATAGAAACAATCTTTTTTCTGGGAAAAGCACAGGTTTATATTACTTTTACGGCAGACAATTTGAGTTTCGGAAGTGTAACCAGGAAGCTTACAGGTTTTTTTGTCAGCGCGTGATAAAAACATTGGAAAATGCTCGACGGTATCATAACGTACATCATTAATCGGAAGGAAAGTTTTCTTCCCTGTGCATTTATTTTCCTTACCTTTCCTTTTGGCAGATAAGGAGTTTGTAGCATGCAAAGCACTTATGCGACCTCTGATCGGAAGTTTGGCAATTGTTATTTTGTGTTATTAGCGTCGGGCTGGTTTATTTGGTGGAACAAAATGTAAGCGTTTACCATGGCTAAATCAAGCATATGTGTTAATAGTCGATTTGTATACTTGTTGCTCTTTACGGGAATTTTATATCGACCAATAAGTCCGTCCATTAAGTCGACACCACCCATGCGGCTGTTGTATTCGTGGATAACATTTGGGCAATTTATGTCAACGTACTTTTTTTCGGAACGAACAAAACGTGAAACCTGACCTTTTGAATTCGTTTCATTCAGGAAAGGCTTTGTGCCAGCGTAAGTCGAAGCAAGTCGTACTGCCTTATTGTCCTTCCAAATCGTCAAAGACAGTTCGACTCCTGATACAGATCCACAAAATTCTGTAGAATATCCACGCACTTGTTTCTTGAGGTCGCTGTCAGATGGCAGCTTACAATTTGGAATGCGATTCGAGCGAATAGTTCCCAAAGAAAATATTTCCCGGGACTTGAGATATACAAGAAGCGGCAAGGAAGTATAATAATTGTCAAAGTTGAAATCCGGAACATTGCGTGACAATCGAACAACCACATTTGCTGCCGCACCAAGATCTGGTGAGCCAGTTTGAACAACGTTGTCACCTGCTCCACAATATATCTCGAAATTATAGCAAAAGCCAGAAGAGTCACACAAATTGAAGAATTTCACTCCCCATTTGTGTGGTTTGTCTGGTAAATATTGTCAAATAAGTTTTTCTTACTAAAACTAGTTTTTCGACCGATTGTTCCTATGGCAGCTATACTATATAGTGATCCGATTTTAATCAATTTTGGTGGAGTTATAAAAAGGCAAAGGAAACCAATAAAAACCAAGTTTAGAGACGCAACCATTGAAATCAAAAAAGTTTTATGTACTAAGACTTTTGTTCAGACATTACATTTGTATGACAGCTATACTATATAGTTGTCCGATTTGGATCAAATTTGGTGGAATTATGCGAAAGCATAGAAAACTTATAAATACGAGGTTTGGGGGCGTTTGTATTGAAAACAAACAAGTTTTTCTCACTAAAAGTAGTTTTTCGACCGATTGTTCCTATGGCAGCTATACTATATAGTGGTCCGATTTTAATCAATTTTGGTGGAATTATGAAAAAGCATGGAAAACCCATAAATACCAAGTTTGAAGATGCAACCATTGAAAACAAAAAAGTTTTTCTTACTAAAACTAGTTTTTCGAACGTTTGTTCCTATAGCTGCTATAGTCAGCCGATCCGTAAGTTTCCGTCAAATGCTTAGACTATGTGTATTTCCAGACTTTGGTCAAGGTGGCCTTAATACTGACGGAGAATATAAAGTAGTAAGGGTTTAGGACATTCTACAAACCTACATCAACAAAGCTTTCGTCCTTTCTTTTGGCCAAGGTATGACAATTTTGCTAAAAACGCATTTCAACCCTTTCTCCTACCTACCATTACCAACCCCCCCCCCCCCCCCATCTCTCAGCCAAAGGCATTGAAACCAGCCACCAAAGTGAGACGCTATAAAATGCGCTCGTTTACACCTCAAGTGGCAATCATTTGCCATCGCCCCCAGTGACGTTATCGCGCTACCTTCCACCATTTCCTACTACTCCTTCAGCATACAATGCCTGACGCTAATCACCAAGCGTAAGAGCTCCTGCTGCTGCTGCTGCTGGTGGAAGAAAAGTAGAAATGTGGTCACATCTTCTTATTGTATTGGCAACTGGTGCTAGTGATGATGACGCTGATGATGATGATGATGATGAAGTGGCAGCCATGTGACAGTTACAGCAATGACAGAAAACAAAGATGATGCAAGATGAACACAACAACTGGGGGAATATATGAGAATTGTCATAATGGAGGCAAACAATGAAACCAGAAGTGGTCTATGGCCATGACAAGGCAGCTAAAGAAAAACCGCTTCCAGGTCCAATGAATAGGTACAAAAATCGAACAAGTGTGACTCACATGAAGGTGGGGGTGGCTGGGGGGGGGGTAAGTCATCTGTCATCTTCCTCATTTCCTCATGCCCCTTCCCCCATGGAATTGAACTGTAATTACTTTGGGGTTTTGGGTGCTTCATTCTGATGAGGCGCACAAAAGTAGGCAACAAAATTGAAAGAAAATCTTTACATTGAGCTTAATGGTTAGCTTTAAAGCGTTACCCAGGGCAACTAGCAAGAGACAGAGAGGGACAGAGGGGGAGGGGGGGGGGGGATAAAGTGGCATGTATGTGTCGCTATATATTTACAGCTACTAAACTGTAATCGGGGCCACACACCGGAAGTTGAAATGACTTGAAAATTTATTGCATTTGCAGTCAACGTTGAGGACGACGACATTGTTGTTGTTGTTGGTGTTGGTGTTGTTGCTGCTGTGCAGTCAGCAGCCAAACGCTTGGCTGACTTTGGTGTGGCCCCCCCCCCCCCCCCCCCATCCTAGTCATCGGAAGTGGCGCGGCAGTCAATTGGAGACCCAGTCGGTGCAAGAGATTCTCGCCAAAAATTGAATAAGCCCACGGAACCAACAACAACCCCAAATTTACGGCGATTTCTGCAGTCAACAGCACTGAAGGAGCAGGAGGAGGAGCAGGTCGAGGAGGAGAGTGCATCCTTCAGCCGTTTTACTGCTCATAAAAATCCATTAAATTATTCAAATTGCAAACGAAAAACGACAACAGGGAATCTTTTAGCCAGGTTTGATTTTATCACATTTATTTGCCATGTGTGTGTGTGTGAGTGTGTGTGTGTGTGTGTGTGTGTGTTTTTCCGCGTTGCTTGTTTAAAATAAAAGACAGCCAACCCTGGGACCAGGGACAGGAACCACTCAGGCATGCAACAACAACAACAACAACAGCAACAGCACACATGCCTGCACTTGACTGTTAGTTGGACGAGGTTTAGACCCGGCCACAATGTACCACACACTCACACTCACACACTCACACACCCACACCACATCATAGCAGTCCAGAGGCTGTGGCCGAGGCAGAAATACAGAGCCTGACAGTTGGGGCTTGCGGCTTCTTCTGGTCCTGCATTTTGGTTAGGCCTTAGAACAGTGGGCGTGAATGCATCCAACCCCCACGGTACGGTTTCTATTTGAACAGTGGCATAGCTCTATCCAGGTGCTAGGAGGTGCACTACACCGGGGCCCTCGAATTGAACTATCGAATGTAAATACAATAGAAACTAGAACGAATAATTTGAGTACGAACGCTCTTGAGTTTTTGGTTTTTATAGGCAAGGGGAGTGAGAAGAAGTATCGGATGGGAGAGGGGTGTGTGTGTGTGCAGAAACAACTGTGAGGAGAGCGTAATCGATTATTGCTCTTATGAGAGTAGAACTCTGTCGTTGTGTAATGTCAGCGGAACAGCTGCGTACATTCTTAACTATGGTTTCGACGCCACGTCTTGCTTGTGGATGATAGTCGAGTGGGCTAAGGTGTCATCGTCTGAGTAAATGTTACAGTCTTCGAGGTACCGATTTCAAGTCCCTGTAAGATAAAAAAAAAAAGTTTGAGTGTCGGTAACACTCACGGGGCTTTGATGTGAAACATGATGCTAAAGTTAAGGGCTTAATTTCAGAATCACAAGTTCTCTCAATGGTATCTAAATCAGCAATGGCAATCTTTCTAAAGAAGAAACCCAAAAGGGAGTAGAAATACCAACAACTAAATCACTTGCTGCTGTGTCCTTTCTTTTTTTATACTCTGTACCGAAGGTACATAGAGTATATTAAGTTTGTGCAAAAGCATGTAACAGGGAGAAGGAATCATTTCCGACCCTATAAAGTATATATATTTTTGATCAGCATCAATAGCCGAGTCGATATAGCCATGTCCGTCTGTCTGTCCGTCTGTCTGTCTGTCTGTCTGTCCGTCCGTCCGTATGAACGAAGAGATCTCAGAGATGGTAAGAGATAGAGGTTTGACATGTATGGGACATATATTTCTTATATTTGCAGGCAGATCAAGTTTATTTTCAATTTTTGCCACGCCCCCTCGCGCCCCCGCAATTTGGAAAAAACGTCATATCTCCTACAGTTTTGATGATAGAAGGTTCGTACTTTCTAGAGATATCTAGTACTCAGAATTATTTATCGATTTGCTGAAGGAATGATAAAGATCGGATGAACGATACTCAACTCAACTCATACTTATGAGCAAAAAACGGTCAGTTAACACCCACCACCCACCCCACCCATAACCTAAGCATTGCGTTCAGCAGAAGCAATCTTAGTGAAAGAGAGAGAGAGAGAGAGAGACTTAGAAAGCGCACTGCGTTGTGCGTTGTGTGTTAACTGGCCGTTTGACTCGTGACCAAATGCGAGCTGCGACATTAAGGGTGCAGAGTATGTTATAGTCGGGCTTGACCGACTTTCTTTCTTGTTTTTGTTCTGCCCTTGAACGTCAAACAGCACAGAAGCACACATACATGCATATGCAAACATGCGTACATACAAATGTACATGCAAAATATATGTGTATGTATATGTGTGCTGTTTGACGTTCAAGGGCAGAACAAAAAAGCGCATGCTCAACCTTTGCTTTCGGCAGATTTCGCACACATGCACAAAAAAACGAGTTTAAATATATTAATTTTTTATTTAATAATTTTTTATAATTTTACAGTTTAAAATGGAAGATATAAAACTCGTTGAGCTGCTAGAAAAATTTGACATTGACAATTTGGTGTACGAAAAATTATTTGGTAAGTTTTGTTTTGAAATAATTATTCTTCTCAATATATGATATTAATTTTACAATTTTTCTAGAGTGTGGATTTAACTTCGACCGCCGTAATTACATTTCTTCCAGCGACAAAGAGCAGATTTTTCCAGAAAGATAATTGTCATAATAATTGTAATATGTATTATAAAACAAGAAAGAAAGTCGGTCAAGCCCGACTATAACATACTCTGTACCCTTACACTCGCATTTGCTCAGGAGTCAAACGGCCAGTTAACACCCCGCGCACAACGCGGTGCGCTCTCTAAGTTTCTCTCTCTCTCTCTCTCTCTTTCTCTCTCGCACTAAGATTGCCTGTGTTGAACGGTTAGTGTATGTTGATGTGGTTATTGGTGGGAGGGTGGGTGGAGTTAAGTTGCCGTTTTCAAATCGATAAATAATTTTGTTTACAAGGTATCTCTAGAAGGAATGAACGATCTATCTCCAAAACTGTAGGAGATATGAAGGTTTTTCCAAATTGCGGGGGCGGGAGGGGGCGTGGCAAAAATTGAAAATAAACTCGATCTGCCTGCAAATATAAGAAATATATGTCCCATACATGTCAAACCTCTATCTCTTACCATCTCTGAGATCTCTTCGTTCATACGGACGGACGGACAGACAGACAGACAGACGGACAGACAGACAGACGGACAGACGGACAGACGGACAGACGGACATGGCTATATCGACTCGGCTATTGATGCTGATCAAGAATATATACTTTATGGGGTCGGAAACGATTCCTTCTCCCTGTTACATACTTTTGCACAAACTTAATATACTCTATGTACCTTCGGTACAGAGTATAAATATTGCTTTGATATTATAAAAACAAGAAAGAAAGTCGGTCAAGCCCGACTATAACATACTCTGTACCCTTACACACGCATTTGCTCACGAGTCAAACGGCCAGTTAACACCTCCAACCCCCCCACCCATAACCGCAGCAACATACAATAACCGTTCAATACAGGCAATCTGAGTAAGAGAGAGAGAGAGAGAAACTTAGTGAGCGCACCGCGTTGTGCGCTCTAATAGTTTCTCTCTCTCTCTCTCTCTCTCTCTCTCTCTCTCTCTCTCTCTCTCTGTCTCTCTCGTACTAAGATTGCCTTTGCTGAATGGTTATAATGGTTATGGTATGTTGCTGTGGTAATGGGTGGGGGGGTGGTAGGTGTTAACTGGCCGTTTTTTGCTCATAACTTGAGTATCGTTCATCCGATCTTTATCATTCCTTCAGCACATCGATAAATAATTTTGACAACTAGAAGGTACGAACAATCTATCATCAAAACTGTGGGAGATATGACGTTTTTTCCAAATAGCGGGGGCGTGGCAAAAATTGAAAAAAAACTTGATCTGATCAAATCGTAGAATTGATTGGAATAGTTTATTTCAAAGTCAAGGAGTAGTTCTTTACGATAATATCAAAGAAGGTCAAAACAGAACTATAGGTTCACCACAAAACGTGGGTCATCATTGACAATTTATGCAACTATAAGCCATTTCTGAAAACAGATTCATCTAGAATCACCACCGACCCTTCAATATACTGGAAAAAGACTTTTTTTGTTGCCTTGTGTTATTGGTTAAAAAAAGACACTCGAATTTCAATTCCTGCACAGATTACACAGCAGAAGCTAAGCTCAGTAGGAGATAGGAATTGATGTTAGTATTTAAGTATAGGAATTGTATGAAATAAAACTATTCATTGATGTGGACGGCTATGTATGTTTGATTCGTGGAGTTGTAACACAATAAGTAATATTCAAAAGTGTTTCTTCAATCTTTATTCAAGATTTTTGTATTTAGATTTCAATTGAGAATGTATGCTTGGGTTCGGTTTTGACTCTATAATCATGGTTTTAGATCAGAGATGTGCATGCACACATATCGTCACACTTTTCACACTCATACAAGCACAATTTGCGTGCGCCGCATTCGTGTTCTATAAATAGCTTTCAATGCTTATAGCGTACGTGTGATTTTGTGCAGTCGGCCGCGGCAGAGGTCCTATGCACACGCTGCCTCGTGTGCATTGGAACGTCGCGACGCGGCCATCTCTGTTTTAGATTAGTTAACTATGGCTAGAGTTGTCGAATGCTGTCTTAATGTTGAGTTAAGTTAACTTAAGGGTCAGACGGTGGCAAGGTCTAGGTTATGATTCACTTGCATCCACTGTGCCCCGGTTGTCTTCTTCAGCTATCAGGTGTAGGACATGTTGGCTTCGCTGCTTCACTGGCGTGTGTGCTTGGCATTGTATTCACAGTCTAGTAAACCCAGCGGCATATCTAATTATTTGCCCACAGAGCCATCAGCGACCACCCCACACACCTCCACACACCTCCACACACATCCTTTGTAAAGTCTCATTATGTTGGCAAAATATAGAAAACAGATTTTGCACTAAAAATAAGCGCAGGAGCAGGAAAAGGTTTGTTTTATTTTTATATAATTTTTTGTAGTTACATATTTGCAGTGTTATTAGCAGGCAAATTTGCGCACCTTTCAGCTAAGGTTACATATTTAACAGTTGTGTGTGTGTGTGTGTGTGTGTGTGCGTGTGCATTACGTAACTTGCCCAACGCATTACGTAATTAGGCGAGTGCGTGATGAGTGTGATGGGAATGTGGTTTCAAGGGCTTGCCGCAAGTTACAAAAGAGGCAGATGAAAGCAGCTGAAGTTAAGGCTGAGCAGGGGGGGGGACTGCATGAGTGCAAATATTCACCAAAAATGCTGCCAAATGGCTAAAGGCCATTTGTGGTTTCTCTTTTCTTTTTCCTTTTTTTGTATGCTTTGTTTCGGAGTTCCGCCTAGAAGTAGGCAATGAAACATGAAAAACCAAGCACGCAATTCTGGCGTGCAATGTGGCCCCGCGGCAACATGGAAAAGGCGTGTGTGTGTGTGTCGAATGGTCATCGTTCTGTTCGTTGCAATTGTAACGTGATTTGTTGTTGTTGTTGTTGCTGTTGCTGTTATTCGAGGACATGTCACAATGCGTTACACTTTGACGCTTTTGAACCATATCGAAAAATTGTGCTTTTGGTAATTAATTTGCAAGAAACAAAAAAAAAATTGACAATAAATTCGAATGCAATGCGACAAGCTCTTATGGTAATTAATCACACAGAACTGCTGTTGCCACATAAATATTTCAAATGAAATCAACTGAAGCAAAAGAGAGCCACCCAGCAAACATTTTGAAGACCAAGAAGAGAATATGTACGAGGATACTCTCACATTTGAAGTCATAACTCGACTGCTGCAGTGTATGAATACGAATTCGAAGCTCTTCCAACCTTGAAGTCTTCCATTTAGGTTTTCTTAGTTCGTGACTCACAACTCTCTTATAACAAGAAAGATATCCATATCAATCACAACAAAATGTTTCCAGGGTATTGCATTCATTTTACAAAGCAGCTGACCACAGTCTGTGACATGACACATTCAAGTCAGTAGCGACATCAGCTGACAGCTCTGTCTACGCTGCTCCCACTCCTGCTGTTGCCTTTCCACAATTTTAATTAATTTTTAATGAAGTGAAAATGCGAGCGTATGTGTGTTTGAGTATTCTGCCTCTTCTCGCCTGTCTGGCGGACACTTATTGATGAATTTTTGCTTCACCCAACACCCAACACACACACGCACACCCACCCACTCCAAATGATGAATGACTGCCAAATGAACATAGTTTTTTTTTTTTGCTGTCGTCAGTTGAGAGCAGACTTAAAGTTTTCTACTAGTTTTGAGAGAACTCTTTCCGCTACGAAAACTTTTCTTCACTCTACTTAACTTGCATTGACAGTTGATGGAGATCGCGTGCTGATTTCTAGACATGATGCAAGCAACCCAACCCAACCACACTTGGGCACTGGAGCAATCAACGTACAGTGGAAATGGGCTAAGTCTGACGCAGTTTATGTGCTCTAGTATAGTCTAGCAGTTCGTTTAATTTATATATAAATGAGAGTAGTCTTCATTTTTGTTTTGAATTTGTAGCCCCATACGGACATCCGAAGTAGCGAGAAGTTTCATACAAAAATTGAGGGAAGAAGAAGCAGAAGTTACAACTTCGCCACTTGAACTTTTTGCAAGTACGGAGATCAAAATTTGAATGTCACCCTTAACAGTCAATGTAGCGCTTAACAGCACATTTGTGGAGACTATGTAAAGTGGCTGTGGGCCTTATTGTGCTTTGAGCAGCTGACGCAGCTTTGAGAATGCACCTTGTTAAGTCACTCTGCGCATCAATCATCTGGAGTGCATTAAGCTAAAGTGAACTAAGAAATAATAATAAAAAAGAAAACGGCAGAAAAGCAAAAACGAAAGAGTCGCTTGGAAATGTTTTCACATGATGAAAAAATTTCTTTAATTTTGGCGGTGAAAGAGCGGGATGTCATTTGGGATCTTTCCCACCCCGACATTCGGACTAAAACTTTGTAAACAAGGCTTGGGGAGAAGTGGCCGGCATATCACAAAAAGAAGGTATGTATGTACAATGTACATATGTGAAAAATAAACACTTTGATCAATTGGACTAAAATTTGTAAAAATATGTTACAGTGGCTGCTTGCCGAAAAGGCTTTAAGTCTTTGCGGGAGAGCTATCGCTATCATGGCAGAAGCGCAAAGCAGATGAAGACTGGTAGTGCCGGTGGTGAGCCAATAGATAACCCTTCTTTTATAAACGATGTGAATATTGATTGGGAATTCAACGCATTAATGTCGTTTCTGCCAAAAGTCTCATCAAAGCGCAGGTAAACCGATCAATAATATTTTTGTAAATTAATTTAATGAAAGATTCATTATTTTACAGGACATTTCAAACGGACGCCTTGCTTCCTGCTGAGTGCCTGGACAATTCTGCAGTGGATATAGAAGAGTGCATTTCTGAGTCTATGCTGTCGTCAACTCAGGTGGGAGACAGCATCGAAGTTGGGGCCACAACCAGCAGTTACTCCTACGTAAGTAACTGAATCTTTAAGTGATATTTCAAATCAAAGCATCTACTTTAGTCATCTTATAGAAAAGGCGTCGCAATTTGTCGGAGAAGTATGAGGGCAACGACAAATTGATGGGTGCAATTTCCCAGATTATGGAATACCAAAAGGGGCTAATGGAAGAGCCTAGTTCCAAATTGCAACACCCGGAAATGTACGCCTACTGGGATAGCATTATTAAAGAATTTTATCCATTATTTATCCATTTTTTAATTGTAAACAATTTCACTTGGCATCAAAACAAAAAACAGATGATCGAGAAGTGTGACCCACCGCCAGTAAAACTAAAAATACCACAAACTTCAATTTTCGGCGAAATTTTTTCTTAAGTCTGGTCACGCTACTCTTACGTTCCACGGTGACGAAACATATGACGAAGTTAACTAAATTACGAACGTCGGATGTCCGTACGGGGCTTGTATTCGTTGAGTGATTTAGCAAACCGACAAATAGATGGCCCCTCTAGTGTGGAAACATGCCAGCCATCTATCGATAAACATGTGGCAGCCTGCCAGTGAGCCGTCGATAACTAATGTAGCCGATGAACTATCATCATTATACTTTAGCCCTCATTCGAGGCACCACAAAGTCCTCAACGAGGCACGCAAAGCCCTTAGCCCAGATACGCAAAGTCCTTAACCGAAGCACCACAAAGCCCTCAACTGAGGCACCATAAAGTCCTCGTCCGAGGCACACAAGGCCCTCAACCGAGGCACACAAAGCCCTTAATCAAGGCACCCAAAGCCCTCAAACGATTCACCACAAAGTCCTCAACCGAGGCACCACAAAGTCCTCAACCGATGAACGCAAAGCCCTCAACAGAGGCATCGTAAAGCCCTCAACTAAGTCACCATAAAGCCCTCAACCGAGGCACGCAAATTCCTCAACCGAGTCATCATGAAGCCCTCAACCGAGGCACGGCAAAGCCCTTAACCAAGGCAACCAAAGCCCTCAAACGATTCACCACAAAGTCCTCAAGCGAGTCACCATAAAGCCCTCAACCGAGGCACGCAAAGCCCTCAATTGAGCCACGTAAAGTCCTCAATCGAGGCACCGGAAAGCCTTTAACTAAGGTACCATAAAACCCACAACCGAGTCATCATGAACCGCAAAGCTCTCAAGCGAGGCATCGTAAAGCCCTCAACTAAGTCACCATAAAGCCCTCAAGCGAGGCACCGGAAAGCCTTCAACTAAGACACCATAAAGCCCTCAACCGAGGCACGCAAATTCCTCCACCGAGTCATCATAAAGCCCTCAACCGAGGTACGCAAAGCCCTCAACCGAGGCACCGCAAAGCCCTCAACTAAGTCACCATAAAGTCCTCAACCGAGGCACGCAAAGTTCTCAACCGAGGCACCACAAAGCCCTTAACCAAGGCACCCAAAGCCCTCAAACGATTCACCACAAAGTCCTCAACCGAGTCACCATAAAACCCCCAACCGAGGCACGCAAAGCCCTCAACCGAGCCACGTAAAGTCCTCAACCGAGGCACCGCAATGCCCTCAACCGAGGCACTTCAAAGTCCTCAACCGAGTCACCATAAAGCCCTTAACCGAGGCACCACAAAGCCCTCAACCGAGGCACCTCAAAGTCCTTAACCGAGGCAACCGAACACCGGAAAGTCCTCAACCGAGGCACTACAGAGTCCTCAACCGAGGTACCGAAAAGCCATCAACTGAGTCACTACAAAGTCCTCCACCGAGGCACGCAAAGTTCTCAACCGTCACCATAAAGCCCTCAACCGAGGCACGCAAAGCCCTCAACCGAGGCACCGCAAAGCCCTCAACTAAGTCACCATAAAGCCCTCAACCGAGGCACGCAAAGCCCTCAACCGAGCCACGTAAAGTCCTCAACCGAGGCACCGCAATGCCCTCAACCGAGACACGCAAAGTTCTCAACCGAGGCACCACAAAGCCCTCAACCGAGGCACCACAAAGTCCTTAACCGAGGCAACCGAACACCGGAAAGTCCTCAACCGAGGTACCGAAAACCCATCAACTGAGTCACTACAAAGTCCTCCACCGAGCCACGCAAAGTTCTCAACCGAGGCACCATAAAGCCCTCAACCGAGGCACGCAAAGCCCTCAACCAAGGCACCGCGTAGCCCTCAACTAAGTCATCATAAAGCCCTCAACCGAGTCACCATAGAGCCCTCAACCAAGGCACCGCAAAGCCCTCAACTAAGTCACCATACTGCCCTCAACAGAGGCACGCAAATCCCTCAACCGAGGCACCGCAAAACCCTCAACTAAGTCACCATAAAGCCCTTAAGCGAGGCACGCAAAGCCCTCAATCGAGGCACCGCAAGGTCCTCAACTGAGTCAGCATAAAGACCTCAACCAAGGCACGCAAAGCTTTCAATCGAGGCACCACAAAAGCCGTTGGCCGAGGTACGCAAAGTCCTCAACTGAGGCACGCAAAGTCGTCAACCGAGACACCATAAAGCCCTCAACCGAGGCACCGCAAAGCCCTCAACTAAGTCACCATAAAGCCCTCAACCGAGGCACGCAAAGCCCTCAACCAAGTCACGCAAAGTTCTCAACCGCGTCACCATAAAGCCTTAAACCGAGGCACGCAAAGCCCTCAACTAAGTCACCATAAAGCCCTCAACCGAGGCACGCAAATTCCTCAACCGAGTCACCATTAAGCCCTTAATCGAGGCATGCAAAGCCCTCAATCGAGGCATGCAAAGCCCTCAATCGAGGCACCGCAAGGTCCTCAAGTGAGTCAGCATAAAGACCTCAACCGAGGCACGCAAAGCTCTCAATTGAGGCACCACAAAAGCGGTTGGTCGAGATACGCAAAGTCCTCAACAGAGGCACTCAAGGCTCTAAGCCGAGGCACCCGAAAGTCCTCAATCGAGGCACCACCGCGAAGCCCTAAACCAAGAATCTGAGCAAGGAGACAGCATAGAAACAGCTGAACTTGGCTTGATCAACTCAGCTGGTCTGCTGATCAAGAAAGTACATATATATACTACCTAAATATATGGTCGGAAATGCTTCCTTCTGAACCATTTTAAGGCAATAAAAATAAAATGCCAAAAATGTAATACTCTATTTAAGGCTTAACCATGTTTCACTGTTACTCAAATTTGGTTGTTGTTGTTTCCTTTGCCTATACATATATTGTTGTGTCAGCTCAGAAGTGACAACCAACAACAGCACGAAAACAACGAATTTCACCTTCGAAGGATTAGTTAGCTGCGCTGGTTTTACCTTGGGCTGTCAGTCAGTCATCATGTGCGAATTGATGGCATTACTTGGTCGGTCTGTCTGTCTGATGATGATGATGCTGTGTGTCAACACACGCGCGCACAGTTTGTGAAACTTTTGTAGCCTACTTAGTGTGGGGCGAGTGGGTGAGCTGAACAATGCGACTTTGATTGAATTGCATGTAAATTGACTTTGTGATCCGATTAGAGTCTGATTTAATATCTAGTTATACCTGACAGCCTTAAAGTCTGATTATTCATTAAGCTAAAACTGCACTTTAGCATACTTTCGTGGCATATTTACCCAAAGAGATTCTGTTGGTTTCAGCTGGCGACCGCAGCCCTGCTCATCCCTTGGCTAAAAAACCAAAAACCAAGAAAGAAAAAAAAAAACCGGTTTTGTTTTTTTGCGAAATGGAAATATTTAATTAAAAACAACGCAGTAAAGTGGTAGCAAAGATGTGGCTTTTGTTGCCTCTCCCTCTCACTCGCTCGCTCGCTCGCTTGATAATAAACCCATTTAGCAGGGAGCTGAACATATTACGTATGTATATGTATGCTTCAGTCATGGTCCATTAACATAATCGCCAATTCATAATCTGCCCATGTTGGGCGTAAAAACTAAGCAAGAACTAAACATCCAACTAAACTTGTCGATGCATTCCGGTTTACAGTTTCACAAACAAACCAAATTCGATTTGGTTAGCTCAGCGATTGCGGAAATGGAAACAGTGAGTGAACTTTTGGCAAATGAATTCAGTTGCTTCTTTAGTTGAGGAAATGTTATACTTGCACAGACATTGACTTTAATGGCGACTCGTTGTCGTTGTCAACCAAGTGGAAGTTAGTGTAGTGCGATGGAGTGGAGTTCACTGGGCAAAATGGTCAAGTTAGGTGTGTAATAAATACAATGTATATAGGACATTCTTGTTCCTCAGAAACGTTCCTCGTTCTTCAGAATCAGAGAATGCAGTTTATGTCCAGAATTCTCGTTCTAAGTCGGATAGCTTTTGGAGCGAAATACGTTGGAGCTAACAGTTCCAAAGTACAAAATGCATAAGCTAATGGGTGTATGCGTTCTTTTGTATTGTTGTGGTGTACCGAGAGCGGAGAGAGTTAGTACAAGAGAAAAGCACACTTTCACAAATTGGGTTCTCTTCTTTCAGTACCAAAGTAGTTCATTTGTCTTTCTGTTTTTGAAGATAACTGACAATAGCAAATGGATCTATGAAGGAATCAGCAATCGATGTTGAGGAATTCCATAATATTCAGCAAATGGTCAACAACAAAATGAGGAAACCCTAATGACAAAGATCACAATAATGGATGCTTTTATAACAAAGTATTTCTTCTTGTTGCCGAGGTCAACAAAGTCAACCTTTATGCGATGACAAAATCATTTAAAATCACTTATTAGGGCAGCGTGTGTCACGCGTAGCCCCTAGGGGCTATTCACACCGACACGATAGAGAAAACGAACGCCAAGAGAGGAGTCGCTGGCCAGCGTTTTCGATGTACATTGAACAGAACAATTCAGTATATTTGAATGTAAAGTCGAAGACAATTTATAATGCACTTATCCAATTATCCTTCTTAATATGCAGAACACGAATAATTTTTTTTTCAATTGAAAGCACATTTTGATGCGGAATGGACTCAGAGGAATCGTATAAAGTCCTCGTGGGGTACTTATTATATTTCGGCAAGTGGTCACACTCATTTCAAAGGCTAAAATCTGGTAGTACCAAAAAAAGTTTGAAGGTTTACAACGTTTTCACAATGTTGTTTACAGTGATCAATGACATCAATGACACTATTCAGCATAGCTCGTAAATAACTCTCAACCCTATATTCAGTTCGCTCTGCTCACGTCACTGACCGAAAGTGTGCTGCCAAGGCGCTCACTGTTAAGTGGCGATGGTTGAAAACACAGCAACCGAATAACAGGCCCATGTCAGTCAATCGCTCATAAACTGTGTGTGTTTTTCAAAGACCGGAATGTAAAATGTGCTGTTCAAAAGGTTGCGTGCGAAAGAGAGAATCAATGTCAGAGAGAACGAGAGAGCACATATCGTTTATTGCATACATTCATATTGTTAGCCGAGCATTACACACCAATGCATACATACGAAGTAGACCTGTTGAATGCGTGAATTTTGCCAAAAGGTCCCAGCCAGAACTGAGAGGAAAACAAACAAAAAACTGTGTTTTTCACCTCTCAAAACCAAAGAAAAGCAGTGACCGCTGTTAAAGCTTATTTTGGTACCTCTTGTTTTCTGACAAAGGCAAACGTGGAACCGATTTTTGCAACCTCTGCTATTCAGTTATTAATTTGAAACAATTGAGTGTCAACTCCAAGTATCAAGTTGATATTTTCGAAAGTAATAAAATGATATTTCGAAGGTATCAAATTGTTACCAACTTGTATCAGGTTGACACTTTGTTGTATCAATTTGATATATAAAAATTTTACAGCCTTTGCATAGACCCTTTGTGAAAAATGCTGAAAACGACTCTTCTGCAGCTGTCTTCGTTTCGAAACTCTCGCATTGTGCGTCATCTTGCAAAGCGCTGAAACAACCACAGTAGCAGTGTAGCGTGATATAAAGTTACATTTGTTATTTTATCATACATTTGATTGCAAAAAAAACGACATCAAACAACATATATATGTACATACATACATATGTACATGTATGTAGAAGTTCGTGCTCCATATTGAAATCCATTAATTTATCTTCAGCCCGTCGTCTGGGAAAGTGTCTTCCATAACATTAGCTTTTAACTAAGTATTGATGTGAATCAATGCACTAAATGTGACATGTCAAGCCTAACCAGCTGCTTGGTTACACATAAGAGCATGACTTTTCGAACATTCGTTGACATTGAAAACTTTTTAATTTCCAATTCATACTTTTGCGTATCAAATTAATATTCCAAATACCAAACTAATACCCAAAATATCAATTTGATACTCTCTAGGCTTATATTGATACAAAAAAATATACTAGTTTCAGTTTCAATTAGAGGCAACTCGTATCAAATTGATATTGTGACAATATTTTTTGGGTGTAAAGAAGAAAAAGTCTTGAGTCAAGTTGTGCTTAGCAATATCCCACATTTTAAGCGAAAAGGGTTCAATCAAATCAATCAATCAAATCTTTCCACAAAATTTTTCTGTTCTGGTGTAGCTATTAACTAAATATATACAAGCGCATTTTCGTGACATTTCATTAAACACATTTTAATCCAAGCTCACCCAAACATCAGCTTCTCAAGTGTAATCTGAGATCTCTTGTTTATTTGAGTGCACATAAGCATTGCTAGCCACAGCAAAAGAGCTACAGCGGAACGAGCTACGAAGAGAACGATTAGACACTTATAATATTATAATCGGCGATCGTTCCCGTTTTAAACAAGCAACCAGATGTGTTTTCATTTATCAAAAAGTGTAAAACTGAGAATCAACTGCTAAAGGTTGATTGCTGAAGGAAGCCCAATCAATCTTTTACACTGGTAAAGGTAAAAGTAAAATGAAAGAAGTGTTTACTTTTGGGAATTGAAATGAAAAGCAAATTGCAAACTAAGCACTACAAAAACATAAGCTCAATCTTTGGCTTTTTTGTATCTTGAAATTTTACAGACGGACTTTAAATTAATTTTAAATACCAAAATCTCGACTGATTTTAGGAACATTTCAGTTTACAATAAATTAAAAAAAAAATGTATTTGTCGTGCTAACTTTAGTTGACGTTCTCAGAATGCAATGCGAAACCGAAATGCCGCAAGAGGAACGTGCTATTGAAAGGAAATCGGCTCGAATCGGAATGATTGAAAGTCGTTCGCGACGGTCAGAAGAGTTTAAAACGTTTAAAAATAAGAGAATTTAGAGCTCGGAAAAGTGGGCGGTGAACATTGAACGAGCAGCTTTTCGATATGAGCCACACATTCAAACATCTAAAGCAGCGATTGTCACAAGAACCCACTGGGGGGGCGAAGATATTTCGTTATTTACACGTATACGAGCCGAACGCATGCCGAAGCTGAGGCCAAGAAGGCCTTTAGTCGCTCGCCAGAGTTCGAACATGGAGCAATGTGTGTTAGAGATAAAATTTGTGCTTCCTCAGTCAGCTGTTCGCTCTCTGGATACATTTGGTCAGCTGTTCGCTCTCACTTATGGTCTCTGGATACATTTGGGAATATGTCCGTCTCGCTCTAACCACTTTGATTTCCTATGTGGCACTATAAGTATCTTTTTGGGCACTATCGTTTAGCACCACCAAAATTGGAGAGGCAGCGCAAATTAGTTCTCTAATACTCATTCTCCATGGTTCGAAGCGAACAGGTCGAAGTTTATTCTCTGCGCTTGGTTTGCATTGTACACTGAGCGAAAAAGTTATATAATTTTGATTGCAAAGTCGATCAAAATTTATGATTTAATAGGCGGAGCTTGCGATTGATTACAGTTTTTAACAAACGTTAGAAAAAAAAGACAGAAGTCGGTCAAACCCGACTATAACATAGTCTGTACCCTTAATGTAGCAGCTCGCATTTGCTCTGGAGTTATACGCGCTCATCTCTAAGTTTCTCTCTCTCTCTCACTAAGATTGCCGTTCAACAGAATGCAGTGGTTATAGGTGCGGGGGAGGGGGGTGTTAACTGGCCGTTTTTTGCTTATAACTTGAGTATCGTTCATCTGATCTTTATCATTCCTTCAGCAAATCGATAAATCTTTTTGATTACTAGATATCTGTAGAAGGTACGAACAATCTATCATCAAAACTGTAGGAGATATGACGTTTTTTCAAAATTGCGGGGGCGGGAAGGGGCGTGGCAAAAATTGAAAATAAACTTGATCTGCCTGCAAGTAAAAAAAATATTATATATGTCCCATACACGTCAAGCCACCATCTCTGAGATCTGTGCGTTCATACAGGCGGACGGACAGACGGACAGACAGACAGACAGACAGTCGGATAGACGGACATGGCTATATCGACTCGGCTGTTGATGCTGATCAGGAATTTCATGTGTTATACTTTTATATGAGCATTTATCACTATTTTAGGAATAAAATATTAAAATACAAAATTCTAGAGAAATGAAAATAGAGTTAAAAAAGGCTTGGCTTAAAAGCCGTTTGCCTGGCGTTATCCAGTGCTTTCTGCTCTTTCTGCTACACACAGCTTCCCCGGTTTTCCCGAGATACTGCATCGTTCCTCAAGGCAGAGGACCACGCTGTTGCCGCATGTCTTCGTGACTTAATACTACAGATCTTCGTAGTTAAGCAAGATATCCTGACGGTACCCCGCATACATTCCCGCAAGAATATTGCAAGGGGTCACCAGTTTGGCCCATTGAGCAGCGCAATACAGTCCCCTATCTCCAGAGGATGCCTACCGAAGTGAAGTCGCCTGAATTCTGCTAGAATGGGGCACCGAGCGATAAAATGAAATACATCTTCCTTCTAGCGTAGGTTTCACAGTAAGGCATGTAATTTAGGTAAAAGATATAGCATTGAAATTGTTGACGCGTCAAACTGATCGTTGAAATAGTTTGTTTCATTTAGATAATACTATAATACCCTGTGCGTATATCTAGACCAGAGATGGGCGCGTCGCGACGTTCCAATGCACACGAGGCAGCGTGTGCATAGGACCTCTGCCGCGGCCGACTGCTCAAAATCACACGTACGCTATAAGCATTGAAAGCTATGCGTGTTGTATGCGTGTGAAAAGTGTGACGATATGTGTGCATGCCCATCTCTGATCTAGACTGACTTTGGTTTGGTGTTGATCTAGCTTTTGCAAATAGTTGATATGAAGGTGATCCCAGAGAAACGTGTCTATTCAAGTGGTGCTCAAGGCCCTGCTGAGTAGCCAGTTGCACCCACTCTGTGAAAAATTGCGCTTTGGACTCCAACAGATACGTTGCCACAATTCGAGGCAGTCTTTATTGGGGCATTTTCATCACCTTTACGAGGTAATCAAAGTGTAACTGCAGCGTGTACGTGTAGAGAGTGGGCAGACCTGTCTCAAAATGTATCGCATAGTTTGGCGTGTTCCGTGGAAGGAAGAATAATTTTTTCACGAAAAAGTAGAGAAGCTTCTCCACCTCCTTGTAACTGGCGTATACCCACACCTGCGCTGCGTAGCACATTATGGCTCTGGGCATTTTATTTTTCATGCCCATAAGTTGTTTCCACGTACTATTTATCGCAATCTTAGAGTCTTTAAGCTTTTGTTGCAAATGACGTTTAAAGCTCATACTTGGCGTTAGACACCGAAATTCACGTACCACTTCAAGCTCTTCTCCATTCAGGAACCACTTCTCATCTCTTGACTTACGACCTCCTCTATTTTTCATTATCAGTATCTGAAATTCCAGACAGAAGAAATTGCTTAATATTTATTTCGAGAGACTAAGCAAAGAATAAAGAATTGCGAATTTTTTTCTATTTACATAGATGAAAGTGTGGATATAAATAACATAAGCCAAATGATTATATGTGTAAGAACCATCGATGATAATTAAACAAAAGTACCTTTGATGCTGTTCAGGAACATGTTCAATTCTCTTTTGGCTTTGACAAGCTGGCGTCAGTGTGTACGGATGGTGCTGCGACAATGACTGGAAAAAAGGATCTGTTCGTCGGCCGCACAGAAATGTTGCAAATGTGCCGACTTGATTCATCAGCAAGCATTGGGCGTGTTCAGCAGAATAATTGATCCCTGAGCAGCTATCAGAAAAGAATTATGCATCGAATAGTTTCTGCTGTTGGAGGGAGCAGTATCACTTTAAAGTAGCGTACTATTTCTTTAATACATGCTCCCTTAACATGATACCTCAAATTGGCTAATATGATGCCGCTTCACTCGACTTGAGTAGGCAGATGATTGAAAATTTATACTTGATCAGGGAGCAAGTTGTTCTGCTGAACACGGCCATTGTTTTCCAAAATGTTTCGATTAGCTGGAGCAATGAGTAAAGCCATTAAAACCATAAATCGCATTAAGGGTGATCACAATGCACTTTCGTGCATAGAAAGTTGAAAACTTTTCTTGATGACCTTAAAGCTGACTATGGGGACTAGTGGCAATTTACGGAAGTCAGATCACTTTTGGGCCTAGCTCTCGTTGACCAACGCTGATCTAAAGAGAAAAGTGAAACGTGAAAAATGTGTGTAATGAATTTCACTTTACATAAGCTCCGACCAGTTCGATAGGTCATTTATCAATCGATAGTTGTCCATTGTTGTTTAAAGGGTTGTCTAAGTCCATTTAAAAGTGATGATTTCGTATAATCAAAGTAAATGGAATTGAATTTTCCTCCTCAAGCATCAATATTATAGGTACATAATAGGGGAAAAGCATGTCACATTCTTAGCCAGTGTTGGGTAATGATTTTTGTATATATATACTTTGACTATCACAACTAAACTTGGTCCAAGAACCGGTTTCAAATCGCAAAATGTTTGCAAAAGTGAAAATAAAGTAATAACAGTGTTGGAAAACGTTATAATATTTCTTTTTCCGCAGCTACTTAGCAGTGAGACGAAGTTTAGTAAACAATTCATAAAGTGAAAGTAAGTGTATTTCCCGCTTCAGTCTGATGCAATTGTTCTTTTCTGTTTCCAATTGCTTATTTTTGGCCAGTTTGATTCGTTTTGCGGTTCTGCTTGGGACAGTTTGGCTCTTTGCCTATCTGGCTGATATCTACTCCCTTCCTTCCCTACCAACCCTACCCTACCAGTGTCTCATCAATTATACAGATTGTGTTTGTACATACATATGTATAGGTACAACAAAATGGAGAGCAAACTTATTCCTGAGTTGGAGGCGATGGAGGAGCATAATCAGTGCCAAATGCCTCAACGAAATATAAACTGAACTTTAACTAAATCTTTTTCACACCCGCAACACACACACATTTCACACTATGACCAAACAAATGAAATTGTTTTCCAGGCTTGATTTCATTTTGTAGTTAACAAATTCATAAAACGAAATTCCGGGCGTCTCTTGTTTTGCATAAATTTCAACAAGAACAAGCTATGGGGGCGGGGCGGAGGCATGGGTAGGCATTTCCAAGCGGCTGACCACACGAAACTCATTTGGAAGTCAGCAAAAAAAAAAAAAAAAATGACCAACAGAAAACCATGTTAAGGGATAACCCACAGTCCAGTGCGTTCAGTGACACGCCCACATTCTGTTGTTACTTTGTGCCTGGGCAGATTGCATGGCCAAAATATTATGCAGGCTTTTATCCCATTTCCCCCAGACTCGCTTTTGTTGTATAGAAAACAAAGCCAGAGGAAAAAAAAAAAAAAACTAGACAAACAACAACAAAAAATGGCGACAGCCGTGATAACAGCACAAAAGGAAAAAATATTTACAATAAAAAAACATGAGTGAGAATTTTTGTTTAAATGGAAAACGTCGAAACCAAAAAGTGTTGCCTACTTATGTGCGGACCATCTTCAACCTGCTGCCGCTTATGGAAAGTTTGTAATTTTTGACACATTTTTTGACGAATGCCAAAAAAACTGAACCGTAACAAGTGGACGGAAAGACGAAAGACAAACAGACAGCAAAATGCCATGCAAATAAACCCAACAACAACTGTGAGTGGAGCGCGGAAGCCAGAGCCGGAAACCCGCATCAACGCAAATGTCATTTGATGGATAAGTTTTGAGCTGGCCGGATGGACCAAGGGGTAGGGAGTGGGAGTGGGAGGGTGGGATAACTATGTTCCATATTTAATTATTCATGAGGCGACAGAAGTGTTAGAGAGAGAGAGAGAGCCAAGAGAGACAGCCCAGGCTGCTTGTCTGTCCCTGGACACCTCCTTGGTAGGGACTCCTGTCCTTGTCCTGTAGTCTTTTGATTAATGAAGCAGCTGAGACAACATCAGCAATCAAATTAATTTCAGTTACATGAGCGGATTATCAACAACAAAGTACAAACAAAAAAAAAAACATAAGAAAGGAACAGAAAAAAAAAAACAAACTCGACTAATTCAACAAAAATTTGCCTCGTTACTCAGTTGGTTACGCATTTGGCTTGTTTTAAGAGCGAAGCTCTTTTACAGTCGTTCAACTGGATGTTCTGTTTTTGCAACCGACTCTTTTGGATACGCATTTGCTTTTGCAAAGTCAGCCACATTTGCCATTTGCCGTAACATTAGGTGTGTGTATATTTTCTGAGTACTGAGTGTTCTAAGTAGCGAGTACTGAGTATCGAGAACTTAGTTAAGAGTTTCAAGTGTCAAGTTCTGAGTAACGAGTTCTGGGAATCGAGTAGTGAGTATCGAGAAGTGAGTAGCGAGTTCTGAGAATCGAGTTGTGAGTATCGAGTTCTGAGTATTGAGTACTAAGTATTGAGTACTAAGTTTTGAGTTCTAAGTGTCTTGTAATGAGTATCTAGTTCTGAGTATTAAGTTCCAAGTGTTCAGAGCTGAGTATCGTGTTCCGAGAATCGAATACTAAGTATCGAGTTCTAAGTATAAAGTACTGAGTATTGAGTATCGAAATATAAGTGTCCAGTACTGATTATCGGATTCTAAGTATCAAGTACTGGGTATCCAGTACTGAGAATCGAGTACTGAGTAGTGAGTATAGAGTATCAAGTACTAGTTCTCCAGTTTGTAATGATAGTAAGCAATGATGTAGTTTTGCTTTACTTTGGTCACGGATGAACTTAAGCTTGGGTCAACACTGTGAGTCTTTCGGCTAGGGCTCATCGGACGGGGAGGATCTTTTGCTCATGAACGTGACTAGCTATTACACAAGAGAATGTGTTGACCTTGCCTTTGATAGTTGTTATTCCGAACTAGGAGATACCATTGGGTTTGATGTTGTCCCAATTACCCACCCTTCCATGTTAACAATGATTCCTTCCTTGCATGCATATACGGTTATACTTCATCGATGCTGACTTATTTCGATACCCCCATTCCTTTGCTCTAGTTAGACTTGTTCATATTCATAATTCAATTAATACTGTCGATAATTCACAAACTTGGCCTTCATGGTTATATATAGTAACTCTAGGATAACAACATAATTAATTATAAATTCACTTCAATGAAAGTTTAGAAAAATATGGATAGGGCTTCATAGCTTTCAGCCATTAAAGTGTTTATTTTTAGACAAGCACTTGG
The DNA here is from genome assembly GCA_037044535.1 of Lordiphosa magnipectinata. Classification (NCBI taxonomy): domain Eukaryota; kingdom Metazoa; phylum Arthropoda; class Insecta; order Diptera; family Drosophilidae; genus Lordiphosa; species Lordiphosa magnipectinata. Next base: position 29,079 of record JBAMBO010004083.1, read on the forward strand.
CTATATGTATGTATGCATATGGTTATCATAACGCAAGTCTTGGATACATTGACTTAAGTACTTTAATATTGAAATTAAATCAAACGGTTATTTCATGATCAATACCATATGCTTCACTTCAGCTTTGCTGGTTCTTTGAACAACAAATACAGATGGGTTTCTGTAGTACTTACAACTTATACGGCGATCCGTGCAGTCAGGCCTGGTGCATTGATGCTGTACCTAATATAATGAGGTGATAATCAAACTACTTAAGTAAAGGTTCAAAGAGTTGAAACACAGCTTTCTCCACATGCAGCAATGTTGAAGCTTAGATGGTTCTTGATCACGTGTAGAGAGGTTAGGGCGAAGTGGCTACTGCCTTATTCAAATAGCATCCACAAAGGTAAACTATATTTTTAGCAAAAACCAATCCGATAGTTATATTCCAAGGCCATCCGAATATGCCCAGGGTTTGGCACCTTCCACTGTAGTTGGCTTTCAGCTGCACATCAATGGCTTTTGGCGGCACACAAATGGCTATGCAAGCACCTGGTCAATATAGCTCTGTTTTACAAAGGAATTCTAGTAACGCGGTAATCTAATATTCACCTGGTCAATATCCAAAGAGTTTTTATTTATTTATTTATTTATTAACAGTTCCTATGCGCTATAAAGGATGACATACGAACTTATGTTATGGTACAGACCTTAAGCTATAATAGTTATATATAATATTATAAGGCTGTCAAAAAAGTCTTGTCGTATTTTTATTGAATTTTCAATTGTTCATAAAATTGGTTATAATAATGCGATTTAAGTCAAATATGCGCCGTTTTGTTCGATGACGAGTTCCCAACGAGATGCCAACTTCATAATGCCCCTCTTATAGAAGCTCGCTTCCCTATTGGCAAAAAACTCGGAGAGCCAATTTTCACAGGACTCTCTTGTGGCCAACTTCCGACTACCAAGCTCGTTCGCCATGGACAGAAATAGGTGGTAATCATTTGGTGCGAGATCCGGACTATACGGTGGATGCAAAAGAACCTCCCATCCGAGCTCCCGGAGCTTCTGGCGCGTCACCAAAGATGTGTGTGGCCTGGCGTTGTCCTGATGGAAGACAATTCGGCCTCTGTTGATCAAAGATGGCCTCTTCTGCATGAGTGCTGCATTCAAGCGGTCCAGTTGTTGGCAGTACAGGTCCGAATTGAGCGTTTGGCCATAGGGGAGCAGCTCATAGTGGATGATTCCCTGCCAATCCCACCAAACACACAGAAGAACCTTTGAGTACTAAGTTTTGAGTTCTAAGTGTCTTGTAATGAGTATCGAGTTCTGAGTATTAAGTTCCAAGTGTCCAGAAAAATTGGATTTGGAGCCATCAGTATACAGGAATTTAAATGATGGGAGTGAGTTCATGAGATAGCGATAATGTTGCTGGTAGATGGTTGGAGGGGTATGTTCCCTTGAGAGTTTGGCGAGTGATATGTTAATTTGAGAGGGGTTTAGGGTCCAGGGTGGGTGCGAGTCTTTTAGGATTTTTGGTGGAGTAACGGGGAGCTTCAAGCTATGGGAAGTAGCAATGGCCTGATGGAGGGTAGAAGGGTATCTGGAAATTCTAGATAGGGGTATTTTTAGTGGAGAGTCTTGGAAGTTTAAAATAGATTTGTTCAGACTGGCTGTGGATAATTCATATCTGGTTTCTATCGGCATTATTTTTGTTTCGAATAAGAGGTTATTTATTGGTGTGGTTCTGAGTGCTCCGAGAGCGAGGCGAATGGCTGAGTGGTAAGTAGAATTAATTTTATTTGTAATTGATTTAGAAGCTCTGCCGTAGAGATAAAGACCGTAATCAATTTTAGTCATAATTATTGCGTTAATAATAGATTTAAGTGTGAGGTGGTTACACCGCAATTTCTGGCTAGAAAGGCATTTAATTATGTTGAGTTTATTGGAGAGAGAGTTGAAAAGATGTGGTACGTGTGAAATCTAATTATATCGTCTATTGAATATAATACCTAAGATTCTTAGTTCAGTTACGTTATCTATTGGGGCAAGAGAAGAGGATACAGATATATGGCAGCTGTGTTTTCTACAAATGTGTAGGTGCTTACACTTCTGCAGGGATAATTGGGCACCTGAGTAATCGCACCATGATTGTATATCAAGGAGAAGAGGGTCTAAGTCCAAAGAGTTAATTGTTACTATGTGATTTTTTCACAGGTTTAATCTCATCCAGAGTCTCAAAGACAAGTATGTGGAAAGGTGTTTGTGTTATCAATTGATTAGCCACAGAAACAATTCCTCACAACAGTCAAGCTTGACTTTATGACGTCACAATAGGAAGTAGTATGTCTTCAAATACGTGGATTTACTAGCCTTCTTTTAACCTTCTTGGTCTGATAGCAAACGGAAATAAATCAGAGCCACCACGAGAAGCTGGCTTCGATTGCTCTCACATATGCATGCATAAATATAATTATAGAATGTGTAATCGATAGTCAAAGTCATTGATCAACAAAAGACATGGGTATTTTTGCCACTGTTCCGTATATTTCCATTTCGTTTCATTCAGCCGTTACAAGTTCTGAGTACATAGTACTGAGTATCGAGTACTTAGTATTGAGTTCTAAGTGTGGTATATTCAGTATCGAGTACTGGGTATCGAATACTGAGTAGCGAGTACTGAGTATCAAGTACTTAGTATCGTGTTCTGAGCATGAAGTGCTGAATATCGAGTTCTGAGTATCGAATTATAAGTATCTAGTACTTAGTATCAAGTTATGAGTATCTAGTACTGATAGTCGAATACTGAGTATCGAATAGTGGTTCGCGAGTACTGAATATGGCTACTAATACTTACTTGATATTTAATACTCGATACTCAGGACTTGGTGCTCATTACTTGATAGTCAATACTCGATACTCAGAATACGATTCGAATATCAAGTAATGAGCAGCAAGTCCTGAGTGTCGAGTACGTGGTATCGTGTTCTGATTATGGAGTATTAGGTATCCAGTTCTGAGTATCGATTTCTAAGATTCAAGTACTAAGAGTCTAGTTCTAAGTATCAAGTACTTAGTATCGAGTTCTGAACATGGACTACTGTCTATTGAGTTCGGTTGAGGGTTTTATGGTGCCTCGGTTTACTGCATTGTGGAGCCTTGGTTGAGAACTTAGCGGTGCCTCGGTTGAGGGCTTTGTGGTGACTCGGTTGAGGGCTTTGTGGTGCCTCTTATTAGTCGAGTTCTATGTATGGAGTACTTAGCATCAGGTTATGAGTATTTGAGTATCGTATACCGAGTATCGAGTATTGTGTTTCGTGTAATAAGTAACAAGTTCTGAGTATTGAGTACTTAGTATCGAGCTCTGGGTATGGAGTATTAAGCATCCAGTTCTGAGTATCGATTTCTTAGGTTCAAGTACTAAGTATAGTAAGTGCTGGACAGGCTCCAAACCCTTTTCCTTAAGAAGGTTTTGCATTTACCAACTTGCACTCTGGGCTATGCATTGACACTAGAAACGTGCTTGGACGAGGCACACCCATATTCTCTAGATCTGCATCTTGGCTATATAGGGAAAGTTTTGCATAGATACGATGATTAGCGCCTGCCCAATTATCTAACAGGCAAACTTCTGGAGTCGAATTGCAACATTTTTTGTATTCCTGGGATGGCTTATCGGAAGGCAATTCTGGAGACATTCACTGGCACTTGAGTCAGCATAAGTAGGAGTCTGGGCATTACACTTAGGAACGATCAGGTATCTGGGGACAACCCGGGCAGCCTGGGTACTAAGAATCAAATTTTGAGCATCGAGTACTGAGTAGCGAGTACTGAGTACTATGTATTGTGGCCTGACTATCGAGTACTAAGTATCAAATCACACACTTACACACTTCATCTCTTAATAAAGAGCTTCGCTCTTCCCGGTTGTAACCGTTTCAGTTGTTCATCTTACCCAAAACTCGTCTCAAAGTCGGGCATAACTCAGCTCTACCCTCGGTTAGCTGGCTAAAACTTTTGTTTTGCCTGCAACAAGAAAAAACTTTGTTGCGACAACATCAAATCGCTTTGGGACTGCACAGTTGTGTAACAAACTTAACTAAGAAATTCAAAATAATTATTAATGCTAATTTAACGAGTGCGGGGCCAAGGACCAAACGCAAGCCAGGCAAAGTGCGGACATATGCGCCCCAAGTCTAGACCTGCACACACACACACACACACACACACACACACACACACCAACAAATTAGCCAAGGTAAAATTTGCCTGGGACCTGACGACAACTAAATGCATGGGGAATCGCTGTGCACCGACACAGCCGCTAACAGTAATTGTCGCGCACTCGCCCACCCACATGACGAATGCGCAATATTTGCCTAGCTGCAAATGAGGCACCTCTACTTCTCCTTCTCCTGCACTTCTCCGGTTGCTCTGTCAAGCTCTGGCATGCTCAAGCGCCTGGAAAATGCCGCTAACGACGATGACGATTTACCGTTTTGCTGGCAACAAGCATTTAAATTTTACTGCCATTTTCAATTTGCCAAAACCGATATTTCGGTTTGCAATCTTGATAGGAGCACACACTCTATTGACTAGGCCACTAGCGTACGCAATGTGTGGAGTTTGTTCAAAACCCACTGACAATTTTGACAATTAGCACAAAATGGGCAAAACAAAAGGTAGAAAGTTCAATTGGCAAAAGAAACTGAAAAATGTAAGGGAGACAAACTGTTCTGGCATAGGCTTTAAAAACGTTTGATGATTCGCAGCTACAGTTTTCGGTAATTAAGGTTTCCAAATGATTTTCATTCGGCAATTTCATATTCGCTTTGAGCAATGTTATTAGAGTGAATGTCCAAACTGATCAATAGATGGCAGCTCTTCTGTGACCATTTAGCTACGAGGATTTGATAAGTAACTAAATTTATTGAATATCACATAGGCTAACAATTATCGTCAAGTCGAACGGAGCGATGCAAGCGCGTGCCGCGCGTGGTCGAAGCCAAGCCAGAAACTGAGCGCGAGGGATAGCGCGTGTTGTCGTGGATGGTGCTCGATAAATGGTGTGACCAGAGGTGGCCAGGGCTGCCACAGTACTCCCCCTCCAGAGACCATATGGGAACGAATGATCAAGTTTTGAGTAAAGCTGGGATGAATGTATGTCCGGGGTGAGTGATGATCATCTACAGGATTTGTTCATGTCCCAATGTGGAAGAAAGCTTGCGTATAGTTCTCGCTGTGATGATTGTGTCGAAGTTGGGTCGATGAATCGCTTCCGTTGAGTATAGCAACTGGTGAATCCGTAGTACTGAGCATGTGCACCGAGTACAGATTGGAAAAGTTACGTCGATGGTATCTTCGCGTTGAGGCGTCGATGGTAACCTCGCGTTGAGGTCGATGAGAAGATTATAGTGAGCCAATAAATCGGCTCCGATTATTGGTGATTGTACATCAGCGATAATGAATGGCCATTTAATAGAGCGGCGCAATCCCAGATTGAGATCCAACACGCATGTGCCATAGGTTTCAATGGGCGTTTGATTTGCTGCGAACAGATGTAAGTCGTTGACGCTGGTCTTAAATTTTACAGATGAGCCTGAGTCGACCAAGAATCTTGTTTTCGAAGAGCGATCAAAAATATGTAGACGAGGCTCGCCCGACGACGAACCTGTCGAATTGTTGCTGGTTATCATGCAGCTGCCACCAACCAGCGAGGACGACAACTGCTTTAGTTTGACGGCTTCCAGTACGGGCAGCCGTTGCGGCACTTACGTGCACGTGCACCGAACTCTTGGTGGTACCAGCATTTCTCCTTTGGCTCATCTCCCTTGTTGTTGGACGAACCTCGGAACGTACGTGAGGGAGAACTCGATTTGGAGCGTGATCCTCTGAGATTTCTGATTTCAAGTTGAAGTTTACTCACCGAGTCCATAAGTGACTGAATAGCTTTGGTGAGCGCGCGAGAGCCTCCACTCCATTCGACGGAGACTGTTGCTGGGAGTCGACAGCAAATATAGAGCCTGGATTGATCGCCTCCAACATTTTGTTCGCAGTCTTCTCGAGTTCGCTTAAATTTTCCTCCTTCCAGACAGACAAGAGCGGACGAATGCATTGGGGCATTTGGGCCATTTTATTTTTTTTTTTTTTAAAAACATATTTATTTGCAATTTAGTTACCTTAGATCTAAATTTTTTACAACTTACTGTTACTTCTTTAATAACTTATATTGTAGTGATTAATAATTTCATATGTTTTATGTTATTTGTATGTTGGATTTGCTGTATGTGTGTACTTAAGAGTTAGGATTTTAACTTTAAGATTTTCATGTGTTTCCTAGAAAATATTTAATAATTATGTATTAGTTAAATTGTAGCTTTGATCTATAAGTAAATATAAGTGTAAGGATATGTGTCTATAATTCATTTGAGGTAATTTGTGGTTTGTTCAGGTACCGGTAAATGTATAACTATGTATGTATGTATAAACAGGTGAGTGAAATAATAGTGTAAGTATGAAAGAATAGCGTAAGTATTTACATGTGTGTATGTATACCAGGATAATAGGTTTTTATTGTGGACGAGGTGCAACTATATCCTTCGATTTGCCAGATCGGTTGGGTGGATTCTGAGGAGTCTTCTTCTTGCCCTGATCCCATTGATCCTTCTCCGTCTGAGAAGACCTCTTGCAAGTCTGTTAGGGTGGCATGCAACCTTGTCCAGGTAACGCGCTGCCTGTTTGTTGATGGTGTCGCCAACCATGGGGACCCCACAATCTCGCCCGATATCTCGTGTGCGTATATACCACTCCGCACCTGTGATACGTCTGAGAATTTTGGCCTGGAAGACTCGGATTTTATTCAGGTGTGTTTTTGCCGCAATGCCATACACCTGAATGCCATATCTCCAGATTGGAGCAAGGATAACCTTATAAATAAGGACCTTATTTCTGAGCGACAGTTTGTTGTTGGCGTTAAGGAGCCAGCCCATCCTTTTCGCCTTGGCTCGCAGTTTTGCAGCTACTTCAGCGGTGTGCTGCTTAAACGTCAGCCGTTTGTCAAGTGTCACTCCTAGGTACTTATGCCCTGTATTGTGCGGAAGGACTTCACCATGAAGGTACACTCCAGGACTAATATCCCTTCTTAGCGTATGGGTGACGCAGACGCACTTTTCTGGGTTGACAGAAATATTCCATCGGCATGCCCAGTTCTCAAACTTTTTGAGGTACTCTTGTAGAGTATCGGTTGCCGCGTAGATACACTCATCTCTTGCCATGATTGCAGTGTCGTCAGCAAAAGTGGCGATTACGAGGTCCTGCGGGTCTTCAATATGGATGTCATGCACTGTGGGCATGTCCGCCGTGAAAAGGCTGTATAGGGTTGGACCTAGCACGCTGCCTTGAGGTACTCCTGCTCGAATCCTCTTCTTCTGGGATGCAAGGCCATCCTGGACCACTCTGAACAGGACGTCAGAGAGGAATGATTTGACCGTCAGAAAGATTTGAGGATTTATTTTGGCGAGCAAGCCGTTGTGCCAGACGCGGTCGAAAGCCTGTTGGATGTCCAAGTACGCTGCCACAACGTACTCCTTGGCGTGGAATCCTTCCAGGACGAAATTGACCACCCTATGTAGCTGTTCAGGTGTTCCATGCCTGAGGCGAAAACCAAACTGGAACTTTGGTATCTTACGTTTGACTGCAGGAGTTTACAGTATTCTCCGCAGGAGGCATCTTTCGAGCAATTTGCCAAAGGCTGGGAGAAGGCTTATTGGCCTGTAAGACTCCAGATCATTTGGTGGCTTCCCTGGTTTGTGGAGCATTATGATGTTGGCGCTTTTCCAGGCGTTAGGAAAGTAGCTGAGGCGGTGTGCAGCATTGAAAATGAGCAGGAGGAACAGTATTGCCTTACGTGGGAGCAGCTTTATCGTCCTGTTGTCCATGCCATCTTCTCCCGGGGCTTTCCTGTTTTTCAATGAGCTAATTTCACCTTTGACCTCATCAAATGTGATTGGTGCATATGGGAGCGCCATTTGTAGTGGGACCTCCAATGACTCCTTTACCAATTGAGCTCTATTGGCAGAGGCAGTGTCGTAGGGCTGGAATCTATCCTCCAAGTTGCAGGCAAAGGCTTCAGCTCGATCCTGTGGATGCTTGGCCCATGATCCATCAGGATTCCTAACCGGAAATGTTGGCTGTGCTTGCCTTTTGTATTTCTTTGTGAGCCTCCAAAGAGCAAACTTGGAGTCTTCGTTGGGTGTGGCATCCTCAAGGAGTTTGTCAGTAGACTTTTTCTTGATCGTTGCCAAGATTTTTCTGACCCGATTCGCTATCCTCTTGTAAATGCGATCTATAGCGGGATCGTAGGTACGAATGTACTCCCTCCTGAGACGTTTTTCAAGAGCAATCAATCCCTCTGCGGCTGGGGTCAATACCAGATTTCCACGTGTTGTGTACGGGGGAAGTGGATTATCTGGAGCAGCGTTGTTGGCGGCATTTTTGATTTTGCTCAGGAAAACATCTATGGCGTCATCCACATCCTGAGTTGAAAGGATCTCCATATTTAAATGAAGGGATTCGCTCAACTCGTCCTGGAACCTTTGTAGGTCAGCTTCAGGTTGGATAACCCTGTGTTTGGTCTGAGCTGTTAGTGGGCTCAGCTCAAGAGTTGCCAGGATTGGCAGGTGATCCGAGGAGAGATCGTACTCTTCTCGAACGGATAGCAGGTGATCTGGAAGCCCCTTGTATAGAAAGAAGATTTGGGCCATGAAGAGGGCGCGAACTACATTTTCGCTGCCAGTGGGAGGTGCATGGCGTTTTATGCGAGCCAAAATTTCGGTGGGCCTTAAGCCCGCAGTATCAATCCCTTGGAGCAGACGATTTAATTTTGATTCTGAAGACTCAGCAAAATTGACGAGCAGCCGATCCTTGAGTGCATCGTATCGATCTTTTTCTGGAGGTGTCGCGACCAGGTCTTCGACACACTGAAGGACGTCGTCCTCCAGGTGAACTGCAATTATATCAAACCGATCAGCATCCTCTGTGACATTACTTAGCCTGAATGATCGCTCGAGTTGCGCAAACCAGAGCTGTGGGTTATCTTTGTTGAGTTTCGGCACATGCAGGCGTTGGGGGCCGCTGCTGCTGCGTTTGATGTAGTACGTTTTGCATGATTTCCAGTTGGGCTCTCAATTCCTACTCTGCCATGTCGATGTTGTTTCTGCTGTCAAAGAAGAATGAAAGTCGATTGAGTTGACGATGATGCAATGACGCTTCGTCCAGAATTCGCGGCTCGCGATGGCATCGTGTTGTATCGATAGCTTGCCACTCCTATCGATAAGTGGCTGCAAATATCGCCTCACGGACTGACTTGGTGATGCCACAACCATATGGCTATCAGAAGTGGCCATTTGGTTGCCCTTAAGCATTCACATTTTAAATGGCTGGCAGTTTGAAACCTCTTCAATGATGTCACGAATCGTGCTGCGAATTACAACGCTCAGTTGGCTGATGGTATCAGAACGTGCAGAGTTGAGAGTGGCGTGTATGCGTACGAAGGGGAGCTTAATTCAAAGTTTGTCAATGGTTTTGCCTCTCATCGAGGACTTTGCATTGCCTTGATTGACGATTTTGAGGTGCCTCGGTTGAGGGATTTGCGGGGACTCGGTTGAGAACTTTGTGGTGGAGTCACTAGGGCTTTGCGATGCCTCGGTTGAGGACTTTGCGGTTCCTCGGTTGAGGGCTTTGCGTGCCTCGGATGAGTACTTTGTGTGGACTCGGTTGAGGACTTTACGGTGCACGGGATGTGGGATTTGTGGTGCCTCGGTTAAGGACTTAGGCGGGCCTTGGTGGAGGACTTTGTGGTGCCTCGGTTGAGTGTTTTGTGGTGCCTCGGTAGAGGGAATTGTGGTGCCTCGGCTAAGGGCATTGCGATGCCTCGGTAAATGGTTTTGTGGTGCCTTGTTTGAGGGCTTTGCGATGCCTTGGTTGAGGGCTTAGTGGTGCCTCGGTTGAGGGCTTTGCGGGGACTACGTTGGGACATGGTGGTGGAGTCACCAGGGCTTTTCACTGCCTTGGTTGAGGACTTTGCGTGCCTTGGATGAGGACTTTGTGTTGACTCGGTTGAGGACTTTACGGTGCACGGGTTGTGGGCTTTGTGTTGCCTCGGTTGAGGGCTTTGCGGGGACTCGGTTGAGGGGACTTAGCGTGCCTCGGATGAGTACTTTGTGTTGACTCGGTTGTGGGCTTTGTGGTGCCTCGGTTAAGGACTTAGGCGGGTCTTGGTGGAGGACTTTGTGGTGCCTCGGTTGAGGGCTTTGGGGGGACTCGGTTGAGGACTTTGTGGAAATTCGGTTTAGGGCCTTGCGATGACTCGGTAGATGGTTTTGTGGTGCCTCGGTTGAGGACATTGCGGTGCCTTGGTTGAGGGTTTAGTGTTGCCTCGGTTGAGGGCTTTGCGGGGACTCGGTTGAGGACTTGGTGGTGGAGTCACCAGGGCTTTGCACTGCCTTGGTTGAGGACTTTGCGTGCCTTGGATGAGAACTTTTTGTTGCCTCGGTTGAGAACTTTTCGGTGCACCGGTTGTGGGCTTTGTGGTGCCTCGGTTAAGGACTTAGCCGGGCCTTGGTGGAGAACTTTGTGGTGCCTCGGTTGACGGCATTGTGGTAGTTCGGTGTAAGGCTTTGTGTTGCCTCGGTCGAGGAGTTTGCGGTGCCATGGTTGAGGGCTTTGCGATGCCTCGGTTGAGTTGTTTATGGTGTCTCGGTTGAGGGTATTGCGTGCCTCAGATGAGAACTTTGTGTTGCCTCAGTTGAGGGCCTTGCGATGCCTGGGTAGAGGGTTTTGTGGTGCCTCGGTTCAGAGCTGTGTGATGCCTCGGTTGAGGACTTTGCGGTGCCTCGGTTGAAGGTTTTGTAGTGCTTCGGTTGAGCGTTGAAGTGTAGTGATGAAACAGTTCAGCCGTCTTGTTCGGAAATTGGGAAATATCTAACCTCATACTACCAAACTACACTCCGAATTTTCACTTCAAAGCTTAGAAAATTTCTGAGTTATGGCTTTGAAACATGTGGAACCGGTTTAGCTGGCTGGTTCGGAACTGTAAGCATATATAATTTCATACAAACGACGTACTGACCTTATATCAGGTGCTTAGCTTAAGTTAATCTTGATTTATGCCATTGAACCACTTTTGAACCGGTTCAAAAACGATACTGATACTTGAAATCTCCGACATTTCTTCAACAATTCGCTAGAGGCCTTTTGAAAACAACTAATCCAACGATCCAACGAACCAATAACGAAGTTAGCTTTAAATGCATAGCGTAAATCCCTTAAACACAGATACACACACACACACACACACACCCTCCCATAAAGTGGAGCTCAGCTCAGCTTAAGTTCCGCAGCTACAAAGCAATTAAATTGCAGTCGGTTGTAGGAGCAAGCAGTACGAGCCACGACGATGGGACTTTGCCAAGGAGACAAACAATCCAACGGAAATTAATTGCGCGCTGTGTGGAAAAGTGAAAGGCGAAAGCTGCTCGCTGATAAACGCATTGCGCACATTGACTTTTGGCCAACTCATTGGAATCATGTGTGTGGTTCATTGTCACTGGCTTTTTTTGTACCAAGAGAGGGCGAGACTTAATTAAGACATCATTACACGCAGATTTTTCGTAGGGGAATGACTTGGCGGAAAAGTGTATTGACAGCTTAAAGCAGTGTTGTTGTAGAGCAGCATGACAAGGCGCTGTTACAGGTTAGGTTGGAGGAAACTAAATTCACACTAATTCCCCCTTTAAGTGAGTTTTGAATATACATAAACCCGTCGCACATATGTAGCCATCCCTGACTCCTCCACTCGACTGCTGAGCCCCTTGGCTTGAGCTCTTACTTCAACTAAGCAAACACATGTTTCGTTCGTTTCACATGGCTTTAGTTGGAAAAATAAAGAGAATTTTAACTGGACAACTGGTGCAAGCTAGCTCCAGCCCCAGCCCAACCCATTTGAATGGTTGCCTGCCTTCGCATCCTAGTTGCATCCTCTTGGCCATTGCCACGACTGTCTGTTATTTGCAGTTCTTTTCATTCTCTCATCCCATTGTCTCACAGTCCCTCTATTCTCGTTTCTCGTTTCGTGCGCTTACAATTTTTTAAGCGGATTTTTATTTTTTTGTGCCATTTGAACTTTTAATGTGCGTGCTGTGCCAGCGTCCAAGTCCAGTTTCGCGGTGCGTCCAATTTATTGCACACATCGTTTCCTTCATCCTGTGGCCAGCCAATGCATTAAAGTTTTAAATGCACCGCGCTCTGGCGAAACATTTCAATCAAGAAGAGGGATCCAGGACCTTCAACAATGGAGACCTTAGTTATTTATTTTTGTTCAAACTTTTGGTTCAGTTGCATCTCTGTGGTTGAGACAATGGGCAGGGAATTGAAATGGGGCAAGTTTTAATAAGTTAATGTAAAATGGGGAATACGTGGCAATTGTTGGTGCAAATTTATGTGAGATTGGTCAAAAAGTGGTTCAGAGCCAAATCACCGAAATTTGTTTGAAGTTAGAATATTTCCCAATTTCCGAACGAGCTGAACGAGTCTAAGAGCCAACTGAAGCAGCGGAAAGAGCCAACAACGACATCGCCAAAATGGTTAATGACCATAGCAGGAATCACTGGTTCACTCAGCTGTAGGAATAGGAAAAGGTCTGTGCAAGGCTTTGGAATACCATCTAAATCCTTATAAGCGGTCCTTTAAGCAGGCAGTTCATTGAACGCCCGAAGGATACGGCTAAAAGCCACAGATCAGTCCTTCGCCTGGATTTCACCTTAGAGGAGGTAGACGTCAAGAGTTCTAAAGCCCCAAGGACCTTCACTAAGCTTAAATGATAGATTAAACAGCAGAAAATCAGCACAATATTTGAGGACGCAGCTAAAGACATTGTCTGGTCTTGGTCTCATTATGAAAGTCCAGCTTACACCTCAATCCTCATTATGCTGTTCAAATTCAAAATAAGCCACCTCATATTTAGCAAAGTCAGTCTGAGTCCCTAACATGGTCAAGAAAGGATCAGTCATACTGAGAGAGTGAGAGGTTTAGAGCAGAAAAGTCGGTTTTCTGAAAGCAGAAAGCGAGGTGAGCAGTGGCAGGCTTAAGCACTTCCATATCAATAAGAAGAGTAGGATGATATGAGCCTTTGGGAACAGATTACTGACTGTTGAGCAAGTTGGATCACATGTAAAAACCAATTCCAGATCTGACCAAGCGACAAATCAGCCATGCAGTCCACGAACTCGCTACTTTCCAAAGGGTACAGTATGGCTGGATCATCAGAAATGGTCCAAGATATCTTAAGAAGATTAAAGACTCCTAACACCATTAATCGCTGAATATATAAAGCGTGGAGCAGATTAGATGGAAGAGTCAGATAATGGAGGAATATAGGAACTGGAGATATAAGCCAACAATTCTCGTTGAGTTGACTGCTCGTTTGGGATAGTGGAACGTCGCTGCTGCTGATAACGAAGATTAGTGTGGTCAGAGCTGCCCCAGACTCTTCTTGCTTCTGCAATAAAAATGCTAAAAGCACTGATCCTGCCAACCTTAGAAGAAGTTATCCCTTTCGCAAAACCATCAGCTTGGTTTTCGAAAAGTTAGAAGCACAAGCAGCGCTAAATACGAAATTACCTCAGTAGTATGAATTTGGGCATTCGGGAATTTTGGGTCTGAACTCAACAAGCCAGCCTTAAGCTCCTTATCCGGGACTCAAACCGGGCACAACTTTCCGAAAGCTTACCTAATTTCCCCCACATCACCCTTATCCGGGACACAATCCGCGCACAGTTTCCCCCAATTATGATCAAACTTTGCCCGGACACACACTACGATAAGTCTTTTCTATTTACCACGATAAGTTAGTTTCCCGCAACGAATTTCTTCAGGTTGGCAGTGAAAATGTATAAAGGCAAAGGATAAGCTAAGCTTTTAACACACTTAGCCGGGACACACACCACGATAAGTCTTAAATAATAATGCCCGAATGCCCAAATTCATACTACTGACCTCTACCATTGCAGACAGGCTTAACTTACCAAGCCCACACAAGCGTACTGTGCTTACTGCCCTTGACACGGTCAACCACTTCATGCTGCTACAAGATGTAGAGAAAACGCCGCTACCCAACACCTTGAAGCGCTGGCTTGCCAATGACCTAACAGGCAGGTAAGCATATGTTGTATTTCATGATGGGAAATCAACATTTAGGATGTTGAAACAGGAAGTACCTCAGCTCTTCAACTTCTACATCTCTATTATACTGCCCCCACCATCTCAATTTAAACTAGTAATCTATGCGGATGACTGTTCCATCCTGGGAGCATTTAGAGACCATCATAAGGTATTTGGGAGTCTTAACTCCTACCTCTCTACTGTCAGCGCTTTCTTTGCCAGCCGTATCCTCTTCATCTGTATCCCCTGAGAAGTCCACAGACACCATCTTCATCACGTGAACTAAGAAAGTTTACACCCAGCTGGATGAAAAGACAATTCCCACTTGCAAGTACCCAAAAGTTTTGGGGGTGACGTTCGACAACCTCTTTTTCTTTGCGAAGCACACAAAGAACACCGCTCGACAGATGATTAAGAGAGGAACAGGGCGCTTAAAGCTGTATTAGGCAGGTCATGGGAAAAGGATAGGGAGACGCTTCTCATCAGCTATAAATCCATAGACAGAAGCCTCAATGACTTTGTGGCTCCAGCACGGTTCCCAGCTGTGAGTGATACGCAGTGGGGAAGCCTGCAACAAGCGCAGAATGGCACTTCATGACCTATGAGGACCACCTTCAGGAGAAAACCCAGATCCTTGGAGTCAAAGCCCAATGCACTATGCTCCATAAGCAGTTCCTATCCAGCAGCATACAAATCACACCACGCTCGAGGTCCACCTCCCCTCACATCAGAGGTTGCCCAACTGACTAACAACGCCAACAGCTTGTCAGCCCTGTAGAGGAAATACACAAGAGGACAGTCGAACGTGCCATTAACGGGCTCAAGAGCAACGTCGTTTTTGGGGATCGTCCAACACGAATCAACATGGATGAAAACCAACTGCCTAGGAGCTCCAGAACCGCCCTTGCCCAGCTTAGATGGGGCTATTCCAGCTCCCTCAACAGCAGAGTTTCCAAGCCATAGCCCCTGGGGGACGAACGCTTTCGGTAATACTCACCTATAAAAGCCGAATGCTTGCTGAAGTCATTTGTTACTGAATTTCTGAAAGTCAGTCGTCCTCTCTTCTTGGGGAACCCTGCTCAACAGTTACCTTGCGCGGATTAACCCAGAGGTTGCAAATGAATTCACGAAATGCAAAGCAAGCCCTCACGACACTCGACACCTTTTCAACTGCCCGAATGCTCCCACTACCTTACCACCAATTCATCTATGAACTCACCCAATGGAATGCGCTGCCTTCCTGGGGCTGGACATGGGGTTTTCGACACCCCCACTACCTATATATTCTTAAAAACCGAGTTTCAAATCAAACAGATAATTTTCCAACATCGGAAAATGAAATCACAAACAAAGCCAATCGGATGAAAAATAGTTTTTTGCATGGTCGGATTTTCCTAAATCGGATGAAAAAAAAATTTGGCCCATAAAAACTTTTCCAACGCTTTTTCACCCCGTGGGAGTGGAATTTTCCGAAACCCCGTCTTAGTACTCACTTTCAACATGGAAACTGATGTTCAAATTTCAGACTTCTGTCTCTTACGGTTCATGCTCTGCGTTGAATGCCAATCAGTTAATCAGTCAGTCAGGACACAGCCATTCGCTGCGCCGCCATCAGTATAGCCATTATCAGTATGGAACCAATATCCCACTTCCCACCCACTTCCCATTAACTTCACACCCACTAACCACCAACTTCCTTCCCACGCAGTCCCCATCCACTTTTCATCAACTTACCACCCACTTACCACCCACTTCCCACCCACTTACCACCAACTTATCACACACTTATCAGCCACTTCCCACAAAATTCCCACCAACTCCCCACCAACATCCCACCCACTTCCCACCCACTTTCCACCCACTTTCCACCAACTTCACACCCACTAACCACCAACTTCCTTCCCACCCACTTACTATCCACTTCCCACCCACATACCAGCCTTATCCCACCCACACACCACCCACTTACCACCAACTTATCACACGCTTATCACCCACTTCCCACCAACTCCCCACCAACATCCCACCCACTCCCACCCACTTCCCACCAACTCCCCATCCACTTTCCACCAACTTCACACCCACTAACCATAAACTTCCTTCCCACGCAGTTCCCATCCACTTCCCACCCGCTTCCCACCCACATACCACCCACATCCCATCCACTTACCACCAACTTATCACACACTTATCAGCCACTTCCCACAAACTTCCCACCCACTTCCCACCAACTTCCCACCCACTTTCCAGCAACTTCACACCCAATAACCATAAACTTCCTTCCCACGCAGTTCCCATCCACTTCCCACCCACTTTCCACCCACTTCCCACCCACTTACCACCCACTTCCCACCCACTTACCATCAACTTATCACACACTTATCAGCCACTTCCCACAAACTTCCCACCAATTCCCCACCAACTTCCCACCCACTCCCACCCACTTCCCACTACCTCCCCACCCACTTTCCAGCAACTTCACACCTACTAACCACCAATTTCCCACCATTTCTTCACTCACCTACTTCCCACCCATTTCCCACCAACTTTAACCCACTAAACACCAACTTTCCACGCAGTTTCCACTCACTTAACACCCACATACCACCCTATACCCACCCACTTTCCACTAACTCCCCACCAATGGGACCCCCCCTCCACTTTTACCACAAATAGAAACAGCTGTACAAAATTTCAGCCTACTATCTCTGACCATTTAGACTGTGCGTAGATTGTCCATCATCCGATTCGCGTATAATGTAAAAAATTCCATAATTATGGGGCCAAAATGTCACATGACCAAATAACAAATCTCAATTGCCTCTCCAATCGGCATCTGATATTAAGGTTGAGGCCTAAGTTGACCTTTATAGAAAATGTTATGCCAAACTAATTACTTGCTAAAAGCGCAAACAAAAGCCACAAAAACACAATGCCAAACAATGGAAAGCCTGGCATTTATCTTTGATCTCACACTTACCACAGGACTCGGGCTTGGGGTGGGGTTGGGGTTGGGGTTGGGGTGTGTTCAACATGCAAAACAAAAGCCAAAGGATAAACAATAGAAGGCACACAACAATAAAAGCAAACACTTCTCTAGTGCCAATCAATGCAAAAATTGTCCAAAGAGTCAAACACACACACAAATACACACACACACACAGGCTGGCTGCTGGCTTATAGCCATTTTTTTTCTTTTTTTATTAATTAAGAAAAACAATGCCAGTAAATTAAAGTAGAATCAATGTGTAGACAAAGTTTGTTATAATAAATGTTTAATAAAAATTGTTTGCTTCAACTTTGAGCTTCGTTGTGTGGGTGGTTCATTGTGGTTCAAAGAAGGACAAAGATTTGGTTGTCTGTACAGCTGTATACAGCAAAATATTGGAATAGGATTTTATTCATTCTCGAATCGAACATACTAGTTTATTGGGTTTATTGTATTTTATGGATTTTTTTGTTTGGTTTTTGGGCTTGAGATTTATGTTAACGCCAGAACTAAAAATTTTGTGGAGTGTGGCTTTAAAATGGTTCATGTTGTGGTTGATGTGGTTGATTTTTTTTTTCCTTTTTTCTATCTTTTTTTTTTGATGGTTAATGATTTCCCCATGAGATCAATCGGATTGAAATAGCACTTCCATGGGCACACCATAGGAGTGGACCAACTGCAGTTTGGTATAGGCGATGACACCGGTGGGGCAGTAGGCCATTGCCTCCTCAAGCGTTATCCATTTGGAGAATGGTTCGCCGGCGCAAATCACATGCAAGTGAACGATGCCATCGAAAGTGCCATGGGTGATGATGCCCATCATATTGCTGTTGCCGCTGTTGTTGTTGTTGCCCAAGGAGGTGCTGGGGTTCAGATTGATAACCATTCTAGAAATCTGCATTTGAAAAGGCACCGATTACCAATGACCGCTTTAACCTTGCGATATACGCGGGGAGGGAGGGCGCGTATTCTCACCTGAATTCAAAAGTAATTTGGAAATTTTTTTGAACTGGAAACGGAACGTAAAGTTGGACCCGTTTGATATGCTCCTGATGACCAATTCGTTTGATCCGCGCTGCGTGTTCTCACTCCGCTGTGGCGTTGGCCAGTGGATTCGGGTCCGGGGTCCGATTTCGACGCTGGTCGCTGTGACTTGGTGGTTGGGGTTTATGCAAATCGCCTTGTTTTATGTATACTTTTACTGATATTTGATTTTTTTAAATTTGTGTTCGATATGTGTATGTTGAGAGCCTAACCGACGAGAATTAGATGTGTTGTATATAAATGTGTCTTACAGTACCGATGTGTGTAACAACAACAAATCAAAGGCTAACTAGTTTTACGTGTGTGAGTTGAAGGGAAAGTGGAAAGCAATGGCTACTATAACTGAGTGAATAATTGGACAAGAAAAACCATATTTCTCACTATTTTATGAACACGAATTTGAAAAAAAACAGTCACCCTTGGACTCAATGAAAAAGGGAAACCAAATGACATTGCATCTCTGTCTTTTCTCAAACAAAGGAGAGTGGTTTTTCACTTGGCTTTTGCGCAAGCATGAGTGTTGCGTGTGTGCCTCAGTTAACTGCAAGTGTGTATGCGTGCTTGTGTGCAAATTGTTTCCTCTTACTCTTTTACGCTTTGTCTGCAATGAAATGTGTAAAGCAATAGCTGAAAAACTTAGCGCAACAACTTCAAACGAGAAAGAAAGTTGGTCAAGCCCGACTATAACATACTCTGTACCCTTACCCTCGCATTTGCTCAAGAGTCAAGAGAGGGAATCTTAGTGACAGAGATAGAGAGAAACTTAGAGAGCGCACAGCGCGTTCCGTTCCTCTGTTGAACGGAATGCTGTGTTTATGGGCGGAGGGGGTGAAGGGTGTTAACTGGCCGTTTTTTGCTCATAACTTGAGTATCGTTCATCCGATCTTTATCATTCATTCAGCAAATCGATAAATAGTTTTGATTACTAGATATCTCTAGAAGTTACAAACAATCTATCATGAAAACTGTAGGAAGATATGACGTTTATTCCAAGTTGCGGGGGCGGGAGGTGGCGTGGCAAAAATTGAAAATAAACTTGATCTGCCTGCAAGTATAAGAAATATATGTCCCATACATTTCAAACCTCTATCTCTTACCATTTTTGAGATATCTGTGCGTTCATACAGACGGACAGACAGACAGACGGACAGTCGGACAGACGGACATGGCTATAGCGACTCGGCTGTTAATGCTGATTAAGAATATATATACTTTATAGGGTTACATACTTTATAAAAGTTACAGTATAAAAAGTTTTTCTCACTAAGACTCATTTTCCGACCGATCAGTCCTATGACAGCCTTAAGATATAGTCATCCGATTTCGACAAAATTTTTCAAATTTGATTGAAAGCGTTTAATATTAATAATCACCGACCTTAAGAACGATTTACTTGAAAACAAACAAATTTTTTCACTAAGACCCATTTTCCGACCGTTCGGTCCTATGGCAGCTATAAGATATAGTCATCCGATTTTGATCAAATTTTGCAAATCTGTTTAAAAGCATTGAACATTATTAATGGACGAGTTTGAGGACGCTAACATGGAAAACAAAAAAGTTTTTCTCACTAAGACCCATTTTTCGACCAATAGTTCCTATGGCAGCTATAAGATATAGTCAACCGATTTTGACCAAAGCTTGCAAATCTGTTTGAAAACATTTTATATTAACAATGGACGAGTTTGAGGACGCTAACATTAAGAACAAAAAAGTGTTTCTCACTAAGACCCATTTTTTGACCGATGGTTCCTATGGCAGCTATAAGATATAGTCATCCGATCCGGTCGGTTCCGACATATTAGCAGCGTGCAGTAAAAAGAGACTCTGTGCAAAATTTCAGCTCGATAGCTTTAAAACTGAGAGACTAGTTTGCGTAGAAACAGACGGACGGACAGACGAACGGACAAAGCTCAATAGACTCAGCTCGTCGCCCTGATCAAGAATATGAAATGAATATTTCTATGCGTTGCAAACTTCTGGGCTAAATTATAATACCCTTTGCAAGGGTATAACAATATCCGCCAAGAAATAGCCGCTATTCCGAACGAAATGTTGGCCATTTACGAAATATCATATTCTGATGATCCGCTAATGATTTGGTAGAGATACCAATGAAACAGCTGTTCGGTTAACTAACCTGATTTATGGTGTGGTGTGTCCCTGTTTTAAAGTTATGTACAAACATAGCGAGACCTAAAGCCGGCAAAATTTTGAAGGTTTGATTATCATAAAAGTAGTTAAAACATTCATATACGGCCGTGTTCTACAAACCTCTAACAGCCCAAAAGCAACCCAAAAGCAATTGTCAGTGTTCCTGAAACCTCTTTTGGTTGTTTTCAAATGTTGCGAATTTTGTGGCGACATTTGGTCTATGTTTTGTTAATAAAGAGATTTGAGTCAAATATAATAATGAGGAATAAATCTTGAATGCTTAATTGATCGAATTGCATTAATATTATGAAAGATTTGATGTGTTTTAAGTAATAAAAATTAATTTTTTTTATATTGTCCACCAAAACAATGCAAAACTCAGAGAGCAGCAGAAAGCAGCAATGAGCAAACCTGCCAACTTATTCCAATTATGAAAATAACATTCGCTAAAATGATGTATAAATGTAACAAGATTATGAGGATAAATTTGCAGTTTAGTAAAATATGATTTAAGTGGATTATTCATTGAAGTATCGAGAAAAACCAATCGATAAGCTATATCTGCGAGAAAATTCAAACTACGAAATGGAAGACAAGTTGTCAGCGGTGTAGAAATTTCACCGCTACACTTTTCACATTTATTTTGATCTTTACCAATTTTAGGATGATTTTATGATGGAAACATAGAACTCCGGAGGAAAAAGCAGTAATGACATGTAGGAAAGCAGTCGGATATCGCGGCAGAAAAGTAGTTAACGCTTCATCTGAAATCAAAAGTGGATTGCATAATTTCTGAAACTTTTGTTAAGATTTTGTTTCCCTCGCCAACGGCCTTCCCCCAGCAATATCCAAACAATTAATGCAGCCGCGGCCATTTTTGAATTTATATTTGTGCACTCCACAATTTTTCCGATACAATTGAGTACTAATGGCTTAAAAATAAGTTAAAGTTTGGAACTCAGTGCATACCACAACCACTTGCAGCATTTGGCTTAGAAACTACCAAACAAAGTTTGAATCCTACATTAATTTAAATTATTTGGAAGCCTACAGCCCTGTCGTGGCAGCCCCAACGCAAAAACTACCAGTCAGCTGTTTTTGTCAGCTGTTTTGCACAAACTCCGACATTTGTGGAACACCCACATTTGGATTGGTTGTTTTCAAAAACAACGGACCCCAAAATCTCTAAATTCTGGAACACATCGGATAAGGAAATTTTAAATTTGAGAATGGAAAAAGCTAGAACATTGTGATATCTAGCTATGTAGATGCAACCCGCTAACGAAAAAAAATTCTTTTCGAATACTTTTAAAGTCCTTTCAATCAAATTAAATGTATGTTTCCAATTTAGTATAATTTATTTAAGTGTAAGTACGTAAAATTTAATTATCAAATATTTGTACATTTTTAATATGCAGACAGCTCTAATGCCAAGCTATTTATATCACCTTCTTTATATGATTGTATATTGTTAACGAATCAAAACTTTTAAAACAAAATATTTAAAAATCAAATACAGAAGATCTACTACTACCTCTTGGCTTTACAGCTCTGGGCAAGAAAACAACTCTTAGGGACGTTTTCTCATGTTGGTGTTTTTGCAAATCTAGGTGGATTTGCTGCATTTGCTTTGCTCATGTTCAATGCTAACCATCTAGATGAATTTCGTAGCAATCTACTTCATCCTCATTGATTTCAAAACCATCTACATGCTAATGCAAATTAAGTATTTTTATGTATCCGCGCATTATGGTTCGAACACTGGAAAATAGCTGTTGCTAAAAACAATAAAATCTGAACTGCTGCTAATAAACCAAAAATGGAAAATATTGGCTGTACCTTTACTATACAAGAAAATCTGCAGACATTGCTGAATTTACAGATGCACATTCTGATTCCCCTAGTTCGTTGCTTAAGCTAAGTTAACACATCCAAATAATTTAACTAAATTTTGATAAAAAGAGCCATGATTAAAGATTTTACAGGCTTAAAATCCTAAACTATGGTTCCATACGCAAATAGTTTGATCAAATATGGCCGGAAAGTTCCACAGTTTGGCCTTTATAGCCCAATTTTTATGAAAATTTGTCCAAATTATTTGCCTGTGTGAAGATAGCTTTCGACCTACTAATTAATCTCCCATCATAGTAACAAGTAGTTCCAAAAGAAAAAACCTTCTCCTTCTCTGTAAAATTCTTGCTTTAATTTTTGAAATTGGCGCGTAATAAAAAAAACAATAATCAGCCGAGTGCAGAGGTGCTGTCATTCCAGCTCTCCCGGTGTGACCGTGGCGCAACGCCCGAATTTATAATCAACCTACATGAAACAACCAACTGCACAAAAACCACCTAGTTGCAAAATCTAGATGGATTTCGATTTGAGCAAAAACATGCACATGACAGAATATTTGCAGTTTGATTTTAGAACTATAGATTTCTGGTCAACATTTTCGTGGAATTACGACTAGTTTTCATGTTTCCAGAGTCAAAATTCGAAAAAAGAGATCAGTATCGGAATAACCCAAGTTTAACAACGTCTATCGTGCCAATTCACCTGCCTGATTGACTCTTAAGTGTCAACCTGTCAGAGACTGTGCAAGAGGTCAACGCAGTGCAAGTTCAACGACTGACACAAATATTTACCAGTTACAACCTTTTGCTGCTGCTCTTGTTGTTGTTGTTGTTGTTTCTGTTTTTAGAGGTTCATGGGGCAGCCACACAAAAAAGCCAGAGATGCCCAACCCCAGGCAGCACATCAACAATTTATGCACAAACTGAGGCAGCTGCTGGGGGGGTGGGGAGGGACCTATCTGATGGCTGCAGTTTTTGTTCAACTTTTAGCTTGGCTTGTTAGTTTCGTGTAAACAAGCAAAGAAGGCGAAGAAGCTGCGCGTCATTTGAATGCACGTTTGGCAGGGCAGTTGCCATCGATGATAACACAGAGACAGGGACAGAGAGAGAGAGAGAGACGGGCAAAAGTCAACATGGACGGACGATGATTGTGGACAGAGGCGCAGGAGTCAACGCCAATGGTAAATATTTAGCTCTTGGCTGCACTTGAGATTAACTCGCCCCTTTCCACGCACACACAGACCGTTGCAATGGGTAGAAGGAGCTTCACAAAGGCAAAGTGAAGCAAAATACAAACACACTCAAAAGTGAAAATGGAAAAAGTTTCAATGGTTTTATCATGTTTACTTTTATTTGTGTCACTGAGTGGTTGGGGTTGTATATATAAGCCCTGGATGGGGAAACCATGACCACACCCAGCCACCCGCCCAAACACACACATTTATATAGGCAGCAGCGTATGTTCAACACACTCAAGGGAGATCACTGGCGGCTGCCCGTGAAGTGCCCGGTACAAGTGACAGCTCTGGATTTTCGATAAGGACCCAAGGACAATGAAAGCAGGCTCTACCCTCTCTCTGTGTGTGTGTGTGTGTGTGTGTGTGTGCATTGCCATTCACTTCACCTCAGTTTACTCTGCCTGCGTTTACTTAATAAGCTGCTGCTGCCTGGTTGCCTAAGCTCCAAGGGGTTGGAGTGAATCTACCAAACTCATGATTTGGCACACTTTATGTTTTCCTTCTCGATTAGACTCAGGCACAATTTGTTAAGCTTTTTAAACTGCCATTTTCAACTAGAACAGAGGAAGTTGACAAAAATCTGTTTCAAATTGAAAATTTTTGGATTTCGAGGAATTAGTTGTGACCTTTCACGGTTTAAGCTTTTCAAAAGTGTTGCCAATTATGGGTAAGCCTTGAAGATTATGTCAAATTATGTCCTCCTTTTTGCCTTCCTCTTTCCCCTTTTTCATTCCTTCTTTGTTTCTTCCTTCCTTCCTCTCTCCTTTTCCTTTTTTTTTTATTAAAGCTTCCTTCATCCTTTCCTCAACCTTCGTTTCCCCTTCCTTTCTGTCTTCCTTTCTTTTTCGTTCCTCCCTTCCTCCTTTCTACCTTCCTTACTCCCTTCTTCCTTCCTTCCAGCCAACCTTCCAGCCAACTTCCACCTTCCTTCCACCATCCTTATTCCTTTTTCCTACTTACTTTCTATCTCCTTCCTTCCCAGTCCTTCGTTCTTCCTTCTTTCCATCTTCCTTCCTCCTTTTATGCCTTTCCTTCTACTTCTTTCGTCCTTCCTTCCTCTTTCTTTCCTCCTTTCTTCCATATTTTCCTTCCCCCTTACTTCCTCCACCTTCACTTCCCCTTCCTTCCTTCCTTCTTACTTTTTCCTTCTTTCTGCTTCCTTCTTCCTTCCTTCCATCTTCCTTCCAGCCAACTTCCACCATCCTTATTCCTTTTTCCTCCTTGCTTTCTGTCTCCTTCCTTCCCTAGTCCTTCGTTCCACCTTCTTTCCATCTTCCTTCCTCCTTTTATGCCTTTCCTTTTACTTCTTTCGTCCTTCCTTCCTCTTTCTTTCCTCCTTTCTTCCTCATTTTCCTTCCCAATTACTTCCTCCTTTCTTGCTCCTTCGTTCCTCCTTCCTTCCTTCATCCTACTTCCCTCCACCTTCACTTCCACTTCCTTCCTTCCTTTCTCTTCCTTTTTCCTTCTCTCTGCTTCCTTCTTCCTTCCTTCCACCTTCCTTCCAGCCAACTTCAACCATCCTTATTCCTTTTTCCTCTTTGCTTTCTATCTCCTTCCTTCCCTAGTCCTTTGTTTCTCCTTCTTCCCATCTTCCTTCCTCCTTTTATGCCTTTCCTTCTACTTCTTTCGTCCTTCCTTCCTCTTTCTTTCCTCCTTTCTTCCTCCTTCCTTCATCCTACTTTCCTTCACCTTCACTTCCCCTTCCTTCCTTCCTTCTTACTTTTTCCTTCTTTCTGCTCCTTCTTCCTTCCTTCCATCTTCCTTCCAGCCAACTTCAACCATCCTTATTCCTTTTTCCTCTTTGCTTTCTATCTCCTTCCTTCCCTAGTCCTTTGTTTCTCCTTCTTTCCATCTTCCTTCCTCCTTTCGTCCTTCCTTCCTCTTTCTTCACCTTACCCTTACTTCCCCTTCCTTCCTTCTTCCTTCCTTCCTCCTTCCTTCTTCCTTCTTCCTTCTTCCTTCTTCCTTCTTCCTTCTTCCTTCTTCCTTCTTCCTTCTTCCTTCTTCCTTCTTCCTTCTTCCTTCTTCCTTCTTCCTTCTTCCTTCTTCCTTCTTCCTTCTTCCTTCTTCCTTCTTCCTTCTTCCTTCTTCCTTCTTCCTTCTTCCTTCTTTCTTCTTCCTTCTTCCTTCTTCCTTCTTCCTTCCTTCTTCCTTCTTCCTTCTTCCTTCTTCCTTCTTCCTTCTTCCTTCTTCCTTCTTCCTTCTTCCTTCTTCCTTCTTCCTTCTTCCTTCTTCCTTCTTCCTTCTTCCTTCTTCCTTCTTCCTTCTTCCTTCTTCCGTCTTCCTTCTTCCTTCTTCCTTCTTCCTTCTTCCTTCTTCCTTCTTCCTTCTTCCTTCCTTCCTTCCTTCCTTCAATTCTTAATTCTTAATTCTTCCTTCTTAATTCTTAATTCTTAATTCTTAATTCTTAATTCTTAATTCTTAATTCTTAATTCTTAATTCTTAATTCTTAATTCTTAATTCTTAATTCTTAATTCTTAATTCTTAATTCTTAATTCTTAATTCTTAATTCTTAATTCTTAATTCTTAATTCTTAATTCTTAATTCTTAATTCTTAATTCTTAATTCTTAATTCTTAATTCTTAATTCTTAATTCTTAATTCTTAATTCTTAATTCTTAATTCTTAATTCTTAATTCTTAATTCTTAATTCTTAATTCTTAATTCTTAATTCTTAATTCTTAATTCTTAATTCTTAATTCTTAATTCTTAATTCTTAATTCTTAATTCTTAATTCTTAATTCTTAATTCTTAATTCTTAATTCTTAATTCTTAATTCTTAATTCTTAATTCTTAATTCTTAATTCTTAATTCTTAATTCTTAATTCTTAATTCTTAATTCTTAATTCTTAATTCTTAATTCTTAATTCTTAATTCTTAATTCTTAATTCTTAATTCTTAATTCTTAATTCTTAATTCTTAATTCTTAATTCTTAATTCTTAATTCTTAATTCTTAATTCTTCCTTCTTCCTTCTTCCTTCTTCCTTCCTTCCTTCCTTCTTCCATCCTACTTCCTTCCTTCTTCCCTCCTTCTTCCTTCCTACTTCCTTCTTCCCAGCTGAAATGCTGTGATATATGAACTCCTCAATATATTCCATTCATGTTCATCTAAATGAACAATCTTTTTGTGGGCGCAACTGTATCTGCTATCTGATAATTGCCTAATGTATCTTGTAGAATGCTTTGTAGTTTCCGATTAAGCAACTTCCTGTCCTCCTTTTGTTGTACGCGGCTTGTTGTGGTCGGCGGCTGTTGTTGCCTTCTGATTAAACATAATTTATGTTGGCCAAGTGGCGACCATTAGCGCCACGTCGCCATCGCCATCGCCAGCGTTGTCGTCCGCCTCGGCGTCGTCGTTGTCCATGATAAATGCGCCGCATTAGAGCGCAATGCGAGCAAACAATAAATCCCACCCCATCTTCAGCTCCTCATTCCTCCTGCACACCATATGATCGGTGTGCCTGGGTTGGCTGGTGTTTCATTTAGTTAATTTCGCTGCGGGAATTTTAAATCATCTTTAAATTAGGGTCATGCAAACTCAATAAACCAAATGCGGAAGTGTGCGGCGAGGTAAGCTCGGTAGCTTGGGGAATGCTTCGCTCTCATTCTCTATGTGTGTGTGTGTGTGCAGCAACAACTCAATTAGTGGCACACACACACACACACACACACAGACATACAGAGTGAAGCAACATTTGCCACAATTTGGCAAACAAATCACGTAGGAGCTGGCGTTGCTTCACCAATTCCCCGCTTCCCCAGTTCTCTCGCTGCTGCACTCCCACTTGAGTTGCGTTCATTTAAACTCTAACGCTTTGTTTTTGGCTGATTCTATTCGACTCGGCCAAATAACTTTAATCAGCCAAATGTTGCAAAATAATTAAGAGAAATAATCAGCCATCTTGGTGTTGGAAGCGTTTTCATACTCTTTGGAACCGATGTAATTGACTTCTGACTAGTTATTCTAGACCTCTATAGAGGATTTCCGTTTCCTAACTATTGTCATCAGAGTGCATCTACGCTCCAAAACCGTTCATTTTGTGTTCTCCCTTTAATATGTGTCTAAGTGTTCCCAATTAATGCTTTTCCTCTTCAAACTGTTATCAATTTTGACTCGCTTTTCATCTGTTTTGGTGATAAGCAGAGTGTTTCCAGTTGGGTTATCTTTCAACAGTTTTCCCAAATCCCAGTTTTGCTTTAAGTGTATCTTACTTTTGCTTGCCCTTAACGAGTGTTCCCAGTCACTACTGGGACTATATTAGACTCTGAATTTGTTTCTATTTTGAAATGTTTCCAACATTTGCTTTTAGTTTTTGCAATGTTATCTTGTGCCAGCTGATCTCGCTGTGAGCTTTTTCATTTATTAATTATGGTTACGTGAGTACTCGCCACTTCTTACATTCTGTTCACAGAACTTTGTTGTCACTCACATTGACTGATTATTGTTTGCCCCCAGTCCCCCTTTGATTATCCTTGTCAGAGCGTTTTCAACTATTGTTCTTTGTTTTTGCTTGATTGAGTTATGCCAGCCTCGTATTATAGCTTTTGTATTCAACAAAAGTTAAGTTTTCATTACCTGTTCCCAGCCTCTGATTAACTTTTTAAAGCTTTCGCAAACACTTTTGATCCTTCGCAACACTTCATTGGAGGATGTGTTCCCAATTAATGAGTGACTTTTTTCAACTGCTCCCAACTTCAACTTATTCGCCGAACACATTTCGCTATTCACACCGACGCTAGCCGAACGCATGCCGGGGCTAGGCCCAAGAGAGTAAACACCTCTTCATTCGCTTTTTTTACAGTTCCCCACTTTACTTATTCGTTTTCAAAGAGTCTTTCTGATTCGCGTTGTTTATAAAGTATTCCCAAGCCAAGTTTATGTATTTTAAAAGTGTTCCCAATTCATGAGTAACTTTAATCGACTGTTCCCAGCTTTGGCTTATTCGTTTTCTTAGAGCCTATCTCACTTGCGTTGATTTTTAAGTGTTCCCACATCAAGTTGATTTATTTTTGGAGTGTTCCCAATTCATGAGTAACTTTTTTAGACTGTTCCCTACTTTACGTATTCGTTTTCAAAGAGTCTTTCTCATTTGCGTTGTTTATAAAGTGTTCCCAAGCCAAGTTTGTGTATTTCAAAAGTGTTCCCAATTCATGTGTAACTTTAATCGACTGTTCCCAGCTTTTGCTTATTCGTTTTCTTAGAGCCTATCTCACTTAAGTTGATTTTTAAGTGTTCCCAAACCAAGTTGATTTATTTTTGGAGTGCTCCCAATTCATGAGTAACTTTTTTAGACTGTTCCCTACTTAATTTATTAGTTTTCAAAGAGTCTTTCTCATTTGCGTTGTTTATAAAGTGTTCCCAAGCTAAGTTTATGTATTTTAAAAGTGTTCCCGATTCATGAGTAACTTTAATCGACTGTTCCCAGCTTTGGCTTATTCGTTTTCTTAGAGCCTTTCTCAGTTGCGTTGATTTTTAAGTGTTCCCACATCAAGTTTTACTTTTTTAGAAAGTGTTCCCAGTCATAAGTGACTTTGTTCGACTGTTCCCAACTATTGCTTTATCATATCTTAGAGCCTTTCTTACTTGCGTTGATTTTAATGTATTCCCAAACCAATTTGATTTATTTAGAAGTGTTTCCAGTCTTGAGTAACCTTAATCGACTGTTCCCAACACTTACTTATTGGTTTTCGCCTCGCTTTTCTCACATAAGTTGATTTTAAAGTGTTCCCAAGCCAAGCTGATTTATTTTAAAGTGTCAGAGGTGACCTTGTTCGACTGTTCCCATTTGCTTTTACACTTTTAGGTAGAGCCTTTCTTATCTGCATGGTTTTTAAAGGTGTTTTCAAACCCAGTTAACTTTCTTTTAAAAATTGTTTTCAGTCTCTGATAATCTTTAGAGAGCGTTCGCAAAAGCTGCGTTTTCTTTCACAGTGAAAAGTGACTTTCTCCGACTGTTCCCAGTATAGATTTTATTAGCTGCATTCATTTTTCGGAGTGTTTTCTGTTTCTGCTTCAGTAATTAAAAACAGCTCGTTTTTCCAAGAGTGCTGACAACCTTTGATCTTATTTTTTAAGCAGGATTAACTTCTAAAGCCTCCTGGCCCCTCTCGAAATGTACCCTACAGTTAATAAGCCTCCGATTTTGGTTTTGCCTGTATAGTAAAAAACTGTCAAAGTAGAAGCTGTAATATATATTTTCATAGGATAGGCTGGGTAATCACTCAAAAGTCGCAACATTCGAGCTCCATCGCAGCTTTCATTGTTGTAACCATATAACTCATAGATGGTTGTTCCTCTGACTAGCTCTTTCGGGTCCAGTTTCAGGCACGGCTTGCCCTTACAAAGTGTTTGCAGTTACTGCTTAACCTTTATAAAAGTGTTCCCAATTTAAGGTAAGCCTTTTAGATTACGCCAAACTGTAGCAAGTACATTCCCGCAAGGGACACGATGAAGAGGGACATTATGACGGGCTTCACAAACCTGTCGGGGTTAAAATGAGGAGAAGTCCACCGAACTATTATCGGTCACATTGCGGTTTTCCCCCTAGTGGGAGATCGTGGTGACTGTTCGTTGATGCCCACATCGCGGATAGAGTCTCAAAATGAGTCTCGACGTGGAGTTGCGTATCAACCGGGTGCTGTGACTGTGACCCAAAGATCAGCAGTCGTTTTTAGATAAGCCTCGCCTCTCACCTGGTTGGAATTGTTACACCCGACCAGTGTACTCTTCAAATTGGTACCTAGGGAACCACCCAGACTCACTGTATCGTATGCACTTTTCAGTGCGTAAAGGTTACCGTGGTCTTAATTCTATCTATTGCAACATACCACGTTAACTAAAAACCATAGAGATCAGAATATACTTGTAGCAAGTACATATATGTAATTACCTAAATACATACAAGCGCATATACGTGACACTTTGTTGCATTAAATACATTTCAACTAAACATCATTCATCAAGTGTAATCTGAGATCTTTTGTTTTTCAGACAGCGGATAGTCGTTGCTCACCGATCAACAGCTGACTAGGCATTTGCTCATCCACATATATGTATATATACATTCGCTGCGCTCTTAAGCAAAAACCAAAAACATATTTAACATATTTATTTGGCCAACTAACGAGATGGGTCCGTGATGGCATAGTCTCAAACGTAAAGTTATTCATGTTAATAAATACTATAAAACGTTTCACCTCGTTGTCCCTATCTCATGATAACAAAACATCGGTAAGTTTATATCTTACGCTTTTATCTTAAGAGTCTATATAACTGCTGTAGTCTCTAGGGCCGCCCCTCTATCACTACCCGAAGATATTTACCGTCCTACGCTTGAAATCTCTCTTTCAGTTTCTGAAACTACTTCATCAATTTCTAAAATTGCTAATAAACCTCGTCGTTGTTTTCGTAAAGGAAACTTTACATTATTAAATCAACTTATTTGTGCAACAGACTGGTCTTCTTTGTTCAATGCGGTTGATTAAGACTTTGCTTTTGCCTTTTTCTACGAATCCATTAATTCTCTCTTCTCCCGCGTCACTTAATCCTCCTTGGTACTGTCCTAGACTTTCTAATTTGAAAAATATTAAGTCTATTTGCTTCAAAAAGTATAAACGAACTGGTTATGCTGTTGCTTTTTCTAAATATTCAATAGCAAAATCCAACTTTACACTTTCTAACTCTGTGTGCTATAAGAATTATCTTACCCGGTGCAAAATTCAATTTGCAGAGGACCCTAAACAATTCTATAGCTTTGTGAACTCTAAGCGTAGATCTTCATCATTACCTTTTTCTTTTTTTCTAGGCGACCAAAAGGCTTTTTTAAATCAACTTATTCCCCTATCCACTTTACTAACACTTCTTATCCTTATAACATTTCCTCTTCTAACTCGATTTGTGCTCCCTCAATAAGTGAAAGCTCCCTATTTTCGCATTTGAAATCTCTAAAAATTCTCATACTCCCCTGGTCCTGACAACATTCCTAGTTGTGTTCTCAAAGAGTGCTGTAGTTCCTTATGCAATCCTTTGCTTAAGATTTTCAAACTATCACTGGATTCTTCAGTCTTTCCAACTCTTTGGAAAGAGTCCTATATTATTCCTCTTTATAAAAAAGGTGGAAAATCTGATATTTCCAATTACAGAGGCATAGCTAAGCTCTCCGCTATTTCTAAATTATTTGAAGAGGTTATAACCTCCACGTTGCAGCATTATTGCAAATCGATTTTATCACCTTTCCAGCATGGGTTTATTAAGCGTCGGTCAACTATGACCAATTTGCTTGAATTTACTTCATTGGTTAATGATGGGTTCCTTAAGAAAAAGCAAACCGATGTCATTTACACCGACTTTAGTAAGGCTTTTGACTCTGTAAACCATGATCTTCTCCTCTATAAGCTTGATCGGTTAGGATTTCCCGCCTCTTTTCTGCTCTAGATTTCGTCCTATTTAAAAACAAGAAAGAAAGTCGGTCAAGCCCGACTATAACATACTCTGTACCCTTACACACACATTTGTTCACGAGTCAAAAGGGGGTGTTCACTGGCCGTTTGACTCGTGAGCAAATGCGAGTGTAAGGTCGGGTCGGGAGTGTTATAGTCGGGCTTGACCGACTTTCTTTCGTGTTTATTAATGACCTACGCACAATACTATCTTATTCTCAGATACTTATGTATGTATGCCGATGACATTAAACTTATTTTATCTTTCAACGACCCGACGCATTCCATCAGACTGCAAGATGATTTAAACTCCTTGCAGTCCTGGTGCTTGGTTAATCATTTATACCTTAATTGCTCCAAGTGCATGTTTATGACTTTCCATCGTTGCAAACCTTCGCTGACTACCTATACGATTGGCAATGAACCCTTGGAACGAATATCTACAGTCATTGATCTTGGAGTTCTTTTTGACCCAAAATTGAGTTTTAATCCTCATATCTTCTCTATTGTTAATAGAGCGAAAGGTGTACTTGGATTTATTAAACGTTGGTCGAAGGAATTTAATGATTCTGTACACTGCTCTAGTCCGTCCTGTACTTGAATACTGCTCGTCCGTCTGGTGTCCGCAATATAAAAAGCATATCGATCGTATTGAATCAGTACAAAAGCAATTTTTGCTTTTTGCCCTACGTGGCTCAAATTGGGACCCTAACCTTCGTTTACCAACGTACTCCAGCAGACTTTTGCTTATTGACCTTCCTTCGTAAGCTAACCGTAGAACAGTCTTAGGTGTTTCTTTTCTTCATAAGCTAATCATTAGTGATGTAGACTCTACCGAACTTTTAGGTCGCCTTAACTTTTCCGTTCCTTCTAGGCCAACTAGAAACTATTTACCTTTAATCTTGTCTAGATGCACAACTGATTATGTCCAGCAGAATCGTTTTCGGGTCTTATGTCAAAATTACAATGATCTCAATCATCTGCTCTCAACAGAACTCTCTCTCTAAAAACGTCTCTCTATAATTATCTCCGGTGAAATCTCTGACCACTCCCAGCTGTGAGTAGGGGCATAGCTGGCCGGACGGGCAATAAAATACCCCCACCGTGTCGGAGTCGTTATTAGTTTATTTTGTAATTTTATTAGATTTTCTTTGATAGGCTTCATTAGCTCATAAAAATTTTGTAACGTATATACATTTTTGTTGACAGCGTTTTTTGTCAACTCTAAATAAAAAAATAAATAACACTTCAATTATTCAGTATTTTTCTCATAAATTTGAGTCAATCTCTGTATTCATTAGAGATTATTTTCTTATAGAGAGCTACCCACAGTAGCCTTTCTCTTTTAGACTGTTCCCTAGTTTCGCTTGATAGTTTCAAAGTAAACAGTCTGGCGAAGGATGGAGTTTCAGCCCTGGTCCTTCGAGCCGGATATGAACTAGTGAGTCGGCATCAGCTTAAGCATCTGCTTAAGATCCATTTCTTCCATTTAACAATATTCTAATTCAAATTCCCTTCGACATGGCCCTCCCTTCGTTCGATACCGAGGCGAGGAAAACCTTGGTTCCTAAAAATTTACATTCATTTAATTTGCCTTGGCCCGAAAATGTAAATTTTTGCTGTTGCATTTCAAATGCTTAGCGCCTTTGTCGTGTCGCTCGCTTTGCATCCCCTATTTGGGGGGGGAGACACTTAATGCATATGCATGAGTCTTAAGTATTGCCTCCGCACCCAGCCCCGCCGCCTTCCTTCCGTCCGCACTTTGCCAAATTATCGACACTTAAAATGTTGCAAGCGTGGCTTGTTTTCTGTCCTGGATTCCCCGTCGACGTTTATGTAATCTTAATGTTTATGCAGCTTATGCTTCATAAATTCGCTTCCCTTTTTTGCGACGCGACGCGACGTCGTCTTCCGGTGCGGCGGTCGCCATTTTGTGCTCTGCGCCGGTTGGTATTTCTCTGCTTCTGTTTTTTTTTTGTTTTTTTTTTTGTGCTCCGTGCACATCCGTTGCCATTTGTTTATTGCCAGTTTCATTGCTTCATTGCCGGCGTTGCCTTTGCCGTTGGGTTTTTATTTTCGCCTGATGAAAATATTTTTACGACAAGTTTTTCGCGAAGATTTGCAACATTTGCAGAAACGGAAGTGGAAGTGGCAGTGAAAGAACTTTGTGTGCGAATCAGCGCCAAAAATGAGCACAGCAGGATGGACAGGACCAGGACCAGGACCAGGACAGGGGTGTGGCAGCTCAAATGAAACGCACATTCGAGCCATAAAACGCTTAACGTGAATGCTCGCGCTTTGACCCCGCGTCCGGGCACATCCGGAAGTTGTCAAGTTTTATGTTTACATCGGAGGAAGCGCGCGAGTGCCACCCCATACCCCATACCCCACATCTCTCTCTCATTCATGAATTTTGCATGCGCCAGCAGAATGCAAAATTATAATTAGACACAGCGAAGCTACTCCTCCCTTTCTCTCTCTGTCTGTTCATCTCTTTCTCGCAATTGTGTGTGTGTGTGTGTGTGTGTTGGCTTTTTGCTCTTCTTAGTCCACGCACGTTCGTGCATAAAGTACATTTTATTAGCTTGCCTTTTGCATTCTCTGCAACCATTTCTAATCAAGCTCCAGTGCCAAGGACATGCCAGCACAATTAGTGTGACCAGAGTGGCGAAAGGAAGCAGAAAGGTAGGTAGAAAACTTTTAGACATCTAGATTTCAAATAAACCGTACGGCAAAGGAAGGAGTGGATATGGTACTGTTTCGGCAGTCCTGGTCCTTTGAGTCGGATATATACAAGTGAGTAGAAATAAGCACAATCTAATTAAGATCAAACAAAGTGGAACTATATCAGTTTTTCAGATTTAGAAACTAACAAAATGTCTGGAAAATATCTTTTTACTCTTGAGTTCAAGTTAGCTTGGAATCTGAGTAAAATCAATTCAATCAAATCCTTGTTGTCCGCTTTTTTCCAATTGGAATACAGGGTATAAGGGCTCATAAGGCTTCACAAGGGCTCCAAACTGGTTTACAAAAGAATTGTCCAATCTTAAAAACATCAAAAGTCGTTTGTACAAAAAATTCAAGAGATCTGGTTCCCAAATAGATTACTCTAAATACTCAAATGCTCGTTCCAAATACATGAGTCTTAATACTCCGAGTGTTACCAGGGTTCTTTGGTTAGCTGCAAATTAAGCTTTCAGCAAGACCCTAAAAACTTTTATAGGCTTGTCAATTCAAAATGCAAGTCTAATCGATTTCCTCCTGCACTTCTCTTGGACTACACAACTGCGGACAACAATATGGATATGGCCAACTTGGCGGCAACCTAAGGCGGTCCAACCGTAAACTCCAATTAGGCATACTTTTCCAGCATTTCGGCTGGTAGCTCACCAATGGCACCTGAGATTAAGTGCTCACCAAACTTGCCTCGCAATTAGTCCATGTTTGGCATGTGGCACCGTCCTGTTGAAACCACATGTCAATCAAGTTTAATTTTTCCCATTTTGGGCAAAAAGAAAAAGTCGGTAATCATCGTCATTAGAGAACTGCAGCGAGCTTACACATGTATGATCAATCACCTATGCTTTATATGAGGTACGAGTAAACTTAAAGCTCAAAGCCCGTTGACCATTTTTGTGTAGCATACACAAAATAAAAAATTCAAAAGTGATCGTGTATGGGCGAGCTCGAGTACTGCATAGTAGAAATACCCGAGATGACTCGTACCTTCGGCTACAAGTCACCGCAAGTACCTGTTGCCGAAATCAATGATCTGATGCGACACACTGGGGGTCAGCTGTTTTGTTTTGTTTACAAACAAATTAAGAGATTGTGTGTTTGCCAACAATAATTTAACAACTATGGTGCGGAACAGGAAAAGTGACATGTTGATGGCGGTAGCGGCATATATTGTGCTGAAAACTGCAGGGTGAGTTTCCGATATGGAAAACGGACACTATGTTGAAGTGGGCCAACGAGTTTATGACCGAGTGGAACTTTCCAAACAGCATTCGTGCAATTGATGGAAAGCACATAGCTTTAGTGAAACCACCCAACAGTGGCAGCGCCTTCTATAACTATAAAGTAAGTCACTTGCTTCAAATCAAATAAGATATAATAGCTTGTCCAAGCGAACAGTGGGAGAAGGCGTTCATATGAGAACGATGGAGCAGAAACCCAAAATTTCAAAGAAACAGGTTATTATAATATAAACCAAAAAAGTCTTGCGGTATTTCCGCAAGCTTGTCTTTGCAAGCGCGTAGTTCTAGTTGTATTCGTCGCATCGGTTCACGCTAGAGCTTTTTGGAAAGCTCTTTTCACGCGCTAGCACGTGTTTGATTTATTGTTGTTTGTTTTTAGTCGTTCGTGAGTTATAGCGTCGCAAACATGGAGCAAAATAAAGAGAAAATACGGCATATTTTACAGTACTACTACGATAAAGGCAAAAATGCATCTCATGCTGCCAATAAAATTTGTGCAGTTTATGGGCCCGATACAGTTTCCATTTCCACCGCACAACGATGGTTTCAACGTTTTCGTTCTGGTGCAGAGGTGATCGAAGATGCGCCACGGTCCGGAAGGCCTGTCGTCGAAAATTGCGATAAAATCGCTGAATTGATCGAAAGAGACCGGCATAGTAGCAGCCGTAGCATCGGCCAAGAGCTGGGCATGAGTCATCAAACCGTTATAAACCATTTGAAGAAGCTTGGATTCGAAAAGAAGCTCGATGTATGGGTGCCACACGACTTGACGCAAAAAAACATTTTTGCCCGTATGGATGCATGCGAATCGCTTCTGAATCGCAACAAAATCGACCCGTTTTTGAAGCGGATGGTGACTGGCGATGAAAAGTGGGTCACTTACGACAACGTGAAGCGCAAACGGTCGTGGTCGAAAAGCGGTGAAGCTGCCCTGCCCAGACGGTGGCCAAGCCTGGATTGACGGCCAGGAAGGTTCTTCTGTGTGTTTGGTGGGATTGGCAGGGAATCATCCACTATGAGCTGCTCCCCTATGGCCAAACGCTCAATTCGGACCTGTACTGCCAACGACTGGACCGCTTGAATGCAGCACTCATGCAGAAGAGGCCATCTTTGATCAACAGAGGCCGAATTGTCTTCCATCAGGACAACGCCAAACCACACACATCTTTGGTGAAGCGCCAGAAGCTCCGGGAGCTCGGGTGGGAGGTTCTTTTGCATCCACCGTATAGTCCGGATCTCGCACCAAGTGATTACCACCTATTTCTGTCCATGGCGAACGAACTTGGTAGTCGGAAGTTGGCCACAAGAGAGTCCTGTGAAAATTGGCTCTCCGAGTTTTTTTCCAATAGGGAAGCGAGCTTCTATAAGAGGGGCATTATGAAGTTGGCATCTCGTTGGGAACTCGTCATCGAACAAAACGGCGCATATTTGAGTTAAATCGCATTATTATAACCAATTTTATGAACAATTGAAAATTCAATAAAAATACCGAAAGACTTTTTTGACAACCTTATATAAATAGTTATTTTCAATTGTCTTTTTATTTATATGCTTCATGCTTTTTTGCTTAATTTATTTATTATAATTAGTTATGATTATTTTGCTCATGCTCCTTAACCGCTTCACTCCGTATCCGTGGCAACGTTAGGTGGCAACCTGGTTAGCAATTCATTCCAAAATGGAAATATTGCTGCTCTCGGCTTTTGGACCATCTTCAAAATATTTTCCAATTAGGCCCAATAACTGGCGATCACATTGGTCTTCCTGCTGAGGCTTCTTTGACTGCTTCTGTAAATGTAATACATATATAAAAGTCTGTTTTACATAAATGCAATAAACAGGTGAGTGGAAACATACATATGTGTAAAGAAGGAGCTGCTTTCATCGGGACAAAAGCCCATTGCCCCTTCATCTGTCGAATTGAGTGGGATGGAGATCAGCGTACTGGAGCTTGTTCCAGGGCTGCATGATGCGCTATCCAAAAATCTGGAGAAAGTTGTGCTAAAAATACAAAAAATTTATATGCAATCTGAAAAGCAATACGACTCAATACGACTCACCGTCTGTCCGAGGACATATATCTGGGAGGAACGCCATGTATTGTGGCTGTGTCATCAAATTCCGGTTCAAGGCGTTGGGCGAGGATCAAATTATTGCCCGTTTGAGACACACTTGGAGTAGGTGCAGATCGAGGAGGAGGCCTACAAGTCTATTTTACGGATATTGGGAGAAGATATGCGTCCTGCCATAGTCTTAATGGGGTCGAGCATGTCGTCAACAAGGCTGATCTGTTTGAGATGTCGGGAATAGTCCCGGACTACCACTTGAAGGATTATTTGGAAGTCTGCCGTTCGGGCAACTGTAATCGTTTGGAGAAGTGTGTACAAGAGATTGGGTCATCCGCCTACAGTGTGGGTCAGCTGAAGCAGTTTGTGGAGTACATAGTGCTTCAGGCGGCCCTGACGAATGCCTAGATATGCGACAACATGGGGGGTAGTAGCACTTTTGAAGCTTGATTCAAAGTTGGTTGAATATGCATTTCTTTGTAGGAATGCTGCTATCGTCTCCAGGACGGCGGTTCGGAGTATCTGCAAATCATGGATTTGGGCTGTGCCATCATTTTGGCTCTCAAGTGAAACGCAATGCTAAAGATTGGAAAATATATATATATATTATATTTGTCGTAAATTCAAAATCCTCCTCCTGGCTTCACGTTTGACAGCCACGACCACACCGCTGGAGCTGGCAATGCTGCCCACAGCTGTCGCATCGCTATCCCACTCTATTTTTAGCTGGTCCGCGGTGGTGGTAAACTTGATGACCTGTTTGGGATGTCTCCACCTGTTTGTTTGGCATCCACCGAGTGCAGACGCTTGCGTCCGTTGGCATAGGATACGATTTTAGGGGTATGGCACTCCAGTGCAGATTTCGTAACTTCCTTGGGCTGATTTGTAGCCCATAGCTTATAGTTTCCTCGCGATTGAATCTCTCGGTGCGTTTTCTTTTGGGTTCATGTTTCCCGTGCATTGTCGATTTTGACGTCAAAAAAATGAGCTGCTTATATTTCCGCCATGGCATCAGCTGTTCATTCAATCCACTCACGACCCACACCGCTATCGATACGTCAACTATCGATAGGCCAATTGTCTATTTATTTAGCGCGTCTCACAATACAGCAACTAAATTCCGCCACGGAAAGTTTCCGCCACTGTTTTTTTTTAATATGGAGTGCATCATAAAAATGTATTTTCCGCGCTTCTCAGAACAGGCCTTTACAAGCAAATCTCGTTTAACCTTGCTACAAATGCGATACGAGTAACACACTCGGCGCGAACAGCACGCCAAAAACAACAACATGTGAGAGCATGAAAGAGATAGCACAATATCGTTTGCATATTTTGCATTTGTATTTGGCGCACGGTTCCCTCTCTCCTTCTTGTGGTAAAGAATGTTGTATACAGCAACTGTGGCGGGTTAAATTAGACGTTTGATTTCCAAAGGCCTTAAACACCTTGCAAATTGCAATAACTTTTTAATTTCCGTCATTCACCGCTGCTCAGCTATTGCGTAATAAGTGTGACGCAGCTGCATTTGCACATGATATTAGCCGAAGCTCGCCGTCAACAAACCGAGTAAGCGTTCGTGTGTAAGAATGTTGCTCGCTTGGGGCTTGTTGTCAAGGTCTCTGATCGTCATCATTGACTGTAACATTGGGATATTCATTATATTTGAAGAATTACTGTTCAATAATGCAGCTCTTGAACCCCTTCAGGTCCATGAAGGAAACACACACGAATATTTGTTCAGTTTGCTTTTGCAATGTTTTATAACAATTGGTACGATGATGATGAGAATAAAAATCAAAATAAATACAAAATTAGGTGGTAAAAGAATAGTAGGCCAAAACGCACAAGTATTACCAAGTCTTTGAAGGATTTCATGGGCAATGCAGATGACGAAGACCAAGAAATAAGAAAGCCAAAACGTGCAAGTCTCACCAAGTCATTGGAGGAAATAATGGACAAGATAAATTGAAGGGCAATAAGTAAGAAAAATATGAAAGTGATCCGTCTCGAAAGCGAGAGTTTAAGTTAGTGGACCTGAAGAGAAACGCATCCCACTGGATTATCGAGTGTGCAATAAATTGAAGGGCAATAAATAAGAATAATAAGAAGGTGATCTGTCTGATCTGTCTCGAAAGCGAGAATTAAAGTGAATGGACCTGAAGAGGAACGCTTCTTAAAAGACTTCAGAATGTGCTACAACAAATTGAAGGGCAATAAATAAGAATAATAAGAAGGTGATTTGTTTTTGTTGGTTTGCCAAGTTGCGATGCGAGAAGAAATGTATTTACTCCTCATATCGTTATTGCTCTTGTTCTTACACTAAACACCGATAGATAACAATTTATTAAAATAATAAAAATTTCAGCTCCTCTCGATAGCGAGAGCTGAAGTGGAATGACTGAAAAATGTTTGAGGTTTTAACAAGTCAACAAATGGAACAAATTCTGGCCTACTATGTGCTGCGTTTGTGATTTTTGTAATTGCCTATTATTTTGTAGAATTTCTAGCTCTAAGCAAGCCATGCTAAGTTTGCTTTGAAAATACTGTAATTGACGTTGTACTTAAGGGTGACTCATTGTGGGGTTTTTTTTTTCAATAGTCTTTTTTCAATGCAATCATGCTTTCTTCAGCGAAAAGGCTACTGAAGAGTCGTTAGGGATAACGATGAAACAGTTCTGTATAGGCAACCAGCTCTTTTTGGTGGTACA
Source organism: Lordiphosa magnipectinata (assembly GCA_037044535.1). NCBI lineage: Eukaryota > Metazoa > Arthropoda > Insecta > Diptera > Drosophilidae > Lordiphosa > Lordiphosa magnipectinata. The sequence continues at coordinate 69,746 of JBAMBO010004083.1, forward strand.
ATGCATAAGTTGTTTACAAGTTGTGAACAAACGCAACTTTTTCGGACCTAGAGCCAGCTAAACTCACACTAATTCTTTTTTCAGATATCACACGTGACTGGTGTCATTCTGTCATCATATTTTTGGTTAAGTATTGCTTGACACACCGCAACAACTTCTACAAATTATTCAGCTGTATTACGAAAACACTTCGAGCTACATCAGGTGTGCATCTTCGACCTTTCTTGCAAAAACCATTGACAAATTTGTGTTTCAGTGTATGTTACATCCAGCCCGTAGTGAATAGAATAATATTTGCAGCGGAGAGTGTGACTGCAGACCATGACCTTTCAATTCGATGCCAATTTCAACATTTGAATTTATGGAATCTTGGTTTAAAAGCTTACAAAATCCAGCTCGTTCAAGAATTTTCAGTCAATGGGCTCTGCAACAGCTCAATTGAGGCACTTTTCTGGCCAAATGAATACGTCAGCAAACATAATTGTCGCATTTGGGCTGATGAGCAACCCGAAGAGACTCTGGAACTACCGTAACATACACAACGAGAAGGCCAAGCTAACTTCGTCTGTGCCGAAGTTTTTATACACTTGCAAATGCTGTTTTTGAAATGTCAGAGTTTATATAAAAATCTCAAAAATTTTTAACTAAAACCCATTTTCCGACAGATAAACATCTGATTTCGACCAAATTTCGCGAATCTTTTTGAAAACATATCAAATTAACAATCGCGGAGTTGAAGAAAGATAAAATTTAAAACAGAGAAGTTTTTCTCACTAAGACACATTTTCCCACCGATCGGTCCTATGGCAACCATAAGATATAGTCACCCGATGTCGATCAACCTTTTCAAATTAGTTTGAAAGCGTTTAATATTAAGAATCACCGACTTTAAGAACGATTTACTTGAAAACAAAACAGTTTTTTCACTAGGACCCATTTTCCGACCGATCGGTCCTATGGCAGCTATATGTAATAAAAAATCTGTGTGTAAGCACATAATATGAATAATGGCCGAGTTTATAGACGCTAAGATTGAAAACAAAAAAGTTTTTCTCACTAAGACCCATTTTTGGACCGTTGGTTCCTATGGCAGCTATAAGATATAGTCATCCGATTTTGACAAAAATTTGCAAATCTGTTTGAAAGCATAAAATATTCATTATCGCCGAGTTTTTTGAAGCTAGCATTGAAAACAAAAAAGTTTTTTTCACTAAGACCCATTTTCCAACCGATCAGTCCTATGGCAGCTATAAGATATGGTCATCCGATTTTGACCAAAGTTTGCAAATCTGTTTGAAAGCATTAAATATTAATAATGGACGAGTTTAAGGACGCTAACATTGAAAACAAAAAAGTTTTTCTCACTAAGACCCATTTTTTGACCGTTGGTTCCTATGGCAGCAATAAGATATAGTCAACCGATTTTGACCAAAATTTGCAAACCTGTTTGAAAATATAAATTATCAATAATAACAAACTCTAAGAACGCTAACATTGAAAACAAAAAAGTTTTTTTCACTAAAACCCATTTTCCGACCGTTGGTTCCTATGGCAGCTATAAGATATAGTCATCTGATCTTGACCAAAATTTGCAAATCTGCTTGAAAGCATAAAATATTAACAATAGCCGAGTTTATAGACGCTAACATTGAAAACAAAAAAGTTTTTCTCACTAAGACCCATTTTTTGACCGTTGGTTTCTATGGCAGCTATAAGATATAGTCATCCGATCCGGCCGGTTCCGACATATTAGCAGCGTGCAGTAAAAAGAAGACTCTGTGCAAAATTTCAGCTCGATAGCTTTAAAACTGAGAGACTAGTTTGCTTAGAAACAGACAGACTGTCGAACGGACAAAGCTCAATCGACTCGTCGCCCTGATCAAGAATATAAATGGATATTTCTATGCGTTGCAAACTACTGGGCAAAATTATAATACCCTTTGCAAGGGTATGAAAAGAAGAAAACAGTTTCAAAAAGTATTGTATAAAATAAGATGATATAGATTTTGATTTGTACTGACTCGCTCTTGTCGAGCGATCCTGCTTTTATTTCTAAAATTCTCATCCCTTTTTTTCTATTCTTAACTAAGGTAGTATTTGTTAAGATAACTGCTTGTATGTAAATATAAGAATGCGTTCGTAAATATTGCCTCACACGATGCATATTTAGAGGTGCGCACCGGATTACCTGTTCAAGTGGTTGCCATGGTGATGTGTCTGACCGTTGTCATTGCCGCTATTAATATTAATTGCTATTACAAAGAATGATGGGTTTGTGATGCTTAGTTATGATAGGCTGTGTGTTGTGAAAATTATATATAATGCTAACTCAGTAAAATTGATATTTGTGCAAAATTTGTTTTACTTATTACAGTTGTTCTAATAACGGCATAAATGTTTCGAGTATACATGTTTTATCTCTTATGCTTTGTGATGTTTTTCCATGCATAAGTTTCTTATCTGCTTTTAATCTATAGGATTAGGATATAAAGAGACAAAGTCATGACTTTAATAGAAAGTGGATATTTGTGCAAAATTCTTCATTGTGTTGTAAGTATTGTTAACTAATTGACCATAATTAGTATTGTTACAAGTTTTTGAGTTTTTTTTTTATAAATTTTGACTATTTTTTGTTAAAAATGCCTCTGGCAACCGAATTAAATGAAAAAGAAAAAACTCAAATTGAAACTTTGGCTGAATGTGGCATTTAAATATGAGAAATTGCCAAAAGATTAAGTCGACATCGAAATACTATCGCGATTTATTTGAAGAATCCTCCGAAATATGCCCGAAACAACAGAAGAGGGGCATTACCAAAAGATGATGGCACTAGCAACATCTTAAAACATGAGTTGCGCTCAAATAAAGGCTGAATGGAAGTTACCAATAAGTAGGCAGAGGGTGCAACAGATTTGTCGAAAGAAGTTGCACCTCAAATATGACCCAAAGGTACGGACACCAAAACTGTTACCCCGGCATAAGAAGGCCCGGCTTGCCTTCTATGAAAAATAAAAGTTTTGGGACAACGAGTTCATGAAGGTGATTTTCAGTGATGAAAAAAAAGTTTAACCTAGACGGGCCAGATGGAAATCAAAAGTACTGGCGGGACCCAAGTCATCCCAGGAAAAAGAGCTCTGGGTGGAACCATGGTGGTGGCTCTCTGATGGTATGGGCGGCATTTAGCTCTGCTGGAAAGACTCCCATTTGCTATGTGCCGGGAAGGATCAATGCGGAAATGTATACGGATTTCCTTCAGTCAGAAAAAAATGGCGTTCTAAAAGGTTGCACAAATTTCTTACTTTTATATCCATTACGTTCTCAACTTTTACGTTTTTAAAACAAGACCACGTTCTCAAAAATATACCATACGTTCTAAATCGACGAACTAATTAAGAAAACTCGTTCTGAAATTGTGTCTTGAAATATGACCCACGCGTTCGACATGATGATAATTGCAAAAAATTATATATTGAAAGTTAAGCATCAATTATGTTATATTATAACCAAAAAAAAGGGGTTGAGGATACAATTTAAGTACCTAAATTAAAATACCTAAATTAAAATATTACAAAAAAAAAAAAAAAAATCCGCCCCTGCTGTGTGACTTGAACCCAGGACTTCAACATTGAGAGGCCACCTCACATCCTCTACACCACGCCGCTCGTTGCTGATACGGTGTCCAAGGTACCTATAAACGCTAAGTGCTTTTGCGTGCTGTGTTTTAAGTACGATTTAAGAGCAACCATTCGCGTGTGAGTAATAGCCGTCTGAGCTAAAGCGCTGTCGCCGTCCGTGTGTATTCAGTTATGCAAGGTCCCGAGTTCGATTCCCAGTTTTAAGGTAAGGTACAAAAAAAAAAGAATTTTATAAGTGGGTAACAAAATGTGATTGAGCAGCAGAGCTAAAATTTTTCGAAAAATATTTAAAAAACACAAATATCAATTTTACTGAGGTACATGTGCGCCGAGTCGAATAACATGTTCAAGTTTGAACAAGTATTCACATTCGTTTTGCATTTTATGAACAAAAAACCGTGTACCAAAACAATTGCGAGTTCTAGGTAAGTGAGTCAACTCACTCAAATAGCTCACTTGTTTAGTTGTACTCTTTTTCTTGTTCAATTGTTCACTTGTTCGGTTGTACTGGTTCAGTTGTTCACTTGTGTTTATTTTGGATGTTTCTGCCTGGCTTTATTGTTCTACACAGATGCCTAATTTGTGTGATTGTGCTACGTTTACTCTCGCGCTTACTATCCCACTCTCTCTCTCTCACAGAACAATACACAGAGCCAGACGAAACAGCTCACAGAGCAAGGCAGACAGAACAACTCTCTTAGCAAAAGAGACTGTAAAGCTACTAGAACAACTTAAGAACAACTCAGAGCAAGAAAGACTGAACAAGACTCTCGCTAAATTTTTTTTATCTGAGAATAGGACTTAAGGAACAACTCAATATTGTTCACTCACCCACAGTAACTACCCAACACTAATACTTAGCCGGTTTGAAACCGGCCACCAATACGATTATTTTGTAACCGAATCGCCAATGTAACCGAAATATTAATAGTTTCAAAAGCTGTTTGCTTTCTTGGCACAAGCCTCGCCATGCCTAGTTCTGGATTTCCGATGTACCTCTGTGATGATGTCCTGCAGAGGCCTTTGTATGTACGTTATCGCGTTACCGTTTCTTGCGCACTCTTCCGCTCCCTCATTGCCTGACGAGAGTGATGGAGTGTTCTTGGACTAGGTTCAAGGCTGTCACCATGCAGCGGACTAGGTTGCTTTTTGTGGCGTTTGATGACAAAGCTCTAATGGCAGCCTGACTGTCGACACGAATTGAAATGTTCCTTGGACTTTCGTCCAGGGTGTAGATCAATTTGATCTCTGCCTGAAAAACGCTGCACCAGTTCGGTGAGCGGAATGAGAGCTGTGTTGCTAGTTCTTCGAAGAAGATGCCACCTTCTGTGCCTTCTGCCGTCTTCGAATCGTCTGTATAGATCAGACCCGGCCAGCCATAGCTACCACGAGCCGAAGTCTGTCGTGTTTTACGCAAACGCGAGCCGAACTCATGATTGTGTGCATCGGTGAACATTGAATTGCAAGTAAAACGGCTGTAGGCTGGAGAGAGCTCTCTTGTTTACCAACGCAAGCACACTTTTTTGTCCTCTCCATTTGGCCGGCAGTGGTATAGATGGTAAGCTCGTTCCCATTGCTCTCTTTCCGGATTCTCAAAATTGTCGTTCCATTTCTGAGCTGGTAAACAGTTGTGACTTCCCTTTGCCAGGAAAGTGTCTACAGGTTCCAGGTTCAGAAATACAAACAGGGCCGCCTGAGGGGGTAGATCGCAGAGATCCTATTATACCCAGTCAAGTCGCTCTTTAAATCCTATGGAGGTTGTTCGTTCAGCGTTCCATATGTAAGGATAGGTCTGACGACCGCTGTGTCCAACCAGTGAATGATATATGGTAGTTGCAGTCCCCATCTTTGCCTTTGCTTATTCTTTTTTCGGAGTTTCTCTTCCAGGAGACGTTCGAGTCCAGAATGACACCTAGATACTTGGCCTTCAGATACTTATACTCACTCCCAAATTGAGAAAGAAATGAGAAATTATTCGTTCTACTTGTAACTTAGTGTACGGTTCGGGCACGTATCGAACCCAGTTAGTAGTCAGGCTGCTAGCTCTCATCTGGTACCATTTCCTGTGTTTTATCTCAGGGCTAAAAGGGCATTGAACTCATTTAACGTTAACCAATGGCTTAAAAGACTTTCAGGCTTTTGCCCTTTTTGTACAGTTTTCCTGCTTCACCTCAACTTGTTCTCTGGTCACACTCAGGCCGGCAGCCAGGCAGGCAGGCAGGGATAACGCTGCGTATGCGTAATAATTTTTTAGTTGTACCACGCCTCGTTTGGACCCCGGCAAATGCAAATAAATATTCAATTGCGTTTGGAGCAGGAGAAGGGCAGGACAACAACTAAACTGTGGGAGCCAAATTGCAAATTGCGCTCGCGCCCCGCCATTAGGCCAAGCCTCGACTAACCCCCTCCACCTCCAGCTCCATCAGTTGGCCTTTTTGTGACATTAGAAAAATGAAGCGTCGTGCCGCAAAAGACAACTTTTGTGTTATGGAGGGGGGTTGCAGGGTTGGAGGGTTGGCATTTTTGTGTTGCGTGCTTTTGGGCGCATAATTAGATAAGCAGCGTGATGTCTAGCCGTGTCGCCCTGCCCCACGGCTGTCACAACAACCCGCTGACAGATGGCGCGTCATAAAAACCGGAGCAACAATGCGACACCAAATGTCTGAGGTTAGGAACGCTCTGGCACTCGATGGGGCGCACCTGGGCGAGGACACTCTGGCACAGAGGACATGCAATTATACGCAATCAACATAAATCATTCAAATTGCCTCCAACCTCCAAGCGCAACAACAATGGAAAGAATAACCATGGAAATGTACACTTTGGATGTGAATGGGCAGCGTGAATGTTGGCTGGAGCTTGGCTAATTTGCAATTGAAATGGCACAAATTCTGTGTCAACAATTTGAACGACAAATGCGCTAAGAGCACGTGAATGGGCACAAATTTAAAGTCCTTAAATTAGGAATTAGTCCATCTCACCCCCAATTCTCGACTTGACTTGATCGGCCTGACAACACTTGTTCAGGCCAGACCAAAGCTCCGGGCTGTCATCATATCATCATGTTCATGTCAATCACCAGCAGCAGCACGAAACACTTTAGGCTCTGCTGGCAACGGCCAAAGAACAACTAAGCTGCCAGCAAAATGGCAAACTAAGTGCCCAAGTAGCTGCTGCGCGAGCCATTAAGAGCACAAGTCCATCTGCCAGGGCGCCCACCCAACCGTATTTGCCATCGCCATCCATCTGAAATCGAGTTGAGTTTGAGCTCTGGTCTACGTGCCAGCGGGGCCACGCCCATTTCCAGTTGGCTGGCCACTTAACGCATTTCATTTGCTGCCCCCGCCCTTAAAGTATGCAACATCAATTGAATTGTTGCTAGACTTTAAGAAAAACCATATGCCGCTCGATCTAAAAAAAAAATTTAAAAGAGAAGAGAAAAATATGTGAACAAACACAAATCCGATAAGCAAACAGCAGGCATAGCCAAAAGGCAGGCAGAGAGACAAAGAAAGAGGTGAGAAAAACTTCAGTCAAAAGGCAGCTCAAGGCAAATGCCAGATAGAGACTGAGATAGAAAACGGATTGGTTTTGTTAAATCGCTTTCAAGTCTCTCACTTTTCCATTTTTGCAATTAGGTTTGAAAATCAGCTTTAAGTTAGATCGAGATGGAAAATGTATTTAATTAATTTAGGTTAAAATTAACTTTTAAGCAAATTTCATATCAATTGGGTACAAAAAAATATATTTTCAATACAAAACAATATCATTCTATTGGAATTGATATCAAAACGTTTCAAAAACTTTTTTGTTTTCAATGTTAGTGTCCCCAAACTCGGCCAAAACTAGTATTTAATGCTTTCAAACAGATTTTGCAACATTATGGTCAAAATCGGTTGACTATATCTTATAGCTGCCATAGGAACCATCGCTCAAAAAATGGGTCTTAGTGAGAAAAACTTTTTTGTTTTCAATGTTAGTGACCCCAAACTCGGTCAATACTTATATAACATGCTTTTAAACAGATTTGCGAAATTTGGTCAAAATCGGATGACTATATCTTATAGCTGCCATAGGAACCATCGGTCGGAAAATGGGTCTTAGTGAGAAAAAAATTTTTGTTTTCAATGTTAGAGTACCCAAACTCGTTCAATACTTATATAACATGCTTTCAAGCAAATTTCCAACATTTTGAACAGAATCGGATGACTATATCTTATAGCTGCCATAGGAACCATCGGTCAGAAAATGGGTCTTAGTGACAAAAACTTTTTTGTTTTCAATGTAAAAGTCCCCAAACTAAGCCAATACTTATATAACATGCTTTCAAACAGATTTGCAGATTTTGGTCAAAATCGGATGACTATATCTTATAGCTGCCATAGAAACCATCGGTAGGAAAATGGGTCTTAGTGAGAAAAACTTTTTTCTTTTCAATGTTAGAGTCCCCAAACTGGTCTAATACTAATATAACATGCTTTCAAGCAGATTTGCAAAATTTGGTCAAAATCGGATGACTATATCTTATAGCTGCCATAGGAATACCATCGGTCGGAAAGATGGGTCTTAGTGAGAAAAACTTTTTTGTTTTCAATGTTAGAGTCCCCAAACTGGTCTAATACTAATATAACATGCTTTCAAGCAGATTTGCAAAATTTGGTCAAAATCGGATTACTATATCCTATAGCTGCCATAGGAACCATCGGTCGGAAAATGGGTCTTTAGTGAGAAAACCTTTTTTGTGTTTCAATGTTAGTGTCCCCAAACCATCGGTAAAATGCTTTCAAGCAGATTTGCAATTTGGTCCAAATGGTCTACTATACTATAACATGCTTTCAAGACAGATTTGCAAAATTTTGGTCAAAATCGGATGACTATATCTTATAGCTGCCATAGGAATCATCGGTCGGAAGATGGGTCTTAGTGAGAAAAACTTTTTTGTTTTCAATGTTAGAGTCCCCAAACTGGTCTAATACTAATATAACATGCTTTCAAGCAGATTTGCAAAATTTGGTCAAAATCGGATGACTATATCTTATAGCTGCCATAGGAACCATCGGTCGGAAGATGGGTCTTAGTGAGAAAAACTTTTTTGGTTTCAATGTTAGTGTCCCCAAACTCGGTCTAATACTTATATAACATGCTTTCAAGCAGATTTGCAAAATTTGGTCAAAATCGGTTGACTATATCTTATAGCTGCCATAGGAACCATCGGTCGGAAAATGGGTCTTAGTGAAAAAAACTTTTTTGTTTTCAATGTTAGTGACCCCAAACTCGGTCAATACTTATATAACATGCTTTCAAACAGATTTGCAAAATTTGGTCAAAATCGGTTGACTATATCTTATAGCTCATAGGAACCATCGGTCAGAAAATGGGTCTTAGTGAGAAAAACTTTTTTGTTTTCAATGTTACGTGATCCCCAAACTCGGTCAATACTTATTATAACATAGCTTTCAAAGCAGATTTGCAAAATTATGGTCAAAATCGGTTGACCTATATCTTATAGCTGCCATAGGAACCATCGGTCGGAAAATGGGTCTCAGTGAGAAAAACTTTTTTGTTTTCAATGTTAGTGTCCCCAAACTCGTCTCAATTCTTTTAAAAAATGCTTTCAAACAGATTTGCAAACTTTGGTCAAAATCGGATTACTATATCTTATAGCTGCCATAGGAACCATCGGTCGGAAAGATGGGTTCTTAGTGAGAAAAACTTTTTGTTTGTTTTCAATGTTAGTGACCCCAAACTCGGTCAATACTTATTTAACATGCTTTCAAACAGATTTGCAAAATTTGGTCAAAATCGGTTGACTATATCTTATAGCTGCCATAGGAACCATCGGTCAGAAAATGGGTCTTAGTGAGAAAAACTTTTTTGTTTTCAATGTTAGAGTACCCAAAGTGGTCTTATACTAATATAACATGCTTTCAAACAGATTTGCAAACTTTGGTTAAAATCGGATTACTATATCTTGTAACTGCCATAGGAACCTTCGGTCAGAAAATGGGTCTCAGTGAGAAAAACCTTTTTGCTTTTCAAAGTTAGTGTCCCCAAACTCGGTCAATACTTATTTAACATGCTTTCAAACAGATTTGCAAAATTTGGTCAAAATCGGTTGACTATATCTTATAGCTGCCATAGGAACCATCGGTCAAAAAATGGGTCTTAGTGAGAAAAACTTTTTTTGTTTTCAATGTTAGAGTCCCCAAAGTGGTCTTATACTAATATAACATGCTTTCAAACAAATTAGGAAAATTTTGTCGAAATCGGATTACTATACCTTATAGCTGCCATAGGAACCATCGGTCAGAAAATGGTTCTTAGTGAGAAAAACTTTTTTGTTTTCAATGTTAGAGTACCCAAAGTGGCCTAATACTAATATAACATGCTTTCAAACAAATTAGGAAAATTTTGTCAAAATCGGATTACTATATCTTATAGCTGCCATAGGAACCATCGGTCGGAAAATGGGTCTTAGTGAGAAAAACTTTTTTGTTTTCAATGTTAGAGTACCCAAAGTGGTCTAATACTAATATAACATGCTTTCAAACAAATTAGAAAAATTTGGTCAAAATCGGATGACTATATCTAATAGCTGCCATAGGAACCATCGGTCAGAAAATGGGTCTTAGTGAGAAAAACTTTTTTGTTTTCAATGTTAGTGTCCCCAAACTCAGTCAATACTTATATAAAATGCTTTCAAACAGATTTGCAAATTTTGGTCAAAATCGGATGACTATATCATATAGCTGTCATAGGAACCATCGTTCAGAAAATAAGTGAGAAAAGCTTTTTATACCCTGTATCCATTAAAAATGATCCCCTATCATGAAGTTGTGCAAATGTGTGTAACAGCCAGAAGGAAGCATCTCCGACCCTTTAATGTACATATATGTATTCTTGATCAGCATCAACAGCAGAGTGGATTAAGCCATGTTCGTCTGTCTGTCTGTAGGAACGCGTCGCATCGCAGAGACTATAACAGATACAGCCATAAGTAGGTGCATACCTTACCCAGATCAAATTAGCTTCAGATTTGGAAAATTCTTTCTCCTCCTCCTTTAAACCGCGGAAAACTGTCAGAGACTCAATTTTTAAGTTTGAACTCTGAGTTTAAAATCTGAAAAGCAAAATCCGAGCAAAAACTATATTACTTGGAACAGTGTATTTTGCAGTCGGGGTATTCGACTGCAGCACTCTTACTTGTTTTAACTTAATAAAGTTCGTCCAGAAATTTCTAAACACATATTTTCTATACCTAGTGGGGGCGTATATAGTGAGTTAAAACTGCTGACCGGTTCAAGGTGGAAAACCCAGCGAGATCTTGGCTTACTGCGTCTCAAGTCGACTCACACCTCCTCGTTGGTGACCCCCCGTAAAAGAGCGATGCATCCGCAAAGTTGCTGGCTAACGTGAGCGGCGAGCCCTTATAGGGTGCTATATATATAGAGTTTGGTAACTCCAACAATGAAAACTGCGTCAACAATGCCTCGTATACGGACGCTTTCGACACACCAATAAGGTCAAAGGTCTATCTTTGGTATACCAGCAAAGTACGTCAATAATGACGTTGAGAAGCAGAAGGTAAGTCTGGAACACTCTTAAAAAAATCAAACACAACCTTACCCAGACTCAGCTGTTCAGTTTAAATTTATCTCGAATTTTGATTTTGCTTTGGCACAGAAAAAAGAGCAAAACAAATCAAACTCAAAAGGCCATCCTCTGCCCCAGACTCACCATACAGTCTTTATATCTCTCTGTGCTACCTTTCCTTTCATAGGCAAATGTTATCCGAACAACAGCAAAAGCAAAAAAAAAAACAACAAGTAAACAAAAATTCACCTTAGTCCCACTTCAGTATTTGTCTTTTGGACAACAACGAGGACGACGACGCAGGCAACACAGGCGACACAACGACCCTGGGGCCGTTTTCATTGCGCAATTTATGAACGCGTTTTGGCCTTTTGGCACGTTGCCGGCCGGATTTTTAGTTGGGTTAGGTTTTTGTTTGCGTTATCTGAAATATGAATTTATGCCCTATTCGCTAGGGTACAGTGGCCACTGTCTCAGGAATCTCAGGTAATTTATGGCCACCGCCAAAGCTCCAGGGGGGGAAACCCAGTCACAGGTTGACAGTTGATCAAGAGCTGATCGATCGCCCGGGCAGACAACAGTAAAACAGCTGCGCATTAATCATTCTACCCCTAACAAGCCATTCCGGCTGTGTGGCTCGAGGCCAGTTCTCTGGCCAACGTTGCGGCATCAGCATGGCACTGGAATGCGGCCGTTTTGTACTCGACGAGCTGCTGACCACCGAACAGCAATATGTGAATGATCTGAGCAGCGGCTTGGAGCGCTATAGTCGCATCTTTGTGGAACAAAAGGCCTCACTACCCGAAGGACTGGTGGGTCAGCAACATATTCTATTGGGAAATATTTCACAAATTGTGGCGCTGCATAGGCAAGAGGTTTTGCCATTGATGTTGCGACATAGCCGAGAATTGGAGCAGCTATTTGAGAGTTGGCGTGGTCTCTTGGAGAGCGGTCTATTCTATTGCTATGTACTCTTCACCGCCAGCCAAAGGGCCAGTCTACGTTTATATGACGAGCATGAGTTGTACTTTAAGGTAAGCAACTGTTTGGTTTGGGGTTTACAAGGAATCCATGGAAATGTGCATTACGGGAATTCCTACATATATCAATCAATTAAGTCCACGCAATTGCCAAAGGCATGGTAAAGATCAGATGATTGTTAGTCAAGTTAACAGCAAAAGAAAGTTCTTAGCAGCAATGCTGCTTGGAACTGCTATTGCAGCAGCAAAGTAAATACAAATGAGCACTAGAGGGTATATTTGATGTATGGAAAATTCTAAGGTCATAGTCAAACTCAATTATACAATCATTCAGACTCATTTTCCGACCGATGGTTCCTATGACAGCTATAAGATATAGTCATCCGATTTTGACCAAAATTTGCAAATCTGTTTGAAAATTTATATTATTAATAATGGGCGAGTTTCAGGACGCTAACAATGAAAACAAAAAAGTTTTTCTCACTAAAACCCATTTTCCTACCGATGGTTCCTACGGCAGCTATAAGATATAGTCATCCGATTTTGAACAAATTTTGCAAATCTGCTTGAAAGCATGTTATATAAGTATTGACTGAGTTTGGGGACTCTAACATTGAAAACAAAAAAGTTTTTGTCACTAAGACCCATTTTCCGACCGATGGTTCCTATGGCAGCTATAAGATATAGTAATCCGATTTTGACCAAATTTTGCAAATCTGTTTTAAAGCATGTTATATAAGTATTGACTGAGTTTGGGGACTCTAACATTGAAAACAAACAAGTTTTTCTCACTAAGACCCATTTTCCGACCGATGGTTCCTATGGCAGCTATAAGATATAGTCATCCGATTTTGTCCAAAATGCTGCAAATCTGTTTGAAAGCATGTTATATAAGTATTGACTGAGTTTGGGGACACTAACAGTGAAAACAAAAAAGTTTTTCTCACTAAGACCCATTTTCCGACCGATGGTTCCTATGGCAGCTATAAGATATAGTCATCCGATTCTGTCCAAAATGTTGCAAATCTGTTTGAAAGCATGTTATATAAGTATTGACTGAGTTTGGGGACTCTAACATTGAAAACAAAAAAGTTTTTCTCACTAAGACCCATTTTCTGACCGATGGTTCCTATGGCAGCTATAAGATATAGTAATCCGATTTTGACCAAAATCTGCAAATCAGTTTGAAAGCATGTTATATAAGTATTGACTGAGTTTGGGGACACTTACATTGAAAACAAAAAAGTTTTTCTCACTTAAACCCCTTTTCCGACCGATGTTTCCTATGACAGCTATAAGATATAGTCAACCGATTTTGATCAAAATTTGCAAATCTGTTTGGAAGCATGTAATAATAGAACTGGCCGAGTTTGAGGACACTTACATTGAAAACAAAAAAGTTTTTCTCACTAAAACCCCTTTTCCGACCGATGTTTCCTATGGCAGCTATAAGATATAGTCAACCGATTTTGATCAAAATTTGCAAATCTGTTTGGAAGCATGTAATAATAGAACTGGCCGAGTTTGAGGACACTTACATTGAAAACAAAAAAGTTTTTCTCACTAAAACCCCTTTTCCGACCGATGTTTCCTATGGCAGCTATAAGATATAGTCAACCGATTTTGATCAAAATTTGCAAATCTGTTTGGAAGCATGTAATAATAGAACTGGCCGAGTTTGAGGACACTTACATTGAAAACAAAAAAGTTTTTCTCACTAAAACCCCTTTTCCGACCGATGTTTCCTATGGCAGCTATAAGATATAGTCATCCGATTTTGACCAAAATTTGCTAATATGTTTGAAAGCATATAATACACATACTAGCCGAGTTTAAGGACGCTAGCATTGAAAATAAAAAAGTTTTTCTTAGTAAGATCCAAAGATTATCACTCATACGTACTGTTGTCCTTGCTTACATTTTCAATTTTTAAGTAGTTGGCGTAGACTTGGTTTGCTCATTCAGCACACACTTTTGCATTACAGTCGAGCTTGATCGACTTGCTCACTTGTTTGGTGTTACGAAAGAGTGTGTGCTCATATCGGAGGTCGGCAAAAAACATAAGCACTTTCATTTCTTTTCTTTTCTTTCTTGATAGCAGCGTTTGCAAATCACATTGGGCGATCCGCTGGGCATACGCAGCTTCCTTCTAAAGCCCGTACAACGGGTTACCAAATATCCTTTGCTGATGGCTAAATTTATACAGGCCTTTTACGAGCATCGTCAGTTGATTTCAAAACGCGTATTTGCCCTCGCCTGTCGCCTGGAGACACGTCTGCGTGATCTGTTGGAGACGGCAAATCAATCGGATTTGCTTAACGATATTAAGCACTTTAATGCGGTAAGCTAAGCCTTGACTCTGAAGTCTGAAGGAAAGTGTACTAAGCCCACACCCCATAATTTAGTTCAACATTCTCACCGAGGCCAGCTTCATCACCGTGGGTGAGTTCCCCCTGAATGATGTCACCCTACGCCGTAGCTACAATTCCAAACTGTTTGTGTTCAACACCTGCCTCATCTACACCGAAGTCAAGGGCAAGAAATTAATCTTTCGTGGCAATTTCTTTTTGCCCGATGTCTGCCTTGTGGTCAAGTCCAAATCGTTTGTGCTGTGCAATAAGCAAAGGGAATGCGAATTCATTTGTCTGCCCGCATTGTTGCAGAAATGGGAGACAATTGTAAGTCAATTGCTGCAACAGCCACTGCCACCGGGCAGGATGACGATGCAGTCAGATACAACGGAGGTAACCGCAAATAGTCGCACCATTTGGTATACCAAGCAATAAAGGAAAATTTTCAGTCAAATGTGATATAGAGAGTACATTTCAAGCAATGCAAACATGCCAATTTAATTTTAATAAAACGTAATGAAAGTTTATCAAACAAATCAAAAACAAAATTGTAAATAGCCTCAGGCAGGCATTATGAAGTAAAAGCCAAATGATGGAAGAGGGAAATGAGGGGGACAGAAGGGACATTTAATTAAATGAGAGCGTAAGTTAATGTTGGGCCAATTCAGCTATGATATGCTACTCAGTGAGGGGTGGTGGAGAGGCGAGACGGGGGGTCTGAGTACTGAGTATCAGTTCGAGTGTTGAGGACTGAGCATCGAGAAATGAGTATCAAGTTCTGAGTAACGAGTACTGAGTATGGAGGACTGAATTTCGAACACTGCGAAACGAGTATTGAGTATGCAGTATTTAGTATCGAGTACTGAGTATGGAGTATCAAATTCCGAGTACGGAGCAATGAGTATCGAGCTCTGAGCATGAAGAACTAAGTGTTGAGTACGGAATATTGACAACTGAGTATCGAGTTAGGTAAGTTTAGGTTGGGTTAGGTAAAGTTACGTTTCGTTACGTTACAATGCGTTACGTTGGGTGCTGTTAAGTTGGGTTAGGTAAGGATCAAGGCTGAAAGCCGGTCCAAACCGAACCCCAAAGAACCGGTTCCTAACCCTTCAAATATTTGAGCCCCCGAACCTCAACCCGAACCGAGACCCTGTATACATAACAAAAGGGTTCGGTTCAAACAATCATTTAAGTCAATTTCTTAAGATCTTTTCTAATTTTCTCAATATTATGACCGAAAAACTATTTTATAGTATAGTTCAGAATCGCTTCAGTTGATAATTAAAAATGCTTTTTAGAAATCCAATAAGTATTGAGATTTCGAGAAGAAAGAAAAACATAAGTATACTCGCAAAAGGGGAAAGCAAAGCAAATTTGGAAGATCATTTGAACAAGAATCGCCCTGATGAGTTCTTTTTAAGCTCTTTTGAAGATTACAGAGATTAAATTCTCTGAAATGACTCAAGGATATGCTCAAAACGTGATTTATTGAAATACGAATAGAAAAAGACTCGCAAATGATTGGAAATATGATTCTGAATGGAGTCAAAACTGATGACGACTCTTTAAGAAGATTCTCGACTCCCAACAAAAGTATCATTTATGACTACTTCAATCAGACAGAGGACTCAAAATGTGATCAGAAATTTCATAAAATGCAGGCTGGGTATGTACGTAGAAGTTGAGACTACCAAAATTCAAAGACCTGGCACTTTTGAAAGATTTAGAACACCTGTGAATGATAACAATAAGGAATATGGTCCAGTCGACTTGACGGCTCATAAACATAGCTTGGTAATCTGGACGCATTCTCCTGATCAAACATATTTCGAATGTTGAGGCAAAAATCGGTCAACTATTTAACGATCTATGAGCCCAGACTCTAACCAAAACCTTGGTTTCGATTAGAACAGGTACCGCTGCGCCAACCGAACCTTAGACTTTACCACTGATTCGAACCTCCGAACCGAACCGTCACCAAAACTTAACATGTTTGCAGCCTTGGTAAAGCAGGGCATCCAAATACGAATTTATTCGTCGAAAAATTTTGGCAAACAAGAATTCATTTGCCCACTAACCAGGCGAACATTTCATACGAACATCATTTGCTTGAAAATCTTTACTCGATGAGAAGAAATATATGAAAATATGGCCTAGATGGCGATACAAATTAACTTAAAGCATGATTTCATCATTTTGGGGGCATTCAATAAATTCCAGCCACAATTCGTTGCTCATTTGGGCACCTATTCACTCTACAAATATTTTTGACAAATGAAGTTCGTGCACTTGTTCCCATCCATTGACGAACATGTTCGCACAAACACACGCAAGATAGAAACGTTTAACAAAAAGTCGAACACAAAAATCTGTCACGAACACCTCCACTAACGACGAACATTTTGGCGAGCACAACAAATTCGTCGAACAAATTCGTCTGTGGATGCCCTGCTTAAGGATACGTTTCGTTACATTAAGCTACGCTACGATACGTCACGTTACGTTAGGTTCGGTTAAGTTGCGTTGGCTTATTCAATCCTAAATATACTCTCGCTCATATAAACAGCTCTCAATTGCTCTTATAAGCTGTTGGGAAATATTTTGTTGCCTGTGATCAGCAAGTGAATTCTAAGAGTACGGAGAGTACGGAATGAGTAAGCAGCACTGAGTATAGAGTACTGAATATCGAGTACTGAGTATGGAGTATTGAGTATTGAGTATTGAGTATTGAGTATTGAGTATTGAGTATTGAGTATTGAGTATTGAGTATTGAGTATTGAGTATTGAGTATTGAGTATTGAGTATTGAGTATTGAGTATTGAGTATTGAGTATTGAGTATTGAGTATTGAGTATTGAGTATTGAGTATTGAGTATTGAGTATTGAGTATTGAGTATTGAGTATTGAGTATTGAGTATTGAGTATTGAGTATTGAGTATTGAGTATTGAGTATTGAGTATTGAGTATTGAGTATTGAGTATTGAGTATTGAGTATTGAGTATTGAGTATTGAGTATTGAGTATTGAGTATTGAGTATTGAGTATTGAGTATTGAGTATTGAGTATTGAGTATTGAGTATTGAGTATTGAGTATTGAGTATTGAGTATTGAGTATTGAGTATTGAGTATTGAGTATTGAGTATTGAGTATTGAGTATTGAGTATTGAGTATTGAGTATTGAGTATTGAGTATTGAGTATTGAGTATTGAGTATTGAGTATTGAGTATTGAGTATTGAGTATTGAGTATTGAGTATTGAGTATTGAGTATTGAGTATTGAGTATTGAGTATTGAGTATTGAGTATTGAGTATTGAGTATTGAGTATTGAGTATTGAGTATTGAGTATTGAGTATTGAGTATTGAGTATTGAGTATTGAGTATTGAGTATTGAGTATTGAGTATTGAGTATTGAGTATTGAGTATTGAGTATTGAGTATTGAGTATTGAGTATTGAGTATTGAGTATTGAGTATTGAGTATTGAGTATTGAGTATTGAGTATTGAGTATTGAGTATTGAGTATTGAGTATTGAGTATTGAGTATTGAGTATTGAGTATTGAGTATTGAGTATTGAGTATTGAGTATTGAGTATTGAGTATTGAGTATTGAGTATTGAGTATTGAGTATTGAGTATTGAGTATTGAGTATTGAGTATTGAGTATTGAGTATTGAGTATTGAGTATTGAGTATTGAGTATTGAGTATTGAGTATTGAGTATTGAGTATTGAGTATTGAGTATTGAGTATTGAGTATTGAGTATTGAGTATTGAGTATTGAGTATTGAGTATTGAGTATTGAGTATTGAGTATTGAGTATTGAGTATTGAGTATTGAGTATTGAGTATTGAGTATTGAGTATTGAGTATTGAGTATTGAGTATTGAGTATTGAGTATTGAGTATTGAGTATTGAGTATTGAGTATTGAGTATTGAGTATTGAGTATTGAGTATTGAGTATTGAGTATTGAGTATTGAGTATTGAGTATTGAGTATTGAGTATTGAGAACTGAGTGTCGAGAACCGAGTACTGAGTATCGAAAACTGAGTATCGAGTACTAAGTTTAGAGTACGGAACTTCGAGCATTGAGTATCGGAGACTGAGTAAGGAGCACTGAGTATAGAGTACTGATTATCGAGTACTGAGTATGGAGTATTGAGTATAGAGTATTGAGTATCGAGTACTGAGTATCGAGGACTGAGTTTCGAGTACGGAGCTTTGAGTAGTGAGTATCGGCGTGAGTAAAAAGCACTGAGTATCGACAACTGAGTATCAAGAACTGAGTATCGAGTGCTGTGTTTCGAGTACGCAGTATCTACTACTGAGTATCAAGTACAGAGAACCGATTATAGAGTACCGAGAATCAAGAATTGAGTATCGAGAATCTAGTATCTTATATCGAGTATCGATTATATAGACTCTAGTATTGAGAATTGAGAAAAGGGCATCGAGAATCGATACAAACACGCACACTCACGTAGCGCAAGTACTGATATTTTACATCACATTTCTCTTCGTTAAGAATTTCACTCTTAGTCACTCTCTTTTGTTGTGGTTCAAGTTCAGTTGTTCACATTTGCTCAGTTGCTGTTTTTTGTTCAGTTGCTCAACCTTTTGTGAGAGCAACAGAACTAAAAAATAAAAAGCAATTGAGTTAGAACAAGTTTATCTTTTCAGTTTTTTCAGCTACTCATATATGTTCAGTTACTCATAAGCAATCCATCAACAGTCTGCAGTATATATCTGAGACGATTGGACTATTGATGTTGACCCAAAAACGAAACCAAATAGTATGGTAATTGCTTAGTTCAAGGGTTAATATGCTTAAAGAGGTTGTTAGTGATTCCTTAAATCCAACAAGCAGCAAATAATTGCCTATAAAGTTATACCAACTGACTTTTCATACCACAAGTTGAGTGTCTTCTGAATGAATGTACATTTTGAATAGAAGTTTTCTTGCAATTCTTTTAAAAAGTTCAATCATTTGCTCCTTTTTCTTCCCTTTGCTATCATCAGTAGACTTTGCTCCTGCATCTCTTTGCTGTTGGACCAAGAAATTTCCAGCTTACCGTACTTTTTCACTAATTAAAACATATTTGGTTCCATTTGCTTCAGCTTTTTAAGTGAATTTCATGACAAAGTTCATAAAGCTTCTCTCTCTGCTGGCCCCCAAACTGCCCTTTCCTACAGTGATAAACTGTACAGAACTTTGTCAAGTTATTGCCAGTTTTGTTGTTGTTTTTGTTTCTGCACAAATCTCAATAATTGCGCCCTCGAGCTGGGCTTGGAACGCATACTCGCACACGCTCAGGCACATGCTCTGACCGGGGCAATGCAGTCCATTACACCTCCGGGCCAACACCACCACACACACACACACACACACACACACACACACCTACCGTGTCGATGAATTGATTTATGTGCTTGTTTGTCAGTTGAACTGCAACTTGTGCATAAATTTCAAAATTTTGCCACCGCCTACAACAAGCGTTACGCCCACATTTCGGGAGCGCACAACTAATACACATGTCACAAAGTTTGCCAAGAGTTGGTCCAAGTTGGGGTTGGCCAAAGGAGTTGCGACTGAAGGAATTACCTGTAATTTGTAAGAGATAATGCAGCTAACCAAAATCTTTACACTGCAAACTATATACTTTGAACATGCACATCTGTGATTACAGGATTTCCGCCATTATAGGCATCAACTTTGCCAAACACTCGGAGGAGTTGCTCAAAAAGTGCAGAAAGCAGCTGGAGAAGGGATAAGGTGAAGATTTCTACCACTTACAAGGCCTTGCGGCAACTATGTGCCCCAAAAGTGAAACCAGACACCTCTTCGAGTGTATTTTAAACCCCACAGATCCTACACTCTTAGATTTATGGTAGCTGTCTTTCTCGACCTGAACAGGGAATAGTTTACTTTTTCCCAGAGGCCACTTCAGAGCGTTCAGATAACGGAAATGATTTCGATTGAACTAGTTTTGTTATGTCATTCGCATGACCAAACCTTATATACCCTCCAGGCTTCACTTATCAAGTGGTGGCAGATTGTTTCGACAAGTTTCCATGTCGCTGGCTGTTTGCCTGTTGCCAACTTTTGCCCAAGCATCTTCATAAATATTTTCCAAGACGCTGTTGCAGGTGCAGCTGCTGGTCTTTTCAAAAGCAAAACTATTTTTGATGCCCCGTTGAACAAAATGCATTTTAATTGAGGACCACAAGAAACCAGAAGACGTACAAATAATAAAAGATCCTGCGCTTGTTTGTGGGAAGGAACTTGTCACTTATTTCACTGTACTGAACACTTTGGACTTTGAGCTGCTCTGAGATCGTCTTAAAATGTTTCATACTGCTAAGGTTACGCTTTCATATGTTCTTAAATGGGAGTTGGACATTAAATGGCTTAAATATGAAGATGATGAAGACGTGTAAGGCTCAAAAGTTCTTAAAAATGGCGAAAATTACTGAATTTTTGTATGAGTTTAAATTATCATGAATACGGGGGTGAATTGATAGATGCTAAAGTTCAAAAGGTCCAATCGCGAAATTTGATAAATTTTAAATTGAGCTTAGAATATCATGAAGATTTGATATAATGTAAGCTTCACACCACAAAACACAAAACGAAGTGTGTTTAAGGAAATATGAGGAAGGTAAAGATTTTGGTTAGCTGCGTTGTCTCTTTCTCGTTCATGCTCAACTCAAATAGTTCAAAGGGTTCGAGGACTAGATCAAACAGCTCAGAGCCTAAATGTTATACATATCTGAACAAGTTTTTGTATAAAATTCGACAATTTGATGGTTTATTCAAAAACTATTTGAAAGAAATGGAGCATAATGTTAATTATGATATTGCACTGGACCAATCAGTAAGTATATGATTTGAAATTTTTTCAAACAAATTTAGACAAATTCGTTAAAATTTAGTCTTAAATCATAAACAGTCTTCATCGTGTTCCGAGGCTTTGAATCAACCCATGGAGATATTAAAAAGAAGCTTATCTCGAAGAAATGGATGTGATGCGTTTCTTGAAAAACGTCCCTGAGGATGCAATTGTGGTTTTTCAGTGATGAAGCTCACTTTCACCTGAGCGGATGTGTCAATAAACAAAACATGCGATACTGGGCTGAAACAAACCGCCGACAACTCCATCAGAGGCCTTTGCACTCGCCAAAGGTCACAGTTTGGTTGCTTGAGCGACCGTTGGATAAATAGGCCTCTACGGCAAATGCTCTTTGCACGTTGCTCCACCGCATGATCACGCCTGACTGGGAGGTAACAAAGCTTTAAGACCCCACCTTTCGCCCAGCCCTTCAGGTCATCGTTGAGCGGAATGACGCTCATTTCAGATACGGGAGTTATGTTGCCCCACCCTGTATATATGTTTATAGTTATATTATATTATCCAAACCGTGCGTTGAAGCTAGCCATGAATCCAGCAGAGCTTGTGAACATTTTCAACGAGTGCCTGCGAGAAGGCCATTTTCCATCCATTTTATTGGTACTCCTAAACCAAGCGATGCACCGTCCTATAGACCTATCAGCCTTCTCGATACGGTCGGTAAGGTACTGGAGAAGCTCTTAAGTCAAAGACTCGACGAGGCCATCAGTGCAGCCAACCAGTTCGGTTTTAGAAAGGCAAAGTCAACGTTGGATGCGATTGACAAAGTGGTCACAATTGCACGCAATGCTATTAAGGGCTCAAGCTGGAAACGAGGATCCAAGGAGTACTGTCTGGTGAAAAACGCGTTTAGCAGCGCTGATTGGAACCGAATTTTAAGAGCTTTAGGTGAATTTGGTGTTATAATAAGATCATACTTCAGTGGCAGAGTTCTTACATATTCCACAGCAGAAGGAAATCAAACCCATGAGGTGTCTGCAGGTGTTCCACAAGGCTCCGTTCTGGGACCTGTTCTATGGAACGCCATGTACCACGGGGTTCTACGCCTTTCTCTACCCCCAGGAGTGCACTTAGTGGGCTTTGCGGATGATGTGGCTCTAGTTGCTGTAGGCAAAGTGCTTCGACGGCTGGCATTGAGCGTATCCACCAATGGCTTAGCGTGGCGGGTCTCGAGCTAACGGCACAAAAGACACGAGGCGGTGCTAATAAGCAGCCGTAAGAAGGTGGAATCAATCAAATCCAAAAGAGCCATTAAATATCTTGGAGTAATGCTGAACACAAGGCTATGTTTCCGAGAACATTTGGCTTACGTCGGAGAGAAGCAGCGCCTTAGCTAGAATCATGCTGAACACACGCGGACCAAAACAGGCCACTATTCTATATGCGGCGCCAATCTGGCATCGTTCCATGGTGTTCTCTAGCTACATAAAGGGCGTAAGTGGGGCGTACCGTCTGAGTGCGCTCAGGATCTCTTTTGCGTACCGTACGGTGTCAGAAGATGCTGCTTTGGTCATTGCCGGAATGATTCCACTTTGCGAGCTGGCCACAGAAGTAAATGAGGGGTACAGGGCTTCACGGTTGAGTGGCGCAATTCAACCTAACAGGGTTATACATCCGTAGGAAGCGAGGCAGCGGAGCATTGAGAAGTGGCAGCACCGTTGGGACCTATCCACTAAGGTTCGCTGAACCCATAGCCTAATCCCGAAGTTATTGCCATGGCTGTCTAGAAAACACGGCGAGGTGAACTTTCACCTAACTCAGCTTCTCAGTGGGCACGGCTGTTTTAGAAGCTACCTGAAAAGAGTCGGCCATGATGATAGCGAGGAGTGCACCTGCTGCAAAGAAGCCCCTGTGGAGGACGCCAGGCACGACTTGTTCGTGTGTAAAAGGTTTCAGGCTGCAAGGGCGGAACTATCCAGGGTGATGGGCGGTGATATAGCCGAAGATAATTTAGTCCCATATATGTTGATGTCGAAGGAAAACTGTGAGGCAACGTGCGAGTTCGCAGCTACCATTATGGCTAAGCTACGGAGACTGGATGTGCAACGTAGAACCAGGGAGTAGTCGGGGCATCAAATCTGCGAAGCAATGCCATGCGGCCGTCTCGCAGGCTTAAGATGTTTCTGTCTAACTTTTTGTATTATGTTGTTCCAAAGTGCTTGTATGTATATAGTAGTTTTTTAATGTAACAATAAAGGCATTAAAAAAAAACTAGAAGGCCAGGCTAACTTCGTCTGTGCCGAAGTTTTTATACCCTTGCAAATGCAAATGTCACAGTTTAAGAACGCTTACATAAAAATCAAACATTTTTCTAACTAAAACCCATTTTCCGACAGATAAACATTAGATTTCGATCAAATTTCGCTAATCTTTTTGAAAACAAATCAAATTAACAATCGCCGAGTTTAAGAACGATAAAATTGAAATCAAAAAAGTTTTTCTCACTAAGACTCAATTTCCGCCCGATCGGCCTCAAGCCTTAAGATATAGTCATCCGATTTCGACCCAATTTTGCGAATCTATTTGAAAGCATATAAAATCAGTCATCAGTGAATTTAAGGACGCTAGCATACAAAACAAAAAAATTTCTTACTAAGAACTATTTTCGACCAATTGGTTCTATGGCAACAATAAGATATAGTCACCCGATGTCGATCAACTTTTTCAAATTAGTTTGAAAGCGTTTAATATTAATAATCAACGACCTTAAGAACGATTCACTTAAAAACAAAAAAGTTTTTTCCACTAAGACCCATTTTCCGACCGATCGGTCCTAAGGCAGCTATAAGATATAGTCACCCGATTTTGACCAAAATTTGCAAATCTGTTTGAAAGCATATAACATTAATAATAGCAGAGCTTGAGGACGCTAACTGTGAAAACAAAAAAGTTTTTCTCACTAAAACAAATTTTCCGACCGATGGTTCCTATGACAGCTATAAGATATAGTCATCCGATCTCGACCAAAATTTTGCAAATCTGTTTGAAAGCATATAATATTAATAATGACCGAATTTAAGGACGCTAACATTGAAAACAAAAAAGTTTTTCTCACTAAGACCCATTTTTCGACCGATAGTGCCTATGGCAGCTATAAGATATAGTTATCCGATCCGGTCGGTTCCGACATATTATCAGCGTGTATTTTCAGCTCGATAGTTTTAAAACTGAGAGACTCGTTTGCGTAGAAACAGACAGACAGACGGACGGACAAAGCTCAATCGACTCAGCTCGTCGCCCTGATCAAGAATATATATAGCTTATGGGGTCGGAAATGAATATTTTTATGCGTTGCAAACTTCTGGGCAAAATTATAATACCCTTTGCAAGGGTATAAAAAGTTGTATGGCAACATCAATATCTGTACAAGTGTACAATTGAGACCAATCGGTTTCAAAAATTAAATCGTTAAGTTTTGAAAAATCTGTTTTTTGAAAACAACGGGTATTAGCCGTCGAATTTCCAGAAGCAGAGCACACCCGAGAGGGCAACTCAATGGTAAGTTCCAATGTAGGATGAAAGGGGTCCTCAGGAAGAACCAAAGGGTCGATTCTAGATGCAACATTGCCGGGGGAGCCAACAAAAAAATTAAATAAAGAGATCTGTTTATAGAGTTGCGAATAGGATTCTCTTGTGACAAAGACAACTCAAATAGGCCACCGATAAAATCATGGGAATTCGAAGGTAAAAGCGCATTTGATTCATTGTTCTTCAGGCAAGTTAAAGTCTCCAAGAACAATCAATAGGTCAGTGTTTGATAATAACAGAGAAATCGACACAATGGCAGAGAGGTGAGAGGAGTAAATTGTTTTATCGGAATGTAGGAGCAAGTAATAAATACGGAAAAAGTAGTAAAAGCTATTTTAACACTTATAAATTCGATGTCATGGGGCATTAAAGTATGTGTTAACTCCGACGAAAGGCCAGAATCCACAGCAATTAAAACCCCACCCCCAATGCGGGAAGAGCGATCGATGGGAAAAACTGTTGAATCAGAGATGTCAGATTTTAACCACGTCTCGGTGAAAACTAGAACATGAAAATCGAAAGATATACTGTCTACAAAGAGTTTAGCTAATTTAGAATTAAGACCACGTACATTTTGATGGGCAAGCAGAAAGGGGGACATTAGTTTTTTGACGCAACAGTAGAGGTAGAGGCGCCAGAAGGGTTAGAAGGTAAAGACAAATATATAGAAGAAACTTGATCTGATCTATAGAAGCACTGGAACATGATCTGTTTGATGCTTGAATCTGTTTGAAGCTTGAACTGTTTGGAGTCAGTGGGAATTTGAGCCAACTAACTTGAACCAAAACAATTTCCGACTTGATTTACTTGAGCCAAAGGGCAGAGGAGCTACTATCCAGCTCCATTAATGTCCTATCTGGGATTCCCCGAAGCAGTCATTTAGGCCACTTACTAATTAACCTTTTCATAAAAGATATCCCACTGCTGATGATGGAACCGGGAGGTTTATAAAACAGCTGTACCGTCGATCAGCCTCCTTTGTGGTGTTGTGTAGTACCAGTTTTTCAGAGTCTCAAGAATATTCTCTACCCGATGGACGGTAGGCATCATGGGGTGGAGTTACGTCTGCTTTACCTTGTTTTGGATCATCACAATTACTGCGCACTTCCATTGGGAGGGGAATTGAACAGCATAGCCATTCTCAGGAAAGGTTTTCCCCATCATAGCCAGGGCCCTGCGCCTGGGTGCTGGCGGCAGATTTCATCTGGGGAGATGGGTCTCAGAGGGAGATAAGGGGCCCTGTTTCAGCCTCTACAAAATATTCTTACTAATTTGATCTTAGTACTCAGTTTCAGCCAGAGATAAGACTTGTGTGAAAAATTTAGCTATCCTATCGCTATAACTCTAATCCCACCATTTTCGAATTGAACTAGACTCAAGCAAGCGGCGGCATCAGAAAGAACATTAGAGAAGTGCGATTGTTGTTTAAAACTTGGTTTAACTTATTTATTTTGTTTGCTGTCCAGTTGAAATTGTATCTGTTGAAGGTAAGGTTAAGGTTCTACATTTTCCACGAAAATGCAGTCAATTTCCTTTACCCCCCTCCGATGATGAGCAATAAGAGGCCAGAGGCTAAGTGACAATTCCCCTGGAATTGACACAGCCTCTTGCCTTTGACTCCCCTTTTAGATTTGGCAAAACCTACACCAAGGACACTGCCTTGAAGGTTGTCCTGGATGAGCATGTAGGTGTTAAATCCCGGGCAATCGGAGAAATCTTTAAGTTGAACAAACAGCAGCAAAAGAGGCATGACATTCCAGATGACTCTCTCCCTAGTGCAACTGTAGCAGGACCCGTACTGTGATTAACACTTAACCCATCTAAGGCTAGATGGCGCCATGGACATAGATGTGGATAAGTTTCGGGGCAAAGTGTTGCCGATGCTGCTGCTATTGGTGGTCCAGTCGGCACTGGAGGTGAACGAGCATTGAGTGCGCAGTTCAGCGAATCGCAGCAGTGACTTTAATGGCCATAAAAGAGACCTCTTCGCGATCGCATGGAACTTTCACAGCAAAATGGGTAGGTAGTGTTCGAACCTGAAGGAAAAGTGGAAAAAATTAATTGGAAATTCATTTGTTGTGGAAAATGTGTAATTACCTTCAAGGTTAATCTGGTGGATTTGGCTGGTTCTGAACTCTTCTCCAATACTTCGGCCAGTGAGAAACGCATCAAACGTCGGACTAATGCACTGCATCTAACAAGTCTTGAAAAGTTTCGCTAGTGAAAGTTGAAACTCACCCAGCTGAAATCCAAGCAATGCAAATGAAAAGCAGCAGCTTCTCTCCAAGCTGCAACTGCAGGCGACAAACCAGCGTCTACAAGTAGAAAGTGGAGCTGGAAAACGAGATTTAGAGTTCCATTGTATGTAAAAGGCAGCCTGGATCAGCCATATTTATAAAGGGTGCGCGCACACATGCGACTCAAAGATGAACTGACGGCTGACCATGTTATTTTAGTACGTCAGGCAAGCCGAAATAAACAAATCTGCTTGATAGAATCTGAAAAGCTGAATTTTAAAGTTTAATCCAGTGCTTGTTGTGCTCACCAGCATCCAGGGAGCGTGGTTATTTATCCAGATCAGCCTTAAGTTCTGCCGTCTGTTCATCTTTCAGCCGCATGTATGCGCGTGCCCTTAGAATCCTTAGTTATAGACTTACTTTGATTCTGCTTTGTAAGTGGGGATCTATACCAGACACTGCCCCGGTCTGGTCATGCCACTGGCACTAGCCGCATGTATGCGCGCGCCCTTAGAATCCTCAGTTGTAGGCTTACTTTGATTCTGCTTTGTAAGTGGGGATCTATACCAGATACTACCACTGGCACTAGCACCGGATCCTTGGATTCACATATCCCACAAGGCGCCAACCCTCACTGCCACATGATAGACGGGACAGTTTCAAATGGACTGACCATGGGGCTTATAGAACGTTGATTAGCCAGCGTCCCTGGCATTGAGAACAACATTGACCAGAGCCAAATACCTTTTGTTGATATTCCCGTGCTCCTTGAAGCGGTTCGCATCGGCCAATGTATTGGAGAAGAGTTCGGAATCAGCCAAGTCCACCAGATTAAACTTGAAGCTGGTTTGAATGATGAATTTCAAATTAATTGTGTCCAGTTTGAAACCTGCTACTTACTTACTTGCGCTCTCCATTTTGCTTTGGCCACCACCATACTAGTAAAAATTCTATGCGATCGCAAAGAGGCTTCAATCATGGCCGTAAAAGCAACTGCACAATACGCCGAACTGCGCTTTCAATGCATCGGTCACCTCAGATGCCGACTTGACCACTAATTGCGTCAGCCACGGCAACACTATGCGCCGATTCTTATCCTCATGTATGTGCACGGCGGTGCTATCTTTCCTCTTGATTGGTTGAGAGTAGATCAAAGAATTCATCCCGAGGACAGCGAGCATAAGCGAGCAAGGCATTCTGGAAGTTAATGCTCTCTCTTACAGCTACGAAATCATTTCGTAGATTCCTGGTGCTGCCCTGGGATAATGACAACTAGATGTATCCATATCCAAGACAACATTGAAGGCCATGGTCAGGGTGTGGGTTTTGCCAGATATCGAAGTCGGGGCCAGGAAGGATTATTTGGACATCTTGTTGCGGCCATACCGAAAGGCCTGTCCTTCACGACGGCGCCTTTAGCAGCCTACAAGGTATAATAATAAGTATAAAAATCCAGTGCTCCTTCATATGTTCCAGCACAGAAATTCTTACCTCCTTACCTCCTTAAGAAAATAGAAAATTTCACTTTTACACTTTTTCACTATTTCACTTTTAATTTTGTATTTATGACCGAAATAACTAGAATTTAGGTGTGCTCCACTCGGAGCACCGACTTCGAATGAGAAATTTTAGTAAAGCAAAACCCATGTTGAACTTTTTTTCGTTTGAGTTAAAAAGCACAGCGCCTGCGATTCCAAAAAAAAAAAATTCAACAAATTAATTTCAAAATTTAAATGGCTTAGCCGCATAAGCCCTGGGAAAAGTGACCCAGAAAATGTTGGAATGGTAGTACGGTTGCAGAAATACTATAATTATCTAGTACCCCAAACAGTCAAGTCAATAGTTTTATGGGTGGATGAGTAATCTGCAGCCTTACTAAAACATAAATAACTCTAGGCAACAAGGTCCAGTATTTTGAAGGGTTGGTGGTGATTCTAGATGATTTTCGAATCTGTTTTCAGAATTGTTCCATCACGTCAAGATTTTTACTAGCTTAAAGTTGCAAAAAGTGCCTATTTTGAAACTTTTCAGACGCGTTTTGTGGGGAACAAATCCTTTGTTTTGACTTTTTTTTTGATACTATCGTACAAGTCTATTTCTTAACTTTTAAAGAAACTATCCCAAAGAATTGTAAGATTTTTTTAAGTTTTTAAAAATTCCAAAAACCTATGTTACTAGGATATGATGGTAGTCCAAAAACTCTAGCTGGGTTTGGTCTCGTTAGCTGCCATTATTTTTTAATTCCACTTTGAAGTTTTTGGCTCATGTTCGGATTTTTGGATGAAAATGTATTCTTTTTCATACTCATAGCTACGAAACCATTTAGAATATGGCCCTAATGTCTGGAGCTAAGTTGTACCTCTTGACTTGGCCAACAAGATACTCCTTTGATAAAAATCAAAAAAACCACATCTTCACCCAAAATCAATTCTGGTAGTCATCATATCCTTTCGAAATTTTTTAGGTCTCGACTGTATCAACTTTTTGAAGTTAAAAAATGTGTCACAATGTTATCTTTGTAAAAATGCGATTCTTAAGTTAAAGGAATAAAAATAATTTTTGGGATTTTTTTATAGTTTTAAATGAATTTTTTTTGCGTATTCGAGCAAATAAATCGAATTTTTTTAAATATTTTTGGTCAGTGTATGCAAACTACTAAACCGATTTGAAAACAATGTTCTACGTTATTATTGACAATTTAATGACCTTTCGATTTATATCTTGCTTGACACCCATCTGACCATTATGAATTGAGATATGGCATAAAATGTAAGTGCACATACCGAAAAAATGAAAAAATTCATATTTATTTTTGAAATCGATTTTTGAGATCACCAATCCAAACTACACTTAAAAATAGTTTCAGTAGAAATGGGTCATAAAATTTTTTTTTTTTTTGTAAACTAGTGTAATTGGCATAAATGTGCAAATTATTTTAGAGGGCGAACTGAAGATCTATACACTAGCAATGAAAGAAGTCCATATCCAGCACACGAGCGCCAGTCTCACATCAATTATAGTCGACGTCTTACAGTCTTACAATATATCTATGCGTCTGGTGTACACCTATTGTATTGTAATTTTGTATATATTGGGCAAAACCAAAGCTCGAAAACCTCGAACCTCAAATTTCCGAACCTTAACCATTGCACTAAGGTTTTTTTTTCGTTTTTTTTTTTTGGCATACACTCAAAAAAAATGTCGTCCGGTTTTTTAAATTATTAATTAATTAATAAAAAAACCAAACAATAAAATTTTTTACGATTACACTGATTGAGCGGTACGCTGTCAAAGTCAGATGATTACGCACGTGGTAGCTTTGTTTAGGTTGATTGTTTACGTTGGCCTCATTAAAAAAAATACAACTTTAAAAGATGGAAAATCGTAGTTCAGGTATAGTAGTAGTAGTTGTTGAAGTAGTAGTAGTGGTTTTTTTCATTTATAATAATGTACAAGTAAATCTTAAACTATAGCTGGCTAACCTGATTACAATTGTAAAAAGTAATTAAAGTATACAAAAAGTTTTTCAGTCTAATTTAATAATAATAATCAACATGGTAATATAAAAACCGTCCGTTGAAATTAGCATAATGTAGCTGCTGAATGATGTCTGTTATAGGTATTCGCTTATGATGCTGTTACGGTATTGCAAAGCGTCTTTGATGAACGCTGCAAGGGCTATCCAAATTAACTCCGTTGAGCAGATCGAGAAGTTCGTTTTCCGATAGATGTAGACGCTGAAAGTGCAACATATGTACGTACATATCTCCTTTAAGATGGGTCAGATTCCGACAAAGTGAGCCACATCAGCACAATCTTGTCGAGTGTTAAATTGGTGCTTAGAGTTTCACATCTCGCCCTGAAAATAGCGTTTATCTTCTCCACACCTAGACTATCATTGAAGTAATTTTTTGCTCCGAGGTTTTTACAGAGTCCTCTCTGTGCTCCTTTTTGCTTACGCAATAGATCCGTCCCTTTCTACTTCGCAGATTTTGGTAATGATTTGTGCGTGGGCTTGTTGCCACAGTAGATGGTTGTCAAGGTCGATACTGACGCAGCACTCGTCAGCGGTGTTAGACCATCGGGATCTTTCGCCCTGAAGTTGCCTAGCTATGATCTTCGGTAATCTTGAGCTATCCATTTTCATTACTTTGTTTACGTAGTTGAAATGGGTGTGCAGAGTGTACGTGAACAGCGAGGGCAGACCAGTTTCTATAAATATTGCGTAATTTGGGGAAGTTGAGGTGAGCCTAAATACTTTTTTGATGAAGAAGGTGAGGAGGCGCTCGACATAATCATTGGATGAGTGGCCCCATACTTACGATCCATAGCACATGATTGAACGTACAGCCGCTTGGAAGACTGCATATTTTGTGCTTGGCTTGACGTTTTTCCTACTAAGCAGAGTTTTCCATGACGCGTTTAAGGCCACTTTTGCATCTTTCAGTTTCTCGCAGAGGTGAGCTTTAAATGACATATTGTGTGTCACTAGTACTCCTAGGTTTTTGTAGCTCTTCACCCTTTCAAGGGTAACACCGTCTATCGTCCCGTCTTCTTATCGTGTGTAACAACCGCCGCCCTGTATAATTATCATGATTTTTGATTTGTCCGTGTTGATTTGAAGGCACCATTCTCTACAATATTCGTGAAGCTTATCAATCATTTCCTGGAGCATTTGCGGAGAATCGGCAAAGAGACACATGTCGTCGGCATACATCAACACTTTGAATAGTTGTCCAGCAAAGGTAAACCCGCCGGGTAAGGCATGTGCGAGAATAAAAGTGGACTTAGAATGGCACCCCTGCTTGACTCCACAGTTAGTGTTAAACCAGTCAGAAAGTCTGGAACCGTCCCAAACCGATGCTGTGTTATTGTCGTACAGCTGGACTAATGCCTTGAGCATTTTAGTAGATAGACCGATGTTGCTCAGTTTGTAGAAGAGGCTTCTTCTGTTCACTGTATCAAACGCTGCCTTAGAGTCAATAAAAACGAGAAGGCCAAGCTAACTTCGTCAGTGCCGAAGTTTTTATACCCTTGCAAATGCTGTTTTTGAAATGTCAGAGTTTAAGAACGCTTACATAAAAATCGAACAATTTTTTAACTAAAACCCATTTTCCTACAGGTAAACATCTGATTTCGACCGAATTTCACGAATCTTTTTGAAAACAGATCAAATAACCAATCGCGGAGTTTAAGAAAGATAAAATTCAAAACAGAAAAGTTTTTCTCACTAAGACTCATTTTCCGACTGATCGGTCCTATGGCAACCATAAGATATAGTCACCGACTCTAAGAACTATTTATTTGAAAACAAAAAATTTTTTTTCACTAAGACCCATTTTCCGACCGATCGGTCCTATGGCAGCTATAAGATATAGTCATCCGATTTAGACAAAAATTTGCAAATCTCTTTGAAAGCATATAATATTTATTATCGCCGAGTTTTATGACGCTAGCATTAAAAACAAAAAAGTTTTTCTTACTAAGACCCATTTTCCGACCTATTGTTCCTATTACAGCTATAAGATATAGTCATCCGAACTTGACCAAAATTTGCTTATCTGTTTGAAAGCAGATAATATTAACAATGGCCGAGTTCAAGGCCGCTAACATTGAAAACAAAAAAATTTTTTTCACTAAGACCAATTTTTTGACCGATGGTTCCTATGGCAGCTATAAGATATAGTCATCCGATCCGGCCGGTTCCTACATATTAGTAGCGTGCAGTAAAAAGAAGACTCTGTGCAAAATTTCAACTCGATAGCTTTAAAACTGAGAGACAAGTTTGCGTAGAAACAGACGGACAGACAGACAGACGGAAGGACAAAGCTCAATCGACTCAGCTCGTCGCCCTGATCAAGAATATATATAGTTTATGGGGTCGGAAATGAATATTTCTATGCGTTGCAAACTTCTGGGCAAAATTATAATACCCTTTGCAAGGGTATAAAAATACACATGAATAAAACACGTTACACAAGGACAAAAACTCGTAATAACTCGTTGCCTTGGCTTGAACATGCTGCTAGAGTTCGTGTAGTTTAAAAACAAAAACGTTTGTAACTAAAGCATAGTTTTAACAAAGATGTTTAAAATTTGTTAACATTAATCAATTTGTTATAAATTGCTCAAATTGAGAAGCTCGTCCTTGATCCTTTGGTCTGCTGTTTAGGACCAAATTTTTTTCATAAATTTGACCCAAATTGAAAATTTTAAATGTTCTTATCTATAACCAATTGTTTCGGAACCAAATCTATGGAAAAACATATTTATTTTGAATTTTCCAAATAATTTTAGATATCATGTTAGGGGAAGGGGATGTAGGCGTGGTCGAATCATAAAATAAACAAAAACCGAAATTCTACTTTAATTTGAATAATTTATGTGCAAAAACTTAACCTCCTATCTTTCAATTTGAAGTTGATGCCAAAAAAAAACAAAAAAAAAAACCCATAGTGCATTAGTCAATTTTGGTTCGAACCTGCAAACCGGAGGTTCCGAACATTTTTTTGGGTTTGCAGCCGTGATTTTTTTGACATTTACCTTGTACCTTACCTAGGTAGGAAAATTGAGTACCTTTCCAATGACTGGTTCTGTTTCTGGTCCGCTCTATTCCATTAGACCAATATCGCAGGAGCTTCGAGACAGCCTTTTTTGATCAGCGTGTAAGTCAACTTAAAGTATAATCATCTGGGATATAGTTCAATTCAAATGTTAATCTTAGCGGGCCTAAAGTCTGATATTTCAAAACTGTATAAGGACTTTATTAGTTAAGCCTTCTCGTTTTATATTCAAAGGTTGTCAAGGGGTTTGGGGGCCTGAAAGCTAGGACGCCCACCCCACTAAAAAGTCTTTGGCCGTCTTTAAAATCTTCGTGTTCAGGTCGTGTCGAAACACGCTCATATCTTAAGTTAAGTTAAGGGCCTGCTCTAAGCAAAGTTAACTTGATGTGACATACAATATTAATCAAAAATTTTGTTTCACGTCTTAAGCGCTCTCCGGGACCCTGGAAACATGGAGCAAGTGCATCTATCAACTACCAAACAAATTCAGCTTAAAAAGGCTGCTCTTCTTGAGTTGGATATCAATGGGTACGGACCAAAAACTGCTATTGGCTATACGACCACTGTAACCACCAACTTGGCCCACCCTTGCTGCTTTCCCAGCCACAACAGCTTTTGTCTCATTCACTGACCTGCAACCTGTTAATAATCTATGCATCATGAGTCTTGGACTTTCAACTACAAGAACTTTGGAGCAATGTGCTCCAACTCTGACAATGCTAGAATAAAGACAAAGGGATGAAAGTACCAAACTCAACTTTTTCCATTACATCTCGTTTGTTGTCCTTGACAACGGCCAGTGGGATGGCTGGATGGGTGGAATGGGGGAAAGGGACGGCACTTTGTCGTAACGAAATTGAAATAAATGTGTTTTTAATTACGGCTTGAGTGCCCGTCTCAATTGTCCCCGTGCACGTCAATCAATTAGAGTCAGTGAATCCAAAGTCCACCATGGAACTGTCACAAATACAAAGTTGCCGCATAACAAAAAGTAAATTTACCCAGCAAACGAAGCGAAATTGTTGCAAAAATATTTGAGTTGCATAAGCGAACGATGTATGGCAGTAGCTGTCTCCACCTCCAGGTCCCCAGTCCCCACCATCCAGGAGTCGGATGTGTGCGTTTGATTTTATGACTGTCAACTGATGGCGCATGTTTGTCATGACAACAACAACAACAGCAACAACAACAACACAAAAGAAAAAAAAAGCAACTGTAGCTTGGCGGTGGTGCTGTGTTTGGCTGCTGTTTTGGCTTCCTGCCACTTCGATATATCAAAGCATCATAAATGCTACCATAGTTGCAGCAGCAGCTTCACATAGGTACGTGCCACTGTCCCTAGCCCCCTGGCACACGTGTCGTATGACGAATGAGTTTCATTTCTAACTCTGGCCACGCATCCAGCTACTTGTCAGTGGAGGCTTATCTGTGTGTTGGGAATTTTTAAGTGCCTCCCGGCACTGACGCAGCTCTTTCCGTTGATGAATGTAGTCGCAATTGCTGCTCTCGGCTAAGACAGAGTTTGGTTGTGTGGGGGGTGTGAAAAGATGAACGATGGATCGATTTTGAATTTAACTATTTTCCCAGATGATTATAATTTAAGTTGATTTACACGCTGAGCAAAAAGGCTGTCTCGAAGCACCTGCGGGCCAGAATCAGAACAACATTCTTTGTTAAAGCTTGACAGGCAACCATCATCCAGCTTGACATGTAGAGTGCAGCGCAACTGCGACTCACAAGGTCAGCAGGAGCCTCGGGCTCAGCTTTACCTGTTCAAGATTTTGTGTGTTTGTGTGTGTGTTACTCTATACTTAGTAGTATATACTCTATACTACTCAGTACTCGATATTCTGTACTCGAAACTCACAGCTCGTTATTCTAAGCTCAAATTACTGGAAACTAAGTACTCGATACTCAAAACTCAATACTGAGTACTTGATACTAAGTGCTCGCTATTCAGTACTCGATACTCAGTACTCAATACAAAGTACTTGCCACTGAGTACTCAATACTCGAAACTCACTACTCGATACTCAACTCTAATTACTCCATACTAAGCACTGGACCATAAGTACTGGATACTAAGTACTCGATTCTAAAAGCTCGTTACTCAGTACTCGATACTAAGTGGTCGTTAGTCAGTGTTAGTTAGTACTCAATACTCAGTACTCGATATTAAGTGATCTAGCCCGGCTGAAGCTCGCCGTATTTGGGTGGGGTTCTTTTGCCAGGGCTAATCCTTCCCAGAAACATAAACAATAATTATATATAAAAATCGTGCCAATTTTCCTATAGGTCAGAGAGTAGATGGTGTTACGTGGGCCTGCGATTATCAAAACCGCCCTCGCTATGCCCCATAACGGCAAAAGCCGACAGCCAGATAAAGCCTAAAAGGGACCGCTTAGCGACAGGCAGCGTAACCAGCGTTTAGTAAAGATTGAAAACTAAAAGCGATCGGATCGAGTACGGGTACGAAGCAATCAGATGCAACAAAAATGCATGTCGCGCTAGTTCCTATAAAACGATAAGCCCTGAGTTCCAATTTAAACAAACTGTCGGCAAAAAAACTCTGCATTAAAGTGTTGCGGCAGCAGCATCATAAAATAAAATAAATGCCAATTACATAAAAACTGCACAAAACAAAAAAAAAAACAAAATATATATACAATCCGTACCTACAACAGAGGCCCATAAAATAAAAAGACAGGGGAAGCAAGACCAGAAGGTCAATGTCCGCTTAGGGCGATCCGTAACAGCGACAATCTGAACGAGCTGAAAGATAGAGGCAACTATCAGGCACGCAGCAATTTCAGCAACGCATACCGCACAACCGCCACCCACGCACAATCTCAGCTTAGCAACAGTGGCCAATGCATGCCCAGTGGTACCCCGCACCCCGCTAAGATCAATGCGCTAGACCACAAACGCATCGCTGAAGCGGAGAGCACTGCTTAAAAGAACGGAACGCATTTGGAACAGACCATGGCGAGGAAGGCTGAGACGAACGAGAGCGACTTCGGCACACTTTCTTTGAGCTGAGCTTGATGGGTCCAAAAGAGGGAGGGGGATAGTTTTGCGCTAGGAATAGTTCGTTTGATTTTTTTGGATTTTTGGTTGAGTTGAGCGTTCTCTATACGCATACAAGAAAAAAATGATAAATTTGGCTGCTCCGTTGCTGTAAAGCAGCTATGCCCAGCCGTATGCTCTTTGGGTACGTTTGGTTATTATAATTGCACCGAACATAGGAAATCAATGATCGTATACATGCAGGGCGCGAGGCATACAAAACGACACACATGCTAACGATTTCGTGTGTATGCGACGCGTAGAACAAAAACCGGTTTTGTTCTCTTCTTTGATTGGTGTTTACGAGCGCAAGCAAAGTGACCAACAACAATTTTATTATTGGTATTGGTGCTTATCTTTGTGAGTATTGGTGAGTGCTCTGTCGTATGCTGCTTTTGGGCATACCTGCTGTAAAGCATAGATTTTTTTGTTGTGTGTGATGTGTATCCGCAATTTGATTCGAGTTATGCTATTTTTTTTAAACAACCTTTTTAGCCTGGTGAAGCATGCTGGGGCCAACATCAACTACCAGGTAAGCGTTAAGAAGCTCTAAACGACATATAAAAAAACAAGAAAGAAAGTCGGTCAAGCCCGACTATAACATACTCTGTACCCTTAACGTCTCAGCTCGCATTTGCTCACGAGTTATACGCGCTCATCTCTAAGTTTCACTCTCTCTCACTAAGATTGACGTTCAATAGAATGCTGCGGTGGTGGGTGGGGTGGTGCTGGGTGTTTATTGGCCGTTTTTTGCTCATAACTTGAGTATCGTTCATCCGATCTTTATCATTCCTTCAGCAAATCGATAAATAATTTTATTTACAAGGTATCTCTAGAAGGTACGAACGATCTATCTTCAAAACTGTAGGAGATATGACGTTTTTTTCAAATTGCGGGGGCGGGAGGGGGCGTGGCAAAAATTGAAAATAAACTTGATCTGCCTGCAAGTATAAGAAATATATGCCCCATACATGTCAAACCTCTATCTCTTACCATCTCTGAGATCTCTTCGTTCATACGGACGGACGGACGGACATGGCTATATCGACTCGGCTGTTGATGCTGATCAAGAATATATATACTTTATAGGGTCGGAAACGATTCCTTCTCCCTGTTACATACTTTTGCACAAACTTAATATACTCTATGTACCTTCGGTACAGAGTATAAAAAGTAATCAGCGAGTTTAAAGACACTAAGACCCAGTTTCGACCCATCAGTTCTATGGCAACCATAAGATATAGTCACCCGATGTCGATCAACTTTTTTAAATTAGTTTTAAAGCGTTTAATATTAATAATCAACAACCTTAAGAACGATTTACTTGAAAACAAAAAAATTTTTTCACTAAGACCCATTTTCCGACCGATCGGTCCTATGGCAGCTATAAGATATAGTCATCCGATTTTGACCAAAATTTGCAAATCTGTTTGAAAGCATATAATACTCATAATGGCCGAATTTAAGAACGTTAACATTGAAAACAAAAAAGTTTTTCTCACTAAGACCCATTTTTTGACCGATGGTTTCTATGGCAGCTATAATATATACATAGTCATCCGATTCGGTCGGTTCCAGCATATTAGCAGCGTGCAGTAAAAAGAAGACTCTGTGAAATTCAATTTCAGCTCGATAGCTTTAAAACTGAGAGACTAGTTTGCGTAGAAACAGACGGACAGACAGACAGACGGACGGACAAACCTCAATCGACTCGGCTCGTCGCCCTGATCAAGAATATATATAGTTTATGGGGTCTGAAATGAATATTTCTATGCGTTGCAAACTTCTGGGCAAAATTATAATACCCTTTGCAAGGGTATAAAAAGCATATCAAACAAAACCGAAAACTAACTCGAGCAAACAATCAAAGCTCTTCACCCCCCCTCTACTCTAACGATCTTCTACAAGCTCCGCTTTCCGAAGTGTGCTCTCTCTCGGGTTCAATACGCCTCTTGCTCTCCGCATGCAGTTACTCCCCCGCCGCTGTCTGCCTTTTTCGTCTGCACTTAGGGGACGCGCACACATGTAGCCGAAAGATGAACTGACGGCAAAACTTTAGGCCGAGCTTTAAGCTTTCAAAAAACAAACACACTGCATGCATGCAAGTGCGCACGCTAAGCGCTTGATTGAACATTTGAATTCAGCCGTGAGTTCAGCTTTGTTTGATTGAACAAACATGCTTGTTTGTTTCAGCTCGCTGATGTATTTAGTAATGGCGGCAGATACACAGCAGTCATGGACTACGAAACATTATTAAGTGAAATTGCATTAAAAACGAAAACTATTTCAAAAGAATGGTCAAAAGATGTCAATGAACAAGTATGTTACATGCTCTTTTATCACAAAATATCATGCAAAATTAACAAGCTCACATAGAAACTTATGTACATAGAAGCGAATGAATAAAACTTTCCTCCTTCTGAATGCAATCTCCCATTTTATTTAAAATATTGTCGAGTATTGTAAATATAAGTGTCGATATCCATTCTGGCGTATTCATGAAAGTTTTTTTGGATACGTTCGTAATTGACCATATAAATTATGAAATTCACCCAATGTCTCTCTAACAGTAACAATTTCGTGAACCCATATTCTTTTTTTCCTTTGCTTAAATTTTCTCTGCACTTTTAAATTTTTCGCAATTAAAAAAATTTCCCAAGCTAGGCGACACCATGTTGCTAGCAAGAATAAAATAAATAAGCTAAAAGCTCAGGTCAGCAACAAGTGAGCGCATCTTCAAAATTATAGGTGTGCTGAATCAAATTCTGTTGTCAGCAAAGCTTTCTGTTTCGCATTCAGTTTATCTCTCAGCTGCATTTGTGCGCGGCCTTTTTTTTTTTTTTTTTTTTTTTTTTTTTTTTTTTTTTTTTTTTTTTTTTTTTTTTTTTTTTTTTTTTTTTTTTTTTTTTTTTTTTTTTTTTTTTTTTTTTGCAAATGGTCGGTATTGAAAACTGAAAATGCAAACGCAGCTGAGGAAGACAGAACACCCCGCATTCCTCTGAAATAACGGCGCTGGCCCACCAACGTCCAGCAGACGCTTAGGGACAGCGCATACATGCAACTGAAAGATAAGCTGAAAGCTTTGCTGACAACAGAATTTGATTCAGCACACCTATAATTTTGAAGGTTCGCACACATTTTGCTGACCTGAGCTGTTAGCTTATTCATTTCATTCTTGCTAACAACATGGTGTCGCCTCGATTGGGAAATTTTTTAATTGCGGAAAACTTAAGAGTTCTGAGAAAATTTAAGCAAAGGAAAAAAAGAATATGGGTTCACGAAATTGTTACTGTTAGAGAGACATTGGGTGAATTTCATAATTTATATGGTCAATTACGAACGTATCCAAAAAACTTTAATGAATACGCCAGAATGGATATGGACACTTATATTAACAATACGCGAAAATATTTAAAATAAATTGGGAGATTGCATTCAGAAGGAGGAAAGTCTTATTCATTCGCATCTATGTACATAAGTTTCTATGTGAGCTTGTTGATTTTGCATGAAATTTTGTGATAAAAGAGCATATAACATTCTTGTTCATTGACATTTTTTGACCATTCGTTTGAAATAGTTTTCGTTTTTAATGCAATTTCACTTAATAATGTTTCGTAGTCCATGACTGCTGTGTAACTGCCTCTGTTACTTAATACATCAACGAGCTGACATAAACAAGCATGCTTGTCCATTCAAACAAAGCTGAACTTACGGCTGAATTCAAATGTTCAATTAAGCGCATAGTATGCGCACTTCCATGCATGTAGTGTGTTTGTTTTTCGAAAGCTTAAAGCTCGGCCTAAAGTTCTGCCGTCAGTTCATCTTTCGGTTACATGTGTGCACGGCCCCTTAGTGCAGACGAAAAAGGTAGACAGCGGCGGGGGTGTAACTGCATGCGGAGAGCAAGAGGCGTATTGAACCCGAGAGAAAGCACAGTTCGGAAAGCGGAGCTTGTAGAAGATCGTTAGAGTAGAGGGGAGGGGGGGTGAAGAGCTTTGTTTGTTTGCACGAGTTAGTTTACGGTTTTATTTGATATGCTTTTTATACCCTTGCAAAGGGTATTATAATTTTGCTCAGAAGTTTGCAACGCATAGAAATATTCATTTCCGACCCTCTAAACTATATATATTCTTTATCAGGGCGACGAGCTGAGTCGATTGAGCTTTGTCCGTCCATCTGTCTGTCCGTCCGTCCGTCC
Source organism: Lordiphosa magnipectinata (assembly GCA_037044535.1). Lineage (NCBI taxonomy): Eukaryota > Metazoa > Arthropoda > Insecta > Diptera > Drosophilidae > Lordiphosa > Lordiphosa magnipectinata. The sequence goes on from JBAMBO010004083.1 coordinate 110,795, forward strand.
GTTTTTAAGCTATCGAGCTGAAATTTTGCACAGAGTCTTCTTTTTACTGCACGCTGCTAATATGTCGGAACCGACCGGATCGGATGACTATCTCTTATAGCTGCCATAGGAACCATCGGTCAAAAAATGGGTCTTAGTGAGAAAAACTTTTTTGTTTTCAATGTTAAACTCTTAAAACTTGGCCATTATTAATATTACATGCTTTCAAAAAGATTTGCAAATTTTGGTCAAATTCAGATGACTATATCTTATGGATGCCATAGGACCGATCGGTCGAAAAATGGGTCTTAGTGAGAAAAACTTTCCTGTTTTAAATTGTATCTTTTTATACTCTGTACCGAAGGTACATAGAGTATATTAAGTTTGTGGAAAAGTATGTAACAGGGAGAAGGAATCGTTTCCGACCCTATAAAGTATATATATTCTTGATCAGCATCAACAGCCGAGTCGATATAGCCATGTCCGTCTGTCCGTCTGTCTGTCCGTATGAACGAAGAGATCTCAGAGATGGTAAGAGATAGAGGTTTGACATGTATGGGACATATATTTCTTATACTTGCAGGCAGATCAAGTTTATTTTCAATTTTTGCCACGCCCCCTCCCGCCCCCGCAACTTGGAAAAAACTTTATATCTCCTACAGTTTTGGAGATAGATCGTTCGTTTCTTCTAGAGATACCTTGTTAACAAAATTATTTATCGATTTGCAGAAGGAATGATAAAGATCGGATGAACGATACTCAAGTTATGGGCAAAAAACGGCCAGTTAACACCACCCACCCTCCCACCAACAACCACAGCAACATACCCTAACCGTTCAACACAAGCAATCTTAGTGGGAGAGAGAAAGAGAGAGAGAGAGAGAAATTAGAGAGCGTCCCGCGTTGTGCGCGGGGTGTTAACTGGCCGTTTGACTCCTGAGCAAATGCGAGTGTAAGGGTACAGAGTATGTTATAGTCGGGCTTGACCGACTTTCTTTCTTGTTTTTTACTATGTATGTAGGTTAGGCATGTTTAAGTGCACGATTTTTATATTTCGTCTTGCTCCAGCCTCTCAAACTGTGAGGTTGGGTAAAAAAATGCGTAAGCCAAAATATTTTGGGGGTGGGCTGGGGGGAAGTGATCCCGCATCAAGGTCAAAGTTTCCGAAAAATGGTCGAAAATTGATATATAAGGTCATAGCTGCCCAGGGGTTTCTTCTAGAGGGGTCAAATGTACCAGTGACCCCCATTGTTTTTCCCTCCGCAACATTTTTTTCCTTGACACCTACCCCCTATCTCTCCTCCCTATGTGGGTCCCCATACAAAAATTTCATTTTTATAAAATTACCCCCCACCTCTTTAAAACTCTTCCTAGGAGTATAAAATGTAAGACCATCTCCCATTATTTTTTGATTCACAACATTTTTGTTCTTGGCACCCACCCCTTGTCTCCACTCCTTAAGGGGGCTCCCATACAAAATTAATGAAAAATTGATGTTTTTTTTGATTTCGTTCCACTGCCACTTGACTACCACTACAAAGTGCCTCCTAGCCATGTGAAATATAAGAACAACCCCAACAATTTTTCCCTTCCCGACATTTTTGTCCTTGGCACCCCCTATCTTCCCTCCCTAGGGGGGTCCCCATACAAAAATGATGAAAAATGCATGCAGACGAACCGTACTGCTCTGGTACAAAGCATGACCTAGTCGCTACCAAAATACCAGCTTCTTCAATACCAGCTACTTAAGCCCTGCAGGGGTCTTCGGTCATGCTCGATGGATCCGTGATCTTTACATGAAGGCAAATTTTAAATATTTTTTGTAATCGGCTGCATAATATTTCGTTTCAATTGTGTCGCAGGCGTTAGTTTCTTAATTTTGTGGGCATCTTTGGTACATCAGTGGCGAAACTTTAGCACTTTTGTTATTTGATCATTATGTTCTTTTTGACATCAAGCGCAAAATTGCAAAAACGTTTTTTGAATTTGAAAAAGTCAAAGAAGAAAACGAAGAAAACATTTTTGACATTGAGGAGGAGATGGATAAGAGTGATAATTCAGGCAGCGATTTCGAAGAAGGTGAGAAATCTGACAATAAGCACGGCTTTGATGACAAAGAAGTTAGTGAAGAACATTCCCGTACAGGGCAAATTGTTGGCTATAAAGGAGTTAAAAGAATTTCGATGACAACAAATCAAGTAAATCAATGTCATCACGAGAGATTTTAGCGATTTCGTGACGGGTGAAACGGCAAGATTTTTCAAACGTTTCGAATTGTCTACCGATTTCCTTTCATCCGATGCAGAAACCTGGGCAAAGTGCGAAGACTACCAACAAACCCAAGAGATCTTACACAACTTACATGTTTGTCAATGATACAGCTGAAACTATCTACTTTCTGACCTATAGGAAAATTGGCACGATATTTACATAATTATTATTTATGTGCCAGAGGCCAGGTTGCTTATTCCATAAAGCCGGAAGGAACATAACAGATCACTTAATATCGAGTACTCAGTATTGAGTTCTGAGTATCGAGTACTTAGTATCCAGTACTTTGAATTGCGTACTTAGAATATCGAGAAAGAGTAACACACACACAAACACACAAAATCTTGAAAAGATAAAGCTGAGTTGAGCCCGAGGCTCCTGACCTTGTGAGCCGCAGTTGCACTCTACATGTCAAGCTGGATGATGTTTGCATGTCAAGCTTTAACAAAGAATGTTGTTCTGATTCTGGCCCGCAGGAGCTTCGAGCGTGTAAATCAACTTAAATTATAATCATCTGGGGAAATAGTTAAATTCAAAATCGATCCATCGTTCATCTTTTCACACCCCAACCACACAACCAAACTCTGTCTTAGCCGAGAGCAGCAATTGCGACTACATTCATCAACGGAAAGAGCTGCGTCAGTGCCGGGAGGCACTTAAAAATTCCCAACACACAGATAAGCCTCCACTGACAAGTAGCTGGATGCGTGGCCAGAGTTAGAAATGAAACTCATTCGTCATACGACACGTGTGCCAGGGGGCTAGGGACAGTGGCACGTACCTATGTGAAGCTGCTGCTGCTGCAACTATGGTAGCATTTATGATGCTTTGATATATCGAAGTGGCAGGAAGCCAAAACAGCAGCCAAACACAGCACCACCGCCAAGCTACAGTTGCTTTTTTTTCTTTTGTGTTGTTGTTGTTGTTGTTGTTGTTGTCATGACAAACATGCGCCATCAGTTGACAGTCATAAAATCAAACGCACACATCCGACTCCTGGATGGTGGGGACTGGGGACCTGGAGGTGGAGACAGCTACTGCCATACATCGTTCGCTTATGCAACTCAAATATTTTTGCAACAATTTCGCTTCGTTTGCTGGGTAAATTTACTTTTTGTTATGCGGCAACTTTGTATTTGTGACAGTTCCATGGTGGACTTTGGATTCACTGACTCTAATTGATTGACGTGCACGGGGACAATTGAGACGGGCACTCAAGCCGTAATTAAAAACACATTTATTTCAATTTCGTTACGACAAAGTGCCGTCCCTTTCCCCCATTCCACCCATCCAGCCATCCCACTGGCCGTTGTCAAGGACAACAAACGAGATGTAATGGAAAAAGTAGAGTTTGGTACTTTCATCCCTTTGTCTTTATTCTAGCATTGTCAGAGTTGGAGCACATTGCTCCAAAGTTCTTGTAGTTGAAAGTCCAAGACTCATGATGCATAGATTATTAACAGGTTGCAGGTCAGTGAATGAGACAAAAGCTGTTGTGGCTGGGAAAGCAGCAAGGGTGGGCCAAGTTGGTGGTTACAGTGGTCGTATAGCCAATAGCAGTTTTTGGTCCGCACCCATTGATATCCACCTTAAGAAGAGCAGCCTTTTTAAGCTGAATTTGCTTGGTAGTTGAAAGATGCACTTGCTCCATGATTTCAGGGTTGCAGAGAGCGCTTTAGACGTGAAAGACGTGATTTACTAACAATTGTATGTCAAGTCAAGTTAACTTTGCTTAGAGCAGGCCCTTAACTTAACTTAAGATATGAGCGCGTTTCGACACGACCTGAACAAGAAGATTTAAAAGACGGCCAAAGACTTTTTAGTGGGGTGGGCGTCCTAGCTTTCAGGCCCCCAAACCCCTTGGCAACCTTTGAATATAAAACGAGAAGGCTAAACTAATAAAGACTTTATAGCGTTTTGAAATATCAGAGTTTAAGTACGCTAAAATTAACATTTGAGTTTAACTATATCCCAGACGATTATACTTTAAGTTGATTTACATGCTGAGCAAAAAGGCTGTCTCGAAGATACTGCGATATTGGTCTGATGGAATAGAGCGGACTAGAAACAGAACCAGTCATTGGATAGGTACTCAATTTTCTTACGGTAAGGAACAAGGTAAATGTCCAAAAATATATGCGATCACAAAGAGGCTTCAATCATGGCCGTAAAAGCAACTGCACAATACGCCGAACTGCGCTTTCAATGCATCGGTCACCTCAGATGCCGACTTGACCACCAATTGCGTCAGCCACGGCAACACTATGCGCCGATTCTTATCCTCATGTATGTGCACGGCGATGCTATCTTTCCTCTTGATTGGTTGAGAGTAGATCAAAGAATTCATCCTGAGGACAGCGAGCATAAGCGAGCAAGGCATTCTGGAACTTAATGCTCTCTCTTACAGCTACGAAATCATTTCGTAGATCCCTGCACTGGGGTAATGACACCTAGATGTATCCATATCCAAGACAACATTGAAGGCCATGGTCAGGGTGTGGGTTTTGCCAGATATCGTTTGATTCGAAGTCGGGGCCAGGAAGGATTATTTGGACATCTTGTTGCGGCCATACCCAAAGGCCTGTCCTTCACGACGGCGCCTTTAGCAGCCTACAAGGTATAATAATAAGTATAAAAATCCAGTGCTCCTTCCTATGTTCCAGCACTGAAATTCTTACCTCCTTACCTCCTTAAGAAAATAGAAAATTTCACTTTTTCACTTTTTCACTATTTCACTTTTAATTTTGTATTTATGACCGAAATAACTAGAATTTAGGTGTGCTCCACTCGGAGCTCCGACTTCGAATGAGAAATTCTAGTAAAGCAAAACCCATGTTGAACTTTTTTTCGTTTGAGTTAAAAGGCACAGCGCCTGCGATTCCACAAAAAAAAAATTCAATAAATTAATTTCAAAATTTAAATGGCTTAGCCGCATAAGCCCTGGGAAAAGTGACCCAGAAAATGTTGGAATGGTAGGATGGTTGCAGAAATACTATAATTAACTAGTATTATCTAGTACCCCAAACAGTCAAGTCAATAGTTTTATGGGTGGATGAGTATTCTGCAGCCATGCTAAAACATAAATAACTCTAGGCAACAAGGTCCAGTATATTGAAGGGTTGGTGGTGATTCTAAATGATTTTCGAATCTGTTTTCAGAATTGGTCCATCACAGTCCAGATTTTTACTAGCTTAAAGTTGCAAAAAGTGCCTATTTTGACCCTTTTCAGACGCGTTTTGTGGGGAACTTATACTTTTGTTTTGACTTTTTTTTTGATACTATCGTAAAAGTCTATTTCTTAACTTTAAAAGAAACTACTCCAAAGAATTGTACGATTTTTTTAAGTTTTTAAAAATTCCAAAAACCAATGTTACAAGGATATGATGGTAGTCCAAAAACCCTATCTGGGTTTGGTCTCGTTAGCTGCCATTTTTTTTTTATTCCACTTTGAAGTTTTTGGCTCATGTTTGGATTTATGGAAGAAAATCTATTCTTTCTCATACTCATAGCTCCAAAACCATTTAGAATATGGCCCTAATGTCTGGAGCTAAGTTGTACCTCTTGACTTGGCCAACAAGATACTCCTTTGATAAAAATCAAAAAAACCACATCTTCGTACTCAAAATTACAAAAATCTCGAAAAAACATTAAGTTTTCCCCCCCAATTTTTTACATTTTTATACCCTTGCAAAGGGTATTATAATTTTGCCCAGAAGTTTGCAACGCATAGAAATATTCATTTCCGACCCCATAAACTATATATATTCTTGATCAGGGCGACGAGCTGAGTCGATTGAGCTTTGTCCGTCCGTCTGTCTGTCCGTCTGTCTGTCCGTCTGTCTGTCCGTCTGTCTGTCTGTCTGTCCGTCTGTTTCTACGCAAACTAGTCTCTCAGTTTTAAAGCTATCGAGCTGAAATTTTGCACAGAGTCTTCTTTTTACTGCACGCTGCTAATATGTCGGAACCGACCGGATCGGATCACTATATCTTATAGCTGCCATAGGAACCATAGGTCGAAAAATGGGTTTTAGTCAGAAAAACTTTTTTGTTTTCAATGTTAACGTGATTAAACTCGGTCATTAATAATATTATATACTTTCAAACAGATTTGCAAATTTTGGTCAAAATCGGATGACTATATCTTATAGCTGCCATAGGAACCATCGGTCGAAAAATGGGTTTTAGTGAGAAAAACTTTTTTGTTTTCAATGTTAACGTGATTAAACTCGGTCATTAATAATATTATATACTTTCAAACAGATTTGCAAATTTTGGTCAAAATCGGATGACTATATCTTATAGCTGCCATAGGACCGATCGGTCGAAAAATGGGTTTTAGTGAGAAAAATTTTTTTGTTTCCAATGTTAACGTGATTAAACTCGGTCATTAATAATATTAAATACTTTAAAACAGATTTGAAAATTTTGGTCAAAATCGGTTGACTATATCTTATAGCTGCCATAGGACCGATCGGTCGGAAAATGGGTCTTAGTGAAAAAAAACTTTTTTGTTTTTAAGTAAATCGTTCTAAGGTCGGTGATTATTAATATTAAACGCTTTCAAACTAATTTGAAAAAGTTGATCGACATCGGGTGACTATATCTTATGGTTGCCATAGGACCGATCGGTCGAACATGAGTCTTGGTAAAAAAATTTTTTGTTTAGTTTTGTTAGCGTCCTTAAACTCGCTGATGACTTATTTTATATGCTTTCAAATAGATTCGCAAAATCGGGCCGAAATCGGATGACTATATCTTAAGGCTGCCATAGGGCCGATCGGTCGGAAATTGAGTCTTAGTGAGAAAAACTTTTTTCAGACGTTTGTCTGTCGGAAAATAGGTTTTAGTTACAAAATTTTTTGATTTTTATGTAAGCGTTCTTAAACTGTGACTGTTGCATTTGCAAGGGTATAAAAACTTCGGCACAGACGAAGTTAGCTTGGCCTTCTCGTTTCAACATATTTTTGGATCCGTTAGAAATTTTGCCAAGCATAACAGAACAAAATTGTAATTCAGACCTTAGTAAACAAATCTTAGGAACAAACCAACTTCACTCGACAACGCCTTCCCATAGATATCTGCCTACAAACAAATGAAATTTTTATTATAACTCAGAAATATACATTTATTTTTAGTAATTGGTTCATACTGTTTATTAGCGGTGTCACAGAAATCTCTTCCAACCAAATCCCAACCCAAAACCAATTCTGGTAGTCATCATATCCTATCGAATTTTTTTTGGTCTCAACTGTATCAACTTTTTGAAGTTAAACAAGAAAGAAAGTCGGTCAAGCCCGACTATAACATACTCTGTACCCTTAACGTCTCAGCTCGCATTTTCTCACGAGTTATACGCGCTCATCTCTAAGTTTCACTCTCTCTCTCTCTCACTAAGATTGCCGTTCAATAGAATGCTGCGGTGGTGGGTGGGGTGGTGCTGGGTGTTTACTGGCCGTTTTTTGCTCATAACTTGAGTATCGTTCATCCGATCTTTATCATTCCTTCAGCAAATCGATAAATAATTTTGTTTAAAAGGTATCTCTAGAAGGTACGAAAGATCTATCTTTAAAACTGTAGGAGATATGACGTTTTTTCCGAATTGCGGGGGCGGGGAGGGGGCGTGGCAAAAATTGAAAATAAACTTGATCTGCCTGCAAGTATAAGAAATATATGTCCCATACATGTCAAACCTCTATCTCTTACCATCTCTGAGATCTCTTCGTTCATACGGACGGACAGACAGACAGACAGACAGACGGACAGACGGACAGACGGACAGACGGACATGGCTATATCGACTCGGCTGTTGATGCTGATCAAGAATATATATACTTTATAGGGTCGGAAACGATTCCTTCTCCCTGTTACATACTTTTGCACAAACTTAATATACTCTATGTACCTTCGGTACAGAGTATAAAAATGTGTCACAGTGTTATCTTTGTAAAAATGCGATTCTTAATTCCAAGGAATAAAAATAATTTTTGGGATTTTTTTTATATTTTTAAATGATTTTTTTTTGCGTTTTCGAGCAAATAAATCGAATTTTTTGAAATATTTTTGGTCAGTGTATTCAAACTACTAAACCGATTTGAAAGCAATGTTCTACGTTATTATTGACAATTTAATGACCTTTCGATTTATATCTTGCTTGACACCCATCTGTCCAAACTGCACTTAAAAATAGTTTCAGTAGAAATGGGTCATTTAATTTTTTTTTTTTTTTAGACTAGTGTAATTGGCATAAATGTGCAAATTATTTTAGATGGCGAACTGAAGATCTATACACTAGCAATGAAAGAAATCCATATCCAGCAAACGAACGCCAATCTCACATCAATTGTAGTCGACGTCTTACAGTCTTACAATGTATCTATGCGTCTGGTGTACACCTATTGTATTGTAATTTTGTACACCCAGAAAAAAGATGTTCCTTAAATTTTAGGAAAATGGATTTTATTACCTAAAATGTGATTTTCAGGCAATAATTTCCCAAAATGTAGGGCATTTTACCTTGTTTTAGGACTACATTTTTTAGGAATCTTTTGCCTTAAAATTATGCCATTTTCCTAAACTTACTATTATTATTTCATATATGTAAAAAAAATTATAAACAAATATTTACAAAGCCTTTATTTCAAGTTAAGAATGAATTTATTTTATATATTTAAGAATTATAATTACTAGACCATTTGTTAATTATTTAATAATATTAAATATAAAGGAAGACACTCATTTATCATTTTTAGTTGATCAATTACTTATGAGAACTAAAGAAAACTATACTCAGAATTGTCTAGAATGTAATGTGGCAGAGTCTGGGGTTCGTGAGAACTCTATTTTCAATAAAATTAATAATTTCACAATTTTAGACAATTACTCTTCCGATTTGTTGCACGATGTCCTTGAGGGCATTTTTAATTATAATATTTGCCATATTCTTTTATATTTTATAAAAGAAAACATATTCGATTTAGAACTCTTCAACGTACGCAAACAGAAATTGGTAATACCTCTCCATCAATTAATATTCTGCATTTGAAAAGCTTTAAATTAACGATGTCTGCACGGGAAATGATGACACTAGTTCATCACTTCACACATTTTGTTGGAGATAAGGTTCCTCAGGGCAACAAAGTATGGAGTTTTCTGCTTAATTTATCAGAGCTCTTGGACTTGCTTTGTCTATTTCAATATTCACAATCGGTTATATTGAACTTGCAAAATCATATTATTATTCACAACTAATGTTTGTTGTACAGCGCTATTTAACTATACCCTCAAGCCAAAACACCATTTTTTAATCCATTATCCACAAATCATACAAATGTCTGCTCCTTTAAGATACCTTTGGACGTTTCCATTCGAATCTAAGCATCGAGAACTCAAATCATATTGTAACGAGAAGGCCAAGCTAATTTCGTCTGTGCCGAAGTTTTTATACCCTTGCAAATGCAAATGTCACAATTTAAGAACGCTTACATAAAAATCAAAAAATTTTGTAACTAAAACCTATTTTCCGACAGATAAACGTCTGAAAAAAGTTTTTCTCACTAAGACTCAATTTCCGACCGATCGGCCCTATGGCAGCCTTAAGATATAGTCATCCGATTTCGGCCCAATTTTGCGAATCTATTTGAAAGCATGTAAAATAAGTCATCAGCGAGTTTAAGGACGCTAACAAAACTAAACAAAAAAATTTTTTACCAAGACTCATGTTCGACTCGATCGGTCCTGTGGCAACCATAAGATATAGTCACCCGATGTCGATCAACTTTTTCAAATTAGTTTGAAAGCGCTTAATATTAATAATCAGCGACCTTAAGAACGATTTACTTAAAAACAAAAAAGTTTTATTTCACTAAGACCCATTTTCCGACCGATCGGTCCTATGGCAGCTATAAGATATAGTCATCCGATTTTGACCATAATTTGCCAATCTGTTTGAAAGCATATAATATTAATAATGACCGAGTTTAATCACGTTAACATTGAAAACAAAAAAGTTTTTCTCACTAAAACCCATTTTTCGACGTATGGTTTCTATGGCAGCTATGAGATATAGTGATCCGATCCGGTCGGTTCCGACATATTAGCAGCGTGCAGGTAAAAAGAAGACTCTGTGCAAAATTTCAGCTCGATAGCTTTAAAACTGAGAGACTAGTTTGCGTAGAAACAGACGGACAGACAGACAGACAGACAGACAGACGGACAGACAGACGGACAGACAGACGGACAGACGGACAGACAGACGGACAGACAGACAGACGGACGGACAAAGCTCAATCGACTCAGCTCGTCGTTCTGATCAAGAATATATATAGTTTATGGGGTCGGAAATGAATATTTCTATGCGTTGCAAACTTCTGGGCAAAATTATAATACCCTTTGCAAGGGTATAAAAACATATTTCCAAAGTTGTGAGTTTTCGACTTAAGCTGTGCGAAATTTGAAAAAAAAAACATTTAACAAAAAAAAATGTTCCGAAAACTCAATTTGTGGATCAATTCGTGAAGCGAGTTCGTGAAACTGGAATAAACCAACCCGTGTTCGTACTCGTCCGGTGCGCTCGACCGAAAACATTGCTGCGGTTGCTGAAAATGTGCGTGAACAACCATCATTTCGCGCACTTCTTTGTTGCGAATTTTGCATAAAGACCTTGCCATGAAGCCATACAAAGTTCAATTGGTGCAGCAGCAAATTGGGCGGAAGATCGTTTGGCCAAAGATGGTGAATTTGACCGAAAAATCATCTTTTCGGATGAAGCACATTTCCACCTCGGTGGTTATCCGCATATCGTCATCGAGAAGCCAATGCACCCACCACGTGCCACTGTTTGGTGCGGATTTTGTTCCATTTTTCTTTAAAAATGAAGAAGGAGCCACCGTGACCGTGAATGGTGAACGAGGAAATTGAAGCGGAACACTTGTACGATATTTGGTTTCAACAAGACGGTGCTACGTGCCACACAGCGCACGCCACAATCGATCTTCTGCGACCTATCTTCGAGAATCGAATAATCAGCAAATATGGAGATGTGAATTGGCCGCCAAGAAGCTGTGATCTGACACCGTTAGACTATTATCTTTGGGGAGCGGTCAAGGACAAACAATCCTGAAACAATTGATGAGTTGAAGAACGAGATTCGAGTTGCTATTGCTGACATACGTGTGCCGAAACAATTGGAAATGTTCTCAAAAATTGGGTGGATCGAATGAGCTACTGCCAAGTCAGCCACCTTGTATAATACCATTTTGCCTATCTCTACCCCTATTGAAAAAATGTTTAGCTGTGGAGGCCAAATTCACAAAAAAAAAAGAGAAGATGACGAAATATTCAAGATGTTGTTATAAGACAATAAGCACAATATTCCATTTTCAATTTAAAACTGCCTTTACCTAGGTACTGGAAATTCCATATACCTTTTACCTTACCTAGGTATATTTTTGGACATTTACCTTGTTCCTTACCTAGGTAAGAAAATTGAGTACCTATCCAATGACTGGTTCTGTTTCTAGTCCGCTCTATTCCATCAGACCAATATCGCAGTATCTTCGAGACAGCCTTTTTGCTCAGCATGTAAATCAACTTAAAGTATAATCGTCTGGGATATAGTTAAACTCAAATGTTAATTTTAGCGTACTTAAACTCTGATATTTCAAAACGCTATAAAGTCTTTATTAGTTTAGCCTTCTCGTTTTATATTCAAAGGTTGCCAAGGGGTTTGGGGGCCTGAAAGCTAGGACGCCCACCCCACTAAAAAGTCTTTGGCCGTCTTTTAAATCTTCTTGTTCAGGTCGTGTCGAAACGCGCTCATATCTTAAGTTAAGTTAAGGGCCTGCTCTAAGCAAAGTTAACTTGACTTGACATACAATTGTTAGTAAATCACGTCTTTCACGTCTAAAGCGCTCTCTGCAACCCTGAAATCATGGAGCAAGTGCATCTTTCAACTACCAAGCAAATTCAGCTTAAAAAGGCTGCTCTTCTTAAGGTGGATATCAATGGGTGCGGACCAAAAACTGCTATTGGCTATACGACCACTGTAACCACCAACTTGGCCCACCCTTGCTGCTTTCCCAGCCACAACAGCTTTTGTCTCATTCACTGACCTGCAACCTGTTAATAATCTATGCATCATGAGTCTTGGACTTTCAACTACAAGAACTTTGGAGCAATGTGCTCCAACTCTGACAATGCTAGAATAAAGACAAAGGGATGAAAGTACCAAACTCTACTTTTTCCATTACATCTCGTTTGTTGTCCTTGACAACGGCCAGTGGGATGGCTGGATGGGTGGAATGGGGGAAAGGGACGGCACTTTGTCGTAACGAAATTGAAATAAATGTGTTTTTAATTACGGCTTGAGTGCCCGTCTCAATTGTCCCCGTGCACGTCAATCAATTAGAGTCAGTGAATCCAAAGTCCACCATGGAACTGTCACAAATACAAAGTTGCCGCATAACAAAAAGTAAATTTACCCAGCAAACGAAGCGAAATTGTTGCAAAAATATTTGAGTTGCATAAGCGAACGATGTATGGCAGTAGCTGTCTCCACCTCCAGGTCCCCAGTCCCCACCATCCAGGAGTCGGATGTGTGCGTTTGATTTTATGACTGTCAACTGATGGCGCATGTTTGTCATGACAACAACAACAACAACAACAACAACACAAAAGAAAAAAAAGCAACTGTAGCTTGGCGGTGGTGCTGTGTTTGGCTGCTGTTTTGGCTTCCTGCCACTTCGATATATCAAAGCATCATAAATGCTACCATAGTTGCAGCAGCAGCAGCTTCACATAGGTACGTGCCACTGTCCCTAGCCCCCTGGCACACGTGTCGTATGACGAATGAGTTTCATTTCTAACTCTGGCCACGCATCCAGCTACTTGTCAGTGGAGGCTTATCTGTGTGTTGGGAATTTTTAAGTGCCTCCCGGCACTGACGCAGCTCTTTCCGTTGATGAATGTAGTCGCAATTGCTGCTCTCGGCTAAGACAGAGTTTGGTTGTGTGGTTGGGGTGTGAAAAGATGAACGATGGATCGATTTTGAATTTAACTATTTCCCCAGATGATTATAATTTAAGTTGATTTACACGCTCGAAGCTCCTGCGGGCCAGAATCAGAACAACATTCTTTGTTAAAGCTTGACATGCAAACATCATCCAGCTTGACATGTAGAGTGCAACTGCGGCTCACAAGGTCAGGAGCCTCGGGCTCAACTCAGCTTTATCTTTTCAAGATTTTGTGTGTTTGTGTGTGTGTTACTCTTTCTCGATATTCTAAGTACGCAATTCAAAGTACTGGATACTAAGTACTCGATACTCAGAACTCAATACTGAGTACTCGATATTAAGTGATCTGTTATGTTCCTTCCGGCTTTATGGAATAAGCAACCTGGCCTCTGGCACATAAATAATAATTATGTAAATATCGTGCCAATTTTCCTATAGGTCAGAAAGTAGATAGTTTCAGCTGTATCATTGACAAACATGTAAGTTGTGTAAGATCTCTTGGGTTTGTTGGTAGTCTTCGCACTTTGCCCAGGTTTCTGCATCGGATGAAAGGAAATCGGTAGACAATTCGAAACGTTTGAAAAATCTTGCCGTTTCACCCGTCACGAAATCGCTAAAATCTCTCGTGATGACATTGATTTACTTGATTTGTTGTCATCGAAATTCTTTTAACTCCTTTATAGCCAACAATTTGCCCTGTACGGGAATGTTCTTCACTAACTTCTTTGTCATCAAAGCCGTGCTTATTGTCAGATTTCTCACCTTCTTCGAAATCGCTGCCTGAATTATCACTCTTATCCATCTCCTCCTCAATGTCAAAAATGTTTTCTTCGTTTTCTTCTTTGACTTTTTCAAATTCAAAAAACGTTTTTGCAATTTTGCGCTTGATGTCAAAAAGAACATAATGATCAAATAACAAAAGTGCTAAAGTTTCGCCACTGATGTACCAAAGATGCCCACAAAATTAAGAAACTAACGCCTGCGACACAATTGAAACGAAATATTATGCAGCCGATTACAAAAAATATTTAAAATTTGCCTTCATGTAAAGATCACGGATCCATCGAGCATGACCGAAGACCCCTGCAGGGCTTAAGTAGCTGGTATTGAAGAAGCTGGTATTTTGGTAGCGACTAGGTCATGCTTTGTACCAGAGCAGTACGGTTCGTCTGCATGCATTTTTCATCATTTTTGTATGGGAGCCCCCCTAGGGAGGGGAGATAGGGGGTAGGTGCCAAGGACAAAAATGTCGGGATGGGAAAAATAGTTAGGGTTGTTCTTATATTTCCCATGGCTAGGAGGCACTTTTGGAGTGGTAGTCAAGTGGCAGTGGTACAAAATAAAAAAAAACATGCATTTTTCATCAATTTTGTATGGGAGCCCCCCTAAGGAGTGGAGACAGGGGGTGGGTGCCAAGAACAAAAATGTTGAGAATGGAAAAATAATGGGAGTTGGTCATACATTTTATCCTCCTAGGAAGAGTTTTAAAGATGTGGGCGTTAATTTTATAAAAATGTTCTTTTTGTATGGGGACCCCCATAGGGAGGAGAGATAGGGGGTAGGCGTTAAGGGAAAAATGTTGCGGAGGGAAAAACAAGGGGGGTCACTGGTACTTTTGACCCCTCTAGAAGCAACCTCTGGGCAGCTATGACCCTATATATAAATTTTCGACCATTTTTCGTGAACTTTGACCTTGATGCGGGATCACTTCCCCCCACCCCACTCCCAAAATATTTTGGCACACGCATTTTTTTACCCAACCTCGCAGATTGAGAGGGTGGAGCAAGTTGAAATCAAATAGCTTAATATCTCCATACATCACTAAAACATGCCTAATATATTTATAATATTTTTTTTCATTCATAATTTGCTCGCTAATTTTAATTTTTAATTTGACTATTTACTAAACCCTACCCCCTAGTAATTGAAGAAAGAAAAAACTAATAATCAAAAAATGATAAAGTTATAAAAAAACAAGAAAGAAAGTCGGTCAAGCCCGACTATAACATACTCTGCACCCTTAATGTCGCAGCTCGCCTTTGGTCACGAGTCAAACGGCCAGTTAACACACAACGCACAACGCAGTGCGCTCTCTAAGTTCTCTTTCTCTCTCTCTCTCTCTCTCTCTCTCTCTCTCAGTAAGATTGCTTCTGGTGGGTGGGGGGTGTTAACTGACCGTTTTTTGCTCATAACTTGAGTATCGTTCATCCGATCTTTATCATTCCTTCTGCAAATCGATAAATAATTTTGAGTACTAGATATCTCTAGAAAGTACGAACCATCTATCATCAAAACTGTAGGAGATATGACGTTTTTTTCAAATTACGGGGGCGCAAGGGGGCGTGGCAAAAATTGAAAATAAACTTGATCTGCCTGCAAGTATAAGAAATATATGCCCCATACATGTCAAACCTCTATCTCTTACCATCTCTGAGATCTCTTCGTTCATACGGACGGACGGACAGACGGAGGGACGGACAGACGGACATGGCTATATCGAATCGGCTGTTGATGCTGATCAAGAATATATATACTTTATAGGGTCGGAAACGATTCCTTCTCCCTGTTACATACTTTTGCACAAACTTAATATACTCTATGTACCTTCGGTACAGAGTATAAAAAGATACAATTTAAAACAGGAAAGTTTTTCTCACTAAGACCCATTTTTCGACCGATCGGTCCTATGGCATCCATAAGATATAGTCATCTGAATTTGACCAAAATTTGCAAATCTTTTTGAAAGCATGTAATATTAATAATGGCCAAGTTTTAAGAGTTTAACATTGAAAACAAAAAAGTTTTTCTCACTAAGACCCATTTTTTGACCGATGGTTCCTATGGCAGCTATAAGATATAGTCATCCGATCCGGTCGGTTCCGACATATTAGCAGCGTGCAGTAAAAAGAAGACTCTGTGCAAAATTTCAGCTCGATAGCTTAAAAACGGACGGACGGACGGACAGACAGATGGACGGACAAAGCTCAATCGACTCAGCTCGTCGCCCTGATAAAGAATATATATAGTTTAGAGGGTCGGAAATGAATATTTCTATGCGTTGCAAACTTCTGAGCAAAATTATAATACCCTTTGCAAGGGTATAAAAAGCATATCAAATAAAACCGTAAACTAACTCGTGCAAACAAACAAAGCTCTTCACCCCCCCTCCCCTCTACTCTAACGATCTTCTACAAGCTCCGCTTTCCGAACTGTGCTTTCTCTCGGGTTCAATACGCCTCTTGCTCTCCGCATGCAGTTACACCCCCGCCGCTGTCTACCTTTTTCGTCTGCACTAAGGGGCCGTGCACACATGTAACCGAAAGATGAACTGACGGCAGAACTTTAGGCCGAGCTTTAAGCTTTCGAAAAACAAACACACTACATGCATGGAAGTGCGCATACTATGCGCTTAATTGAACATTTGAATTCAGCCGTAAGTTCAGCTTTGTTTGAATGGACAAGCATGCTTGTTTATGTCAGCTCGTTGATGTATTAAGTAACAGAGGCAGTTACACAGCAGTCATGGACTACGAAACATTATTAAGTGAAATTGCATTAAAAACGAAAACTATTTCAAACGAATGGTCAAAAAATGTCAATGAACAAGAATGTTATATGCTCTTTTATCACAAAATTTCATGCAAAATCAACAAGCTCACATAGAAACTTATGTACATAGATGCGAATGAATAAGACTTTCCTCCTTCTGAATGCAATCTCCCAATTTATTTTAAATATTTTCGCGTATTGTTAATATAAGTGTCCATATCCATTCTGGCGTATTCATTAAAGTTTTTTGGATACGTTCGTAATTGACCATATAAATTATGAAATTCACCCAATGTCTCTCTAACAGTAACAATTTCGTGAACCCATATTCTTTTTTTCCTTTGCTTAAATTTTCTCAGAACTCTTAAGTTTTCCGCAATTAAAAAATTTCCCAATCGAGGCGACACCATGTTGTTAGCAAGAATGAAATGAATAAGCTAACAGCTCAGGTCAGCAAAATGTGTGCGAACCTTCAAAATTATAGGTGTGCTGAATCAAATTCTGTTGTCAGCAAAGCTTTCAGCTTATCTTTCAGTTGCATGTATGCGCTGTCCCTAAGCGTCTGCTGGACGTTGGTGGGCCAGCGCCGTTATTTCAGAGGAATGCGGGGTGTTCTGTCTTCCTCAGCTGCGTTTGCATTTTCAGTTTTCAATACCGACCATTTGCAGGCCTTAGGTAGGACGACTCCGATTTAACAATCATACACATATATATATTTAGGCACTTAAGCTTATGCTTTTGGTTACGCGTACCCGCACACGATCTCGCTGCTGACAGCTTCTAATTTTGACTGTCTGCTGGTACTTTATCTTTTGTTTGGCTGCTTGCCTTGGAGAGTTTCACTTTCTTTTGTGGTTCTAGGCCCACCTAACAGTTCGTTACTCAGAACTCGATACTAAGTACTCTATACTAAGTGCTCATTACTGAGTGCGTACTCGATACTAAGTACTCGCTGCTCAGTACTTGAAACTCAGTACTGAATACTCAGTACACGAGACAAAGTACTTGACACTTGGTATTCGATACTTAGTACTCGGCACTCAGTACTCGGTTCTCAGTACTCAGTGCACAGTAATGCGGTAAAAGCGGCTGACATTGCAAAGACAAAGACGTAACCATAAAAAACATTGTTGTAGTGCATAAAAGAGCTTCGCTCTAAAAAGTTTAGTAAAGATATTCAAAAAATGAACGAAAGTAATGGTTCTCGAATTAGTTACACCTATTTTTATAAAGTGGAGATGTACTAACGAGCTGGCAACCCTGGTAGTAGTTCATGAGTCAACGGAGTCGAGCTAAGTTGTAAAAGTCGTAAAAGTTAACGTTGCTCTTATGTTGTCCACAAACAAGTACATTAAAGTCGTTAAGTTGAGATGATCAGCATATTCGCAAGCTTACTGTAGCTTTAAACACTCCTTTTATTACAATCACAATAAGTATATTATCAACTATGTATATAATCAAACAAATACTCATTAAACATACTCTGAGAGTATCGCTCTCTACATTGATGCAAAGCAGCAGACCACCCCCCGCCCTAATGAGGCCAAATACTTTTGCCATTTCAGCAAGAGTTTCATTTTTAGAAACCGACCAGAGATAGATATTGTGTGGTGACCCCGACGTGACTTGTTATGGCAATGCTTGACTTTAAGCCTGTTTATAAGCCACTTTTCCTTTTCTCTACTCGTCCGTCTCTCTCTCTCACCCATAAGTAGGCGTCACTGACACGCCCAGTACAGCATGTGCTCATAAATGTATTGCCCCCTTGTCCTTACACTGCGGGACCTTAATCTGTAGCAGCAGGAGCAGCAGCAGCAGCAAACACGGTAGATTTGCCACATTCAAAACCAACAACAAAATGCATAATGGTGCAGACAGAAGCAGTTAGTGATGGGCACGTGACTGCAAGCAGTCACGTTTGCAGTGCTTGTAAATAGTTGGGGATTCCCCTTTTGTCTTTGCCAGAGATTTTTCCTGGTTACTCACGTTCCCAGTGACACGCTGGCATCCCCGCTCTCGTTCAGCACTTTTGGCCTTGTTTGCACCCGTGGGGCCAACTTCAATTCAAAGCGAACAAACTAATTTCCTATGCAAATTGAATGGCAGTCAAGTGTGCGAAGTTCGAGATACATTTGCAGCAAAATGCTTTTAAAAACAACCCACAGGCCACACCACACCACACCATACACTCGCACTTGCATTCGCACACACGTGGCCAGAAACTGTGTCAGGATTTGTGTAAGGACAAAAGTGCTGCACGCTGTTATCCTTTGCCTTGGCCATATGCATGCATATGCATGCATATGCATGTGTGTGTGTGTGTGTGTGTGTTTGTAAGCAAGTAATTTACTTTTCATTTTAATTACCAAGTGGTTTGTGCAAATTAATTGCCACCCAGTTCCACCCAGTCTCAGCACCACCAAAATTCACCGATGCCTTGTTATTGTCCGGGCAAATATTTGGAATTACAAGAACAACAGCAACAACAGCAAATATTTGCATAGCATCACATTAAATATGCAACGATATGGTTTATCGATATAGAATATATACAATACACTCACACACACACACACACACGCACACACACACACACACACGCACATCGCTATGAATTCAAAATGAATCTGTGCCTGGACAGTAGGTGGATGGATGCAAATAAGCTGCGGCACAAATCAAAGAGCAAACTAAGATCAAAAAAACATATATGCAAAACATCATTCGATATTGTGACATATTTTTGTAAAGGAAAGGAAATATGGCAAAATTTCCAAAAAAAAAAAAGGAATTCAAATTGTAAATATAGTTGAGTGAACAGACCACACTGTGAACTTGTGTCATCTCGCACGAGTCAGCTACATTTGCTAAGCTTTGTCCATCACTAGAGCGCCAGAGCCTGATAACTGTTAATATTTAAGTTAAACTAAATAACAGTAACTAAAGTGGTGACCCCGACACGACTCTAACCCAGGAATTCGCAAATTTCTCATGCATACTTTTACAATTGGACAACTGACGACTTCGCTGGCTGCCCCAAAACTGCAAGTAACAGGCCACTTCGAGGAGAGCTCGAAAGGGTGGAAAGTTTTTAGGCGACGGCGACCAACCAGAATCTACAATCAAACAGCAACAGCTCCAACCATATCAACTATTCTATTCTTGTCCAGGACCTCTACCAAAGTACCCTGCCAAACCACCTGAAGAGATGCCTGGCCATCTACCTAACCGGAAGGCAATCGCACGTAGACTTCTGCGCATTTTAAAGCAGGGAGAACCACAAGAAGGAGTACTTTCCCCCCTGCTCTTACATACATATTTAGCCGAACTTCCAACCAACCACCTCCACATATGACAATCGTCACATATGCTAACGAATGTTCCAATATTACCACCGCCGAGATGTTAGAACTCTCGAACAGAGGATGAACGCGTACCTGCCTAGCTCTCCAGCAGAAACATCCGCCACACTGCTAACTACTTGGACCAAAGAGGTCAAACAGATCCTGGACATTCACATTAATGGACTCCAGATCCCCACCGTAAACAACCCCAAGATCTTCGGTGTCATGTTTGAACCTCTTTTCACCTTCGCTAAACATTCTGAAGTTGTAATCAAAAAGGTAAGCAGCAGTAACAAAGTCCTAAAGGCCATAGCTGGAAGCACTTAGGGGAAAGGAGAAGGAAACGATCGTTACCACCTACAAGGCTATAGGAAGGTCTATGATCAAGTATGGTCCCCCGTGTATCTGTGACACTTAGTGGAGAAACCTGCAGCTAGCCCAAAACGCTGCGCTGCGAGTAGCCACCGGTTGCCACATCATGACCCACCCCGACCACCTACATCAGGAAACCGAAGTTCTCCCTATTCGTGAGCACAACAAGCTCCTCACGCAGCAGTTTCTTATAGGCTGCCATTAGACATCCCATCCAAATCATGCCTGCACCACGTAAGATATGACCTACGAGCGAAATCTCTACCAGTCCAACAGCTCGAAGGAAACGATAGCCGATTGACAGTGACCTGACAGTGACTTGACAGTGAATTAACAGTGACTTGACAGGGAATTAACAAGTCACTGTGACTTGACAGTGAATTAACAAGTCACTGTGACTTGAATTAACAGTGACTTGACAGTGAATTGACACTGACTTGACAGTGACCGGACAGTGACCGGAAAGTGACTTGACAGTGACTTGACAGTGACTTCACAGTGACTTCACAGTGATTTGACAGTGACTTGACAGTGACTTGACAGTGACTTGACAGTGACTTGACAGTGACTTGACAGTGACTTGACAGTGACTTGACAGTGACTTGATAGTGACTTGATAGTGACTTTACAGTGACTTGTCAGTGATTTGACAGTTACTTGACAGTGACTTGACAGTGACTTGACAGTGACTTGACAGTGACTTGACAGTGACTTGACAGTGACTTGACAGTGACTTGACAGTGACTTGACAGTGACTTGACAGTGACTTGACAGTGACTTGGCAGTGACTTGACAGTGACTCGACAGTGATCGACAGTGACTAACAGTGAATTAACAGTGACTTGACAGAGACTTGACAGTGACTTGACAGTGACTTGACAGTGACTCGACAGTGATCGACAGTGACTTAACAGTGAATTAACAGTGACTTGACAGTGACTTGACAGTGACTTGATAGTGACTTGATAGTGACTTTACAGTGACTTGTCAGTGATTTGACAGTTACTTGACAGTGACTTGACAGTGACTCTACAGTGATCGACAGTGACTTAACAGTGAATTAACAGTGACTTGACAGTGACAGGACAGTGACTTGACAGTGACTTGACAGTGACTTGACAGTGACTTGACAGTGACTTGACAGTGACTTGATAGTGACTTGATAGTGACTTTACAGTGACTTGTCAGTGATTTGACAGTTACTTGACAGTGACTTGACAGTGACTTGACAGTGACTTGACAGTGACTTGACAGTGACTTGACAGTGACTTGACAGTGACTTGACAGTGACTTGACAGTGACTTGACAGTGACTTGACAGTGACTTGACAGTGACTTGGCAGTGACTTGACAGTGACTCGACAGTGATCGACAGTGACTAACAGTGAATTAACAGTGACTTGACAGAGACTTGACAGTGACTTGACAGTGACTTGACAGTGACTCGACAGTGATCGACAGTGACTTAACAGTGAATTAACAGTGACTTGACAGTGACTTGACAGTGACTTGATAGTGACTTGATAGTGACTTTACAGTGACTTGTCAGTGATTTGACAGTTACTTGACAGTGACTTGACAGTGACTTGACAGTGACTTGACAGTGACTTGACAGTGACTTGACAGAGACTTGACAGTGACTTGACAGTGACTTGGCAGTGACTTGACAGTGACTCGACAGTGATCGACAGTGACTTAACAGTGAATTAACAGTGACTTGACAGTGACAGGACAGTGACTTGACAGTGACTTGACAGTGACTTGACAGTGACTTGGCAGTGACTTGACAGTGACTCGACAGTGATCGACAGTGACTTAACAGTGAATTAACAGTGACTTGACAGTGACTTGACAGTGACTTGACAGTGACTTGATAGTGACTTTACAGTGACTTGTCAGTGAGTTGACAGTGACTTGACAGTGACTTGATAGTGACTTTACAGTGACTTGATAGTGAGTTTACAGTGACTTTACAGTGACTCGACAGTGATCGACAGTGACTTAACAGTGAATTAACAGTGACTTGCCAGAGACTTGACAGTGACTTGACAGTGAATTGACAGTGACTTGACAGTGACTTGACAGTTCAATTTACAATCAGACTTATCGTTGTAAATGTGCTCGCTTATACTGGGCGTCCCATGACACCCACTCCTGCAGTTGCATTATAAGTAAATGATAACGAGATGACATGGCCCGAACAATCGATTCAGCCTCTTCCCAAGTTGTGTCCATAGAGAACCATTTGCCTACACAGAAATAAAAGATCACGATATTTAGTATCAATCTGGTATTTTGTAGTATCAAATCGGCCTTC
Organism: Lordiphosa magnipectinata; assembly: GCA_037044535.1. Lineage (NCBI taxonomy): Eukaryota > Metazoa > Arthropoda > Insecta > Diptera > Drosophilidae > Lordiphosa > Lordiphosa magnipectinata. The sequence continues at coordinate 133,632 of JBAMBO010004083.1, forward strand.
ATCTGAAAAATACCCAGATGATATGTTCGAATATATCACTTTGACATTTCGAACACATCAAAGTGATATTTTGTAAGATCCACAATTTGACAGTCTTTAATATCAATGATATATTATTATAGTATCAAAGCTATATTTTCAAAATATCTGTAGGACATGGTTTTAGTATCAAAGAAATATGTTTAAAATATCAAAAAGGCGCTCTGTTGTTTGCTTTGTCAACTTCTTTAACTAAACGGCATTCGAAAGAATCCGGGAAAAAAAATTCATGTTACTCGACCATGCCTTATAACAGAGTATAACTAGTTTATGTGAGGCGTGGATACTTTCGATCAAAATGTCAACAACCATCGCATTGGATAGAATTCAATTTTTACCTAGCTGCTTGAGACTTGAGTTAATAATGCTTGGCAATCATACAAAGAGGTTCAAAAGCACTCACCCAATTCGAATTCAAACGAGTAATCGCTATTTACTAACACTATGGACAAATGCCGATTCAAGCAGGACCAATGCGTCCACGGTATGAAGGTGATCTCTCAAAAAGCATTCGCAAAAAGCAAAAGCAATGCTATTGCATAGAGAGCAGTTTATAGTTCTTCTTGTGTATACAATATCTCCACTAGTCAGCTTTATCCTTTCATGGTTAGGGTGTTTACAAGCCCCAGATGAACTCTCTAAGGCCTTGTTCAAGTGTTGCGTTCGACTGTCTGCTTTTAATGCGATTAGAAGCCGAATATTGCCGTCAATTCAATCATTATAATATTTTCGCATCGTTTTCTTAGGTCAGACATGCGTAGTCTTTATATATACTTCAGTGAAATAAGTATATGTGCACTTGATTTTTTTTTCACGGACTGCAGACAATTGTCCTCATAATTCATTAATTCAAGTCCACTTCAACGTTCCGCCTTTAAGCGCATTAAAACTAAGTACCTGTAATTTTCAATCATAGCAAATTGTTCCTTAATTATCAGAAAACAAGCGGCGGGTGGAGGAGGAGGGGTTGGTTGACGCTGTTGATGCTTGTCATTTATGACTCAAAATTGCTTAGCAAAACTCCAGCGGCTGCATTATGCTGGTCACCAGGCAACTAGCCGGACATTTCTTTTCAACTTTTCCCCCACTCTGCCGCCCCGCCCAGTTGCTGCAGTTAATAGAAAAATCTGCTGCCAAGTTTTACCCTGTTGCCAGCATCTTTGTTGTAGTTGCGCTTTTTCCCCCGACTGTATTTCATAATTTAGCCCAGGCAAAAGCACAATTTTTAAGTAAAGTTGATTTTCCTTCGTCTTCTTTTATTAATATTTTTTTCTATTTTTCTATTTTTTGCTTTGTTGTTTGTGTCTGGCGCAGCGTGAAATTGAATTAGGTCAATGCGTCAGGCAAAAGTGCCAAAATATAAAAAGAAAACTGCAAAGAAACTACAAAAGGGAAATACAACTGGGCAATAAATGAGAAATATGCTTTTGTGCTCCAAGGAATACCGAAAGTCTCCTTGGACTCCGCTGAACAATACCCGATTGAAGAATAGTTGGAAAAATCCTTGGGCGAATGTAAAGGTTGTTTTTTTTGGGGGGGGGCAAGAATAATTAAACTTTGAATGTAGTTTCTTTGGGTTGCTTGGGTTAATAATGACATCAGCATATGCGGCCAACAACGTCTTTCGGTTCCGAATGATTAATGCGCAATTATTTGCAGACGCTCAAAATAAATTTCCCCCAATTACAATTAATGGAACAAAGAGCGCCGATTAAGAGGGGAGGGGTGGGGAGGGGAGGGGGAGCTGTGGTTTGGCATGGCAACTCAATCTTTTGTGCTGTCTGTGGGCAGCCAACTAAATGTAATTGAAAATTATGATATGATAGGAGAATTTTGATTTATGTATTTGCCCTGAAATGTAGGCAACACTTTTGCTGCTTCGAGCAAAAGTTTTGCCATTGCGGCTAAGCATTTCACCCATCAATGGTTTGCCAAATGTTGATTTGATGAGCTGAAAGTGGGATATACCCTCAAATGAGTTAAAGACAAATTTCATGTGTTTAGTCAACTGAGAAGGCATTTGGGCTCAGGCAAAGGGAGAGGCTTTAATTGAATTCTTGGGAATTTTAGAATGTATTTTATACTCATTTTGTTGTCTACTTGTCTGTCATCTTTATTACGGTATTGGCTTTAAAAGCCACCTAATGTCAGAAAAAGCTATATGTTAAGACAGTAAGGTGATGCAAACAGGGGAAGGAAGTCTATTACATTCTGCAATTTCCTGCTTAACCTTGTTGTTCCATCTTATAAACTACTTACGTTCTCTCTCACTCTTTATCTTCTTTATTCACCTTACTCTTTCACATTTTTGCTTTCAATTTGTGACCCAACTTCAGTGGTTCAATAGTGGGTTAATAGTGACTAAACAGTGACTTAACAGTGACTTTTAAGTAACTTAACAGTGTCTTGACAGTCACTAAACCGTGACTATACAGTCACTAAACAGTGGCTAAACAGTGACTAAACAGTAACTGAACAGTGACTTAACAGTGACTAAAAAGTTACTAAACAGTGACTAAACAGTGACCAAACAGTGAGTAAATAGTGACTATAAAGGGACTAAACAGTGACAGTGACTCGCGACTGCCCAGCAAACAATATGTGCGTTTTCTGACACTTTTCTGACTCTTTGTGAGGATGCGTAAAATATGATCTCACATTTTTTTACTCATCATAGTACTTAAGTTTGAAGTTATAAGATAGCTAGGAAGGCCAATGAAATCCCACGAAGGCCCAGTACACAGTATTAGTTAGTTAAACTGCCCGCAAAACCCTCCAAAACCCGCTCAACACTAACTACCGTCCCATCACTGACCTTTCGCAGCTCCATTAACTGCGTAGTTGCCAACGATGGGCATGAGGGGAAGGGAGGAACTTTCCGTTACAAGCCTTGCAGGTGGCCGAACATGGGCGATCGAACACGGACAGCAACACGCACCGACAGCATTAGTCGAACATGGACCAAGGCTGCCTGACGAAAAGGAGAGAGAACGAGCGCTGCATGCGCCTGACACACGGGCAGCGACGCCGACGTAAGCCTTAACCGCGGGTCGACAGAGGATGGGCGAACATAGGCCAAGGCTGGCGTGCGAAAGAGAGGACGATCGTCGTGTGACATGCGTTCGACACACAGCCAGAGTAGCGACCGTCGACACCAAAGCCGAAGATCGACAGCGCGCAAGCCGAAAATTGGGTCAAGGCTCGAAAATTGACGGAAAGCAATTAATCAAGTTTGGCGAGTGAAAACGGACGGACGTATTATGAAACGGGAGCAGCAAAGCCCCGTAAAATCGAGAGAAGAAAGTGTAAAAGTCGGAGCAAGCGGAAGGAAGCAAGAGAAGGCGAGAACAGAGGAGCCCCACCTGTGACCCGAGGAGAAGTGAGCGTGGAGAGGCGAGATTCAGGAGGATCAAGGACAGGCGGACAGAGGAAACGGGTAAGCTGGCTAGGGCCTCAGTACACAGGAGTTTGGGACTTTGACAAAAGTGCGGCTAGGAGGCAACAGGAAGGGACCAAAGTATGAATAAATGTTGTTATGTCGACAACTTCCGTGTACATGTTTTGGGGAAAATGCGCCAACCGGCTGCTAACTCCTCAGGTTGGAACTAATGACCCTGACTCCACCGGGCGACCAACGACTGCCCGTACACGTTTTCGAGAAGGAAGGGCGTTAGACGCTTTGGGATCTTTCCAGTGCACCGTCCTTGGGTTTTCCGCGACGGCTCACTGGCTAAGACGGGGTGGATTCGGGTGGTTGTCGGCAAAATGCGGGGGGGAAGTCCGGCGGAGTGGCTGTAGCATAGAAGAAAGGGGGGCTGGGATTTATTCGGCCGTTGTGTGGCAGTGGCCGTGAAGGGAGGACTAGGTTTTCTCTGTCCCGAAGTCCCAGCAACAAATAAATTTTGCTATGGGAGACCCTGGAGAGGCTGAGACTCGCACCTTGGCCTTGGAAACTTCCTTATATCTTTTTTATGAGCATTTACCGTCATAATGTGCACAAAAAAGAGTCCGGAATGTGCGGTTTTTTCTATGAAACCTATGTGTGAAAGATTTCTGAGTCCTATCTGACTCTTTTCTGCCACAGATATAAGTGCTTTCAACCTTCCAATGAAGCATAGAAAAACCTCATAAAATACACATAAAAGTTACTTTTCTAGACACTTGACACTTGACACTACTGCAAGGCTCTTTCCAGACGCATATTGGAGTGCAGCTCAGACATAAATGCTTTTTATGAGCCCGTGCTTAGAGAGCACTGAATGTGCTCCGAAAACACTCAAATTTATGTGTTTACTCCAAAAACGCTCTTAAGCTCGGCTCTTTGCAGACACATAATAAACAAGACATTCAGAAAACCAGAAAGAATACAGCAGCAAGTGATCTTGTTATTGGTATTTCCACTCCTTGTTAGTTTTCTTCTTTTGAAAGATTACCATTGATGATTTATATACCATTGAGAGAGCTTTTGCTTTTGAAATGAATCACTTTAAGTTAGCATCATGTTTCACATCAAAGCCTCGTGAGTGTTATACATGAGTGCATACAAGGAAGCATCTCTGACTCTGTATATTAGGCTTTCATTTTCAGTATGCGTCGTTTCGCTAATGTGTAAACAACATAGTTTTTATGTGCTTCGAATATGTCAACTTTTGTGCCAACAAAATACAATTTGAGGGAAAGTTTACCTTTGTGCTTTCATTTAAAGAAAAATTCAGCTGAAGGCCTTCGAATGCTGCAAGAAGCTTATGGGAAACATGCTCCAATTGCAAAAAATCATACGTGCCGCCCTGGCATACGCCAAAAACTGACGCCAAAGCCAAATATTTACGATGGCAAGGTCATGCGCTGTTAAGTTACTGTTAAGTTACCGTTAAGTCACTGTTAAGTCACTGTAAAGTCGCTGTTATCACTGTTAAACCACTGTTAAGTCACAGTTAAGCCACTTTGAAGTCACTGTGTAGTCACTGTTAAGTCACTGTTAAGTGACTTTTAAGTCACTGTTAAGTCAAGTGTGAGGTACTGTTAAGTCACTGCTAAGTCACTGTAAAGTCACTGTTAACACCCTGTTTTGTCACTTTTAAGGTACTGTTAAGTCCAAGTTAAGCCACTGTCAAGCCACTGTCAAGTCACTGGCAAGTCACTGTCAAGTCACTGTCAAGTCACTGTCAAGTCACTGTCAAGTCACTGTCAAGTCACTGTCAAGTCACTGTCAAGTCACTGTCAAGTCACTGTCAAGTCACTGTCAAGTCACTGTCAAGTCACTGTCAAGTCACTGTCAAGTCACTGTCAAGTCACTGTTAGGTCACTGTTAAGACACTGTCAAGTCATTGTCAAGTCACTGTTGAGTCATTGTCAAGTCACTGTCAAGTCACTGTCAAGTTACTGTCAAGTCACTGTCAAATCACTGTCAATTCACTGTCAAGTCACTGTTGAGTCACTGCCAAGTCACTGTCAAGTCGCTGTCAAGTCACTGTTGAGTCACTGTCAAGTCACTGTCAAGTTACTGTCAAGTCACTGTCAAATCACTGTCAATTCACTGTCAAGTCACTGTTAGGTCACTGTGAAGACACTGTCAAGTCACTGTTGAGTCACTATTAACCTCTCTTTCCACATGCGCAACCTTCCGCTCCACACACCCACAAACACACACAACCTACCTGCTGCTACGGCAAATTGTAAAAGCAGCTGACCTTTCAAATACAAAAATGCAAAGTCAAAAGCGTAGCCATAGAAATCTGTCTCAAAGTCAAAGTGTTTCTCGTCTTAGTCCGCCCCCCCACCCAAACGTGCGTTAAACTTTGTTGTACACGTATTACAATTCATTTCTAGTCAGTAGGAATCTCCAAGTGCAGTTGATAGCCTCCTTCGCGTCTTTAAGCTTACTATTTAGCCCACTTTCAAATCAATCTTCATTGAGGGCTAGTCTGCTCGAAAGCCTCTTACGAATTAAGAGTCTTGGACTTTTCTCTGCATAATTTTCTTTCATTTTTTCATTTCATTTCATTTAGTGCTCTATGAATTCAGAGAATCCCTCCCCCAAATGCTGACTTCAAGGCTGACTTTATGCTCTGGTGCTCTAAACTCTATGACTAGATTACCCAACCTGCTGCATATGAGTAAATTGCTATCAATGAAATCAAATGCAGCGCAAAAGTCGACCACAAAAAAAAATAAAACCAAAATTCACAAATTTAATTTAATTAATTTCTCCAGGGCATTGCAAACATTTGATAAAAATGTATATACCCCGGCAAAGGCATACAGAAACCTGTTTTAATTAATTTAGACCACAAATTTGATCCACATTGTAAAGGGAAATTTACAATAAAGTCAAATGCAGACTACAATATATTCATTAGGTATGTGTCACAGATATTTGGCATATTTGGCAAAAGGGGAACTTTGTTGCAATTGGATGCCTTAATTTGCATGTGAACTATTTGGTATTCAAATTCTACAGTTTCTCTCTCTCTCTTTAATTATCCATTTAGGCATGGCTCCTGGCGGACTTATTAGGGCGCGAATTCAATTAATGAGCAGCATTTTGTTGTTGTCTTTTTATTTTTTTGTTTCGGTTTTTCTGCGGCTTCCTTTTTGTTTTGTTGGCAATTTGTAATTTGTTGTTGGCTGTTTTATTTTTTTTTTTTTACATGGCATACTTTCCGGCGCACTCGCCTGCCGCGTCGGCCAATAAATTATGTGAAATTATTTGCACTTGTTAATGGGCGCTTCGCGTTGGCAACAACGTGACTGTACGTAAAACAGTTGCTGTCAAATAATTATGATTTAGTTGGTCTCATTTGTGCCTGCAAATGGTGATGCTTCTGCTCGATGCCTCATTTTTTATTTCCCCCCTACCCCTCCCCTCGCTTGTTTTGCATAATAGTTGTTTGTGAACTTTGCATGCGTACACACGCTGAGTGAGTTATGAATGCCATTTAGTTTAAATTCTAGGCAATTTGGTATAGAAAACTTAAATTAAGCAAAAGTCTACTGATGATGCCATCGATCGATGTGCCAATAGTTAAGGATCGTCAAGTTTAACATCATTAGTTTGAGTGAGACAACAAGTTTTACATCTCTATGGGGGTGCAGGTGACTGTGTGCGGGACCGCCCGCTGCTCAGCAACCGCTACAACATGAATGTCGATGTCCCGCCAGGACAATGTAGGTTTAAATGGAAATTGTTTTGTGATTGCATTTTGTTTGTTGTTTTGCCATTTTATGAACATCCATGACAAGGCAAAAGGTGGTTTGAGTGCGTTTTTTTTTTAGTAGAAAAGAAAGAAAATGGAAAGAGTGAATAACTTTCAAGTTGTTATAAAAGTGTACTTAATGCGGTATGGTTACTTACGTACGTTCACATTCAAGACCCACGTTTATCATAAGGCCGGTCAACAGCAACCGATCATTTTGAATTACCAGGAACGCACTCCAAAGAGGGTCCATCTCATAGAGTCCCCTAGCTTTTCTACCCATCCCGAACTGCACAGATGTTTGGATGCACTGGCCTAGACAAAGCAGGCGTCTCTTCCTTCACTCTCTAGATATGGGCTAGATGTGGTCAAAGCGGGAGTCGATTGGAATTATTGACTTAAGCTAGCATAAGCAGCCAGTGGGGGCGGAGGGTCCTTTTGACACACCACTTTGCTACACCCATAACAATACGTAGGATTGAGCCTAACTCAGAAACACAGAAAAATTAAAGCACAGAGGAAGAAAACCAGAATAATATCGAGATGAAAAAACTGAATTCAATAACAGCAACTACCTTATGACCTGGCAGCTTCGCTCTCTACCCGCCCAACCAAAGATTTTTCAATGGCTCATTATTCCGGGGCAGGTGTCTAGTATGTGAGTTGTGGTTAAAGTCGGTCCACAATGTTGACAAGTCAGAAAGTAGGTGACCATGTGACCATGACCAAGAATACAGTGGTGTTTCTACGCAAACAATCATTAGGAAAATGAATCTTTTCCCGTGTAGTATTAACGGCCTTGTATGTGTGCTGGAAACAGCTCCAGTCGAGCGCTTGTTGATGTTGTATGTAAGATTTGATTAACCTTTGATGATCCTTTTCGATGCAGGGGATGAAGGTATATAGGGGCGACTGGGACGCAAGTTGAGCGGCCTTGTCGGCCGATTCGTTTCCTGCGTGTGCCGTATCTTAATATACTAGGAGTAATACTCGAATCTAACTTTTCATTCACAAAGTTTATACCAGAAGCTCAATATTATAAAATATCTAAGTTGCTAAAACTCTTTTATCGATGTAAATACCCTTATAAACGTATCAAGAGCCCTTATATTGTCAAAAATCCAGTATGGACTCCCCATTTTCGGGTGGACCGCGGCATCCAGCATTAAGCTGTTTACTCCTGCATACCATACTGCGGTCCGACAATGTTCTAGCTAATGTTCTTTGTAACAAAGGAATCCAAAAAGAGATTTACAAAAAAAAATATAAGATAAATGAAAATTAATTTGTTTTGTTTTGTTCTTTTTTTTTATATAACATATCTCTTCAAATGAGTCTAAATATACCGTGTCATACCTTCAACATATTTCATTACTTCACTTTTGCACTACTAATGCCTAAAAGTTGCTCGTAAACAAATTAAAAGATCAAAACAAAACAAAACCGATTGACTTAACAGCAACTGACTGATCGAGAAGTCAAAACATGTGCACAAATATGTAACAGTTTGACATGCATTGTTGAATTTAGGCACTGCAAAAACTCTTTTGAACTCTACTTGGCATTTGTTTTAGAACTTTTATATAAATTTGTTGCTAATGTTTTCACTTTCTTTCATTTGTCTCAAATAAATTACTTAGTCTTTCGCAAATGTTGGCAATGAAACAAATTTAAACATTTTATTAATTATTATACTTATTATTATTATACCCTTGCAAAGGGTACTAAAATTTAGAAATACTCATTTCCGACCCCATAAACTATATATATTCTTGATCAGCGCGACGCACAGTGGGAGATTTCATATATTTAGGTGGAATTAATTCAAATTTTAGATTTAAAAGAATGAAATCACTGGTATGAAATTTTCGTCTTATAATAAAACAAAAAGAATTATTTTTTGACTGAAATTTTTAATTAAAGGCCAATTTTCAGAAGAAATAAAAATTTATGTCACGAAACTGCCAGTTATTTATGTTAAGTGGATTGTAAGCTATAGTGAGACCACAAATTTTAAAAATACCCTTAAATATACCCAAAACGGCGGTCAAATGGTGGGGTCATACTGATTTGTCAGCCGCTTGAATTCAAAATGATTTATCAAATTAAAGCTCAAGCAATTTTAAAATCACCTCACAGCTTTCAAAGTCAAATGATGCACTACGACAAGTGTTCGCGACTTCGTGATCCTTGGTAGAGAAAGTCTTGAGGCACTTAAAATTAAAAAATATGGAAAACTAATGAAAAAGAGTGCTAATCTATGTGCTAATATATATATATTATTTTTTGTACATTTTTGTTGCATCTCGTTTTTGCCATCAATGTGTTCGATGTTGTCCGGAAAAATGTGCTGCAAGTTATTTATTTTCAATTTAGTTCAGCAAATCGACTGTGCTTGCAATCCACACAAGCTATCGATGTGGCAACGCTATGATTATTAAGTTTCACTTTTGGAAATCAACAAAATTAATGAGACTAAATAAATGGCTCATCAGCTGTTCGAAGCTGTTTTTTTTATATGAAGTTCAACATAAAAATTTATTTTCGTGCGTTCTGGAAATAGGCCTTAAAAAATTAATTTTTATTAATTTTTAGTTTTGAGTTTTTGACGAACACTATAACTTTTTTTAGAGCAGTTTGGAGGGCTGAACTAGAAAATCAATTTTAAATAATTTTAATGAGAACTTTTTTACACATATTTTTTTTTTTAATTATTTCTGTAGGAACACGGATTGTTTAAGCCATATTTCAATTCAGGAACTTCAGATTATGTCAAGCAAGATACCAATCGAAGGTTATTAAATTTCCCATCATTGCGTAAACCATTGTTTTCGAATCAGTTTACTATCAAAAGATTAAGATCAAAAATATATGGAAAAATCGATTTATTGATCATTTTACCTGAAATTTTTTTTACAAGTTTAGACAGGAAAAGGCAGCTAATTTTTTTTATTTTAGTTTCACTATTGACGTACACATTAATTAAAACAAAAATCACAGCTGAAGCAGGCTGTAGTCACAAGTTCTAAGCCACGAAACATTAAAAAGTGAAATATTTTCCATAAATCGATGCACTCGCAAATACATCACTTTATTCAACTAAAACACATACTCAACGAACTCACAAATACTTTTTTAAACGCATACATACCTCTTAACTTTAATTACAAACAAAAATTATATCAGCTTTAATGTTTTATGTTTTTTTTTTATGGCTTTTCTGCTGCTACTTCCTAATAGGCTCAAAAGCATTTCAATGCACGTTCTTTCACATACGCCATGTTTTAAAGCTCATGGCTGATCGAATATCGATAGCACATAAAAGCTTTAAGTACCGTTAGACTCAGAGATGTATTGGCCATTAATAAAAAAAAAAATTGGTGAGATTTCAAATTTGAAATTTGAATTAATTCCACCTAAATGTACCAAATCTCCCACTGTGCATCGGTCGGAAAATGGGTCTTAGTGAGAAAAACTTTTTCGTTTTCAAGTAAATCGTTCTTAAGGTCGTTGATTCTTAATATTAAGCACTTTTAAACTAGTTTAGAAAAGTTGATCGACATCGGGTGACTATATGTTATGCTTACCATAGAACCAATCCGTCGAAAATGGTTATTAGTTAGAATTTTTTTTTTAAATGTAAGCGTCCTTAAACTCTCGGATTACTAATTCTATATGCTTTCAAATACATGCGCAAAATTTGGTCGAAATCGGATGACTATATCTAAAGGCTGCCATAGGACCGATCGGTAAAAAAAATGGGTCTTGGTGAGAAAAACTTGTTTGTTTTCAATGTTAGCGTCCTTAAACTTTGCCATTATTTATATTATATGCTTTCAAACAGATTTGCAAATTTTGGTCAAAATCGGATGACTATATCTTATAGCTGCAATTGGACCGATCGGTCGGAAAATGGGTCTTAGTGAAAAAATTTTTTTTGTTTTCAAGTAAATCGTTCTTAAAGTTGGTGATTCTTAATATGAAACGCACTCAAACTAATTTGAAAAAGTTGATAGACATCGGGTGACTATATCTTATGGTTGCCATTGGACAGATCGGTCTGAAAATGAGTCTTAGTGAGAAAAACTTTTTTGGTTTCAATGTTTGTGTCCTCAAACTCGTCCATTATTAATACTATATGCTTTTATACAGACTTGCAAACTTTGGTCAAAATCGGATGACTATATCTTATAGCTGCAATAGGACTGATCGGTCGGAAAATGGGTCTTAGTGAGAAAAACTTTTTTGTCTTCAAGTAAATCGTTCTTAAGGTCGGTGATTCTTAATATTAAGCGATTTCAAACTAATTTGAAAAAGTTGATCGACATCGGGTGACTATATCTTATGGTTGCCATAGAACCAATCCGTCGAAAATGGTTCTTAGTAAGGAATTTTTTCTTGTTTTTAATGTAAGCGTCCTTAAGCTCACTGATTACTAATTCTAAATACTTTCAGATACATTCGCAAAATTTCGACTATATCTTAATTCTGCCATACGACCGATCGATCGGAAAATGAGTCTTAGTGAATTTTTTGGTTTTCAATTTTATATTTCTTAAACTCGGCGATTGTTAATTTGATATGTTTTTAAAAAGATTCGCGAAATTTGGTCAAAATCAGAAGTTTAGCTGTCGGAAAATGGGTTTTTGTTACAAAAATGTTTCATTTTTATACTCTGTACCAAAGGTACACAGAGTATATTAAGTTTACGCAAAAGTATGTAAAAGCCAGAAGAAATCATCTCATCTATAAAGTATATATATTCTTGATCAGCATCAACAACCGAGTCGATATAGTCATGTCCGTCTGTCCGTATGAACGAAGAGATCTGAGAGATGGTAAGAGAAATAGGTTTGACATGTATGGGGCATATATTTCTTATACTTGCAGACAGATCAAGTTTATTTGCAATTTTTGCCACGCCCCCTACCGCCCCCCAAGTTAGGAAAAAATGTCATATCTCTCACAGTTTTGATGATAGATTGTTTGTACCTTCTAGAGATTTCTAGTTATCAAAATTATTTATCGATTTGCTGAAGAAATGATAAAGATCGGATGAACGATACTCAGTCATAAGCAAAAAACGGCCTTTCTGAACCCAAATTGATTCAAACACTCAAAATATTTTGTTCCACTTAATGTTGAAATGTTGCCTTCTGCCTGTTAACAAACATTTGCAAGACTTTAGTATACCCTTTTGAACTCTAGGAGTACAGGGGATAATTTGCGTCATTCAGTTGAGTCATCAAATAACAAAGCACAAGAAAAGGTGTCTTATTTACATGAAATTTGAAGCAACTTTAACCCCAAAATTTGTTTCAGCACATTTCCCCTGTGAAGAGCATACAAACATCTTTGCAGTCGAAACCAAAAATTTCACAGGCAACCCTCACAACACACTAATTAAAGTCAGTTGCAGCGTTTTGCGTTTTGCAGTTGAATGAAATCGATGCTTGGCTCCAGAGGCAGTTGCTCTTTAATTAAACATTTACCCACCTAGACCAGCCCCTCCAGAGCAGGCGGCAACCTGGCAGACACGGCGGCGCCAGTCAAAGCTGAAAATGGTTTTTCATTACTCCAGCGGCAAAGGAGCAGCGTAATTAACATCAGCATCATCATCATCATCATCATTATTGAGTGATGATGCGACAGTTGAACCCCGCCCAGACCTCGTCAGCGGCTGTGGGGCTCAGTGTTCGGCAAATTTGCATTAACTAAGTGCACGAGTTGGAGGCGCACAAAGCGGATGCGAGAAAGAGATGTGGGTGGGATGGGGTGTCCGCCATAAACAAAAACTCATTAACCCAATTTCAATATTAACGCATTGAAAGTGCAACGATGCCAAAGACAAACACCCAGAATGCAGGTGCAAATGCAGGTTGCGATGGGCTGGTGACAGCCGTTTGGAATCCGGCTTAATAGGCGCTCAAAAAGTGCCAGGTCATTAATTTTCATTGAGGATTATTTGTTCCACAATTTGGCCTGAAATTATTGTTAAGAATTCCATCAATTAATCAATCCAAGTGACAGCTGTGCCTTACCATCATCAGCTGCTGCCGCATTAATTAGAATGTTGTACAGGTGCCAAGTCAAGTCAGTGTGACTTTTGTGCAAGAGATCTCCCACTGGTCTAACCCCGGGGCGTACATTCTCCCGTATGGATTGCAATTTGTTTAATGTTGCTCCCTCTGTAGATGCCAGGCCGCCGCAGGCAAAACTTTGCCAATAACTGGAAATGCAATGCATTAAGCCACACACACAGGGAGAGGGAGATTGGGAGGGAGCTTTTCCAAATCCGAAAATCCACCCCGTCAGCTGCCCTGCTGCCACTCAACGCACCTGTCGCAAAACTGACATTAAATTCACATTACAAAATTGGTTGACTGCATTCGGCGTATGAGTTTTCCCGTTGTGGGGGTTAAGGGTTAGCAAAATGCCATCGATGCAACGCTGCCTCCAACTCCACCTGCCCAAAAAGTTTGCTGCTTTTAATGGACAAAGTTCGCACCGCAACTCTCGGCTTTTGGCTCTGTCTCGCTCTATTTGAGTTTTAAGTTGCAACTTTTTTGGAGCCAAACGCAAAATTAAATTATAAGTCGGCTCCAACGCCTGCCTCTGGCTCTCACTTTGAGTGATTTTGCTTGCTCGTTAAATTTTGCTGCCTTTGCGGCGTATGCGTAATCTGATATCCACCTTGCCGGGTCATAAACTTTGCTTGATTTCTCTCCCTCTCCCTCTCTGTCGGTCGGTCGTTCTCTGTGCTTTGCTGATTGCAGGGAACTAACCGAAATGAATAACATTTTTGTTTTTCTAAATTTCTGTAAACTGCATTTTTGCCCAATGAAATATTCATTAGTTACGGTCGCCATGAAACCTTTGGGTTGCGGAAGGGGTTAACTGTTCATTTACAGAAATTTAAAGGCCATTGAAATTCTTAACGCAGCGCAGGGACTAGAGAAAAGTATCACCCACTTAAATATCAGCAATTGCTGTGCAGAGCCAACATTTATCACCATAACTCGAAGGAAGGTATTAGATATTACCGTATGAACTTCACCTCCTATTTACCCGTCGTTATACCCGTCTTCGTGTCAATCTAAACTCATATAAGAATTTTGCAAATGTTAAAATTTCTTTGAAATTTCCTACTATAAAATCTTCATGATAATCTGAACTAATCATACAATTTTGTATTGCTTGATCTTGATTCGTCAATTTACCTGTCTACATTATAATCTAACTCATGTAAAAAGTTTCGCACATTTCGCCACTTTTTGGACCGTTGGATTTAACCACTTACGCGTCCACAATTGCCATCTATCACATGTTAATGATTCCCAAGACTCATAAAATTTTCAAAATTTCGCGAAAAATCTAAACTCAAATAATCAGGGGTGCCACAGAATTCACTAGCAATTTGGCTTCTAGCGATTTGCCAAATCGCACGAAAATTTCGAGTGATTTCATTTTTTAAGCTTGAAACGATGGAACATTGAGCTTAACCTAGCTAAATGTGTCAGTGTAACTTATACACTTTGTCATGATGAGTGTCCAGGCGTATTCTTCAACAATCAGCTATTCACTTACCTGGACATTAATAATTCGAAATATATCTGGACAAGCGCCTTACATTCGGAACCCATATCAACGCACTTGTAAGGTCACTATATGGCAGAGTAAAGAAAGTGGGATGGCTTCTCTCTAGCAGAAACAAGCTCTGCATATATACATAGAAAAAAAAATGACGGAATTTTTTTAAGCCTAAAAAGTGTGATTTGATCCCGAAAGTAGGATCAAATTTTTAAGTACGAGTGGGCATGTATCATTTCGAAAAGGATTGTCTTATGTACGATTCGTACCGAACAACCAATTGAGAGAGTGAGAGGGCGGACAAACTGAGAGCTAAAGCGAATTTCCTCTCCTTGCTTCTCTCGTCATTGTTCGATCTGCTTTTTGCAGCATAGACCGCTTTTCGGCTTGCCTGCATTCTTTGTGTGACACTGGCTAGAAGCAGTTCAAGAAACAAAAGTGTGAGGTGTAAGTGAAAAAGTTAACAAATTGGAAAAACTGAAAAAAACAGTGAAATGGCCGATGAACCATTAAAACCATGGTGCGAAAGCAACAACCTGCACCATGTTGTAGAGAATTTGGCAGGTGAGTGTAAAGCGTATTGTGTAAAGTGTTGCAATTGCTGCGGCGGTGTATGTGTGTTTGTTTGTTTGAGTGTGTGTACATGTTAGCGGGTAAAAATGCGCATTACTAAAATTTTTTCTGTTTTGTGACTGTGTGTACATGCAAAGGTTAGTTTGGTGTTTGATGCGTGCTTCTGATTTTTGGCTTGGGTGTGAAGACATACATATGTACATACATATGTTAAGCCCGGCGTCGAAGCAATGCTTTGCCTGCCTTAAACTCACATATGTATGTACACACCTGATCATATTAATAGGTACACACATCAACTCTGACTTTAAGGTAACAGAAAACAGTTTTATTCATTGTTTCAAACTTAAAATTTGTTCTCATTGGTTCTTAAACTATTTGTTTTTAATAAAATCAACTTAATTGTAACATAGAATAATAATATAACATAAAAGAGATCATTTTGTGTTTCAGATACGTTTTCAGTGTGATCATAATAATAGGTACACTTCATGTGTTGGTAAGAAAACAAAATTTAATTTCCATTTTGTGTTCTTTTTATGAGGTAAATTAGTATTTCCTAACTTAGTATCCAGTGTATCCACCTCTATTTTTGGCCACTACTGCTATTCTTTTTGGCATACTTTTAATAAGAGCCTAGAGCAGGTCTCTACTGGTGTCTCATACCACAGTTTTTTGGACACCTTCCCATAATTTTTGTTTATTTGAAAATGAATGCTTTGCCAATTTCTTTTTTAAGTCTCCCCTCAAGTTTTCAATGGGGTTAAGGTCGGGGGATTGGCTTGGCCACTTCAGAACGTCCACTTTTTGGTCCTCGAAAAATTTAGATAGAACAGCCTTGATGTGTGTTTAGGATCATTATCTTGCTGAAATACCCAACGTAATGGCATACTTTCCTCAGCATACGGTACCATAACTGTTTCCAAAATGGATTTGTACTCTTCAGCATTCATTTTGTTCGTAGTCTGATAAATTGGACCTACGCCGTACCAGGAGAAGCAACCCCATACCATAATATTGCAACCTGGATGGAATTCCTTTCCATTAGGGCGTCGAACATTCCTTTCACAGTCATTCCCAAACAAATTAATCTTGGTTTCATCGCTCCATAATATGTTTCTGCATTTTTTCTCCCCGGTGCATCCTACCCAGTCTTTGTGCTCCCTTGCAAAAGTTTGCCTTGCATAAGTGGCACTTTTCTGGCAATTCTTCCTGGTAGGTTGGCATCTTGTAGTCGTCTTCGGATAGTTGGAGCACTAACTGAATTCCCAATTTCGGCTGCAATAGCCTTCGATGACTTAAATGGGTCCTTTTTGCTCAAAGTTACTACATATGTAGTGGTCAAGGGTTTCTGTTGTTTTTTGTGGCCTTCCACGGGTTTCCTGTCTTGGTTTTCTTTCTAATGCATTTTTAACAAAATTATGAGGCCTGTTCATTAGTTTGGCGATGGCTCGTAAAGATTTGCCTTCTTTTCTCAGACTAAGAACCAATCAAGCTTCTTCTTTAGTACAATGAGAATTTCGACCCATTTTTTCTAAAAAAAAATAATTATTTAATTCTCTGTATTGACAGGAGCTATAGTTAATTTACCTTTAGTTACCAAAAGATCACTGATTACAAAATTATTCACTTGATTCACTTGTGAGAAACGGAGACTGTACCTATTATTATGATCAGGCGAAATGTGTGGTGGACTCGCAATTTATAGAAAAGCTTTGATATACGGGGCAGCCCCTCTTTCAACTCTTTGCCACAGTGTGGCCAGACGTTGGCAACAACAAAAAACCAAAAATTATAAAGTTGTTAACACTAAAAGTACGAAAAAACCATCTATATTTAAAAAATTCCGGTGTGTACCTATTAATATGATCAGGTGTGTATGTGTGTGTGTGTATGAAAAATGCGCGCTTTACTCAAAATTTTTTTTCGAAAACAATTTCTCTATTGCCTGTAAGAAAATATCTGAAAATATATAAATAAATAAAAATTCAATCTCTACCGAACTAGAATATTTTCTCGTATGGAACAAAGTTGAGTTCGAAAATGGGGCACAAATCTATCTCTACCGAATTGGAATACTATCTCGTATGGATCAAACTTGAGTACGGATATCGAGCACAAATCTATCTCTACCTAACTAGAATATTATCTCTTATGGGACTAAGTTATGTTCGAAAAAGAGGATACCCCGGTTCGCCCAGGGTAAAACCGGGATCAAAATTTAAAAATTATCCGTACTTAAATTGTTTCCATCGGGAATGATTTATGCCATTCCAGGATCAACCCATTTTTATTACCATTTCGGCATGAACTGATCCCGGAAATCC
Organism: Lordiphosa magnipectinata; assembly: GCA_037044535.1. Lineage (NCBI taxonomy): Eukaryota > Metazoa > Arthropoda > Insecta > Diptera > Drosophilidae > Lordiphosa > Lordiphosa magnipectinata. The sequence continues at coordinate 151,357 of JBAMBO010004083.1, forward strand.
CGGATTTTTTTTTTAATGTACAAAGCTATCATAGCACCTGCCTGAAGATATGGGATCCAAGTATATGGAATAGCTGTGAAACCCCATTTGAGAAAGCTCTGTGTCCTTCAGTCAAGGTGTCTGTCACAAGACATTTGGAGAGTGAACTCAGTGTGTCCAAGATTGGTGACGAAATCAACTAAGAAGTCACCCCAACACACTAACCAGAAGACTTCTGCGCAGACGAAAGAAAGCAGGAAGTAGAGTAAGACGACGCCTCAAAAAACTTTTCCCTAGGGAACTTCGCAACTGACAAATATGCTAACTTAGCAACTACCTCCCATTCAATAAACTTGACACCAAACATATTTTATATCATCACAAAACAACTCGTTTATAATCAGACACATTACATCTGAAATCAAACTTACAAAAACTGATAAGTTAAGAGAATATCTACACAATCTAAATTAAGTTGCCCAATTTACATAAGGTGACAGAAAATTTAGAAACAAAATAAATAATAATAAAAAAACAAGAAAGAAAGTCGGTCAAGCCCGACTATAACAAACTCTGTACCCTTAACGTCGCAGCTCGCATTTGCTCACGAGTTATACGCGCTCATCTCAAAGTTTCACTCTCTCTCTCTCTCTCTCTCTCTCTCTCTTTCTCTCTCTCTCTCTCACACACACTAAGATTGCCGTTCAATAGAATGCTGTGGTGATGGGTGGGGAATGTTTACTGGCCGTTTTTTGCTCATAACTTGAGTATCGTTCATCCGATCTTTATCATTCCTTCAGCAAATCGATAAATAATTTTGTTTACATCTCTAGAAGGTACGAACGATCTATCTTCAAAACTGTAGGAGATATGACGTTTTTAGCAAATTGCGGGGGCGGGAGGGGGCGTGGAAAAAATTGAAAATAAACTTGATCTGCCTGCAAGAATAAGAAATATATGCCCCATACATGTCAAACCTCTATCTCTTACCATCTCTGAGATCTCTTCGTTCATACGGACGGACGGACAGACGGACAGACAGACAGACAGACAGACAGACAGACAGACAGACAGACAGACAGACAGACGGACAGACGGACATGGCTATATCGACTCGGCTGTTGATGCTGATCAAGAATATATATACTTTATCGGGTCGGAAACGATTCCTTCTCCCTGTTACATACTTTTGCACAAACTTAATATACTCTATGTACCTTCGGTACAGAGTATAAAAATACTTTATGCACAATTTTCGGACTTTTTGCCCATAGTGGACTGGTCCACTATTTCAAACAACTGCGGGCTAAACTTTGATTGGGACAATATACAAGGATAGCGTCATATACAAGCTGAACTCATAAGAAAGCCTTACGAAGAAGAGCGTCAAATCTTTATAAAGATCCACTATCTCGTGACGAACGGGGAAGTTGGGTAGGTGGGCAGCTGGGTGTGACCTTGGTGTCAACCCAACAAAAACAGAACTTGTGATGTTTACCAGGAAATATAAGGTTCCGGATTTGATGCCCCCTCGTCCACCCACCCGCATCGAAAGTCGAACAGACAAAAAATACATGCTCTGCGTCTTGGGTGACCAACTGCCCTGTACAGTCTGGGCAATGCGGGTCGTCTTCGTGTTGGAACCTATGTAGATGAGAATTCAAACATCCGCGTTCCGTAAGAAGATACGTCAAGTAGTATGTCACCTGTCCGTGTCTTCTGTCCAGTTATAATCCTACGTTTGAATGTTCATTGTCCTTTGGTCGATCTCTGCCACCGCTCTTGCCATTTCCTTCGTGTGGTCTCATGAATTTCCGCTCTTCCCATTTCAGGGCAGCAGCTTCCTGTGCCTTTAGGTCTAGCGCAGCACCGTTAGAGATGGTGCGGAATCCTTAGCACACAGACGCGTTGAACTGCATTGGCTGCACACTGGAGCCCAGACCGGTGGTGCATAGAGGAGGGTAGAGCTGACTATCCCAACAAGCAGTTTACGCCGGAACTGCCCAGGTCCTCCAGTATTGGCCATTAGTCTGGACAGTGCTGCTGCCATATTGCTAACCCACTCGTACCCTTTGCCGCTTGTATCTATGCCGCTTGTGGAGTCGCTGATAGAGTTTTGAACGTATGTGTGTGTTTGGCGTTGCTGTTTCACAACTTGTAGAAGAATTCCATTTCCAAAACCCCACCTTGGCTGCTGCTGATGCCGGCTGGGTATGAGTGACTCCTGGTTGAAGCGACGATCGCAAGCTGTGTGCTGTTCCATCGGTCTGTCTTCATCCAAGAGCGGCGAATCGCCTTTTGTGTGTGTGTGTGTGTGTGTGTGTAAATGGTCCCAGAAGTTCAATCTATGATCGATCATCACTCCCAGGTACTTGAGGTAGGGTCGGGATATAGTTGTGGTATCGCCTACCATAATATGAACCATTTCTATCCCCTTGCGGCTACTGATCAGCACTGCCTTCGTCTTTTTAGTGGCTAGCATCAGGCCTTTGTTCTCTAGCCAATTGCTGAACTACCGAATCGTACATTGCTGAGGTGCAGTATCATTAGTGAACCCTTCTCGTTAGCTGTTCGTCTCATACATGAGCAACCTATTGCTCAAATAGCTTTCTATGATGGCGGTTAAATATGACTGCGCATCCACTGTTCTGTGGGCTTCCAGAATATGATCCCATCCAGCTGAGTTGAAGGCATTCTTTATATCCATACAGTACTCCTTTGCTCCATACATCCATCGTTCTTCTTGGATTGCCTTGCTCGCGATGCCCCATAGCTTTCCGATGAGTCCATACTGCCAGGTAGGCTACTTCCTTCAGAAACGCATCTATGATCCGTGTCCAGCATGCACAGTGGCCTAATGGCTGATGGATCTTCCGCTGCCTTTTCCTCCTTTAGTGGCAACACCAAACGTTGTAATTTCCTCCTCACTGAGAATAGTCCAGGAATTGTACAGGTTCATGAAGGCTTCAGGCTTGGCTTTTCATGAACTTATTCGTACAAATACGGGTGTGGTGCAGCGGTAGTGTGTGTGTGTCTAGAATCAAATCGCATTCCCAAATATGAAAAAGCTGGATTCCTTGATGATATATCTACGAGTTGAATAATTTCCATAAACGTTTGCATTAGACTTTCCATAGTTTCGCAATCAATCAAAGTGCTTCGCTCACCACTTTTTTCATAAAGTGCGCTTAGGCTAAAGAGATGCATAAGCTTTGTCATTTCTTTTATGAAACTAAACTCTGTCCACCTCCTCCTACTCCTCGGTCCGGTCGGATGCTGTTGTAGCCTGTCTGGTCGTTGTTACCTCGAGCAACAATTTTGTCTTGTGTTGCCATTAAATGCTTCAGCTGTTTAATGAAGGAAATTAGCAACGCTGAAAGCGTGGAAGCAGCAGGAGGCTGGCATCCCGGACGTTGCACATTGTGTGGCCCGTTGATGGGGGCGGAAAAGTTTTGTGCAACCAGTTCATGTTGCTGTGGCCTCCGTTGCCCAGTGGAGCGTGCAAGTTATGTTTTCTTTGAAGTTCATGAAGCAAAATGTCTTAATTACGGAAACTGAAATGAGATGACGAAGCGGGCGACGGCGCGCCACGCTCAGGCATAATTGAAAAGGACAGCGATGCTTTATTCTAATTAAATAGTTGATAAAAATAAAATGCAAACAGCATAAAGTATAAAAATGGCTCATGTGCTGGTGCTGGTCCTGTTGCTGGTGCTGGCATCCTGCGGCAATAACTCACGAGCACTTTATGCGCTTAAGTGATTTCTAATGCAAACCAATTTCCGAAATCAGCCCAAAAAGCACTTGAAGCCATTTCGAGTCGAGTCCTCGTCCTCGTCCTCATTGGCTAAAGGATGTATTGGCAGGCAGGCAGAGTGGCAGAATGGCAGAATGGCAGCCTTGTCTATCAGCCAAAATGACAGTCGTGTGCGTGTGCGTGTGTGTCCTGTTTGTCTTACCATGGCGAACGACTTGGTCCTGGCTTAATATGCTAAGGAGAAATGTGCACATGATATGCCAGACACGACAGCAGGCACAAGACAGAAGGCAGCCGGCACATAAGAACACAGGACATGCATATACAGGACACATCAGCGACAGGACCAGCAACAGCAGCAGCGACGGCAGCAGCATCATAAAGGAAAATATTGAATTTACTGCAAAAAATGCAAATTTGTTGTATAATTTTTTCCTTCTTCCTTCGCTTTTTTTGTTTTTTGCTGTTTTTTGCATGCGAGTTTTAAGTGTGTGTGTGCGCAAAGCGAGACAGGAGAAACGAAACTGTGTGCGGAGGATGGCATATTTATTTTATAAGATATCAAGAGAGGTGTATACATATTATATATAGCTATAGTCGGTGCACAATATAATACTAAAGCTAACGTCAAACGATCGATGTTGCAACGTGGATGAATTTGGATATTAACATGGTAAATGAAAATCTCATGGTCCCATGGAGTGTGCCCAACTTGCTAAGAAACAAAGGAAATCATATTATGTTCGACAATTGTGGCTTAGAAATAGCGCAATTTGCAAGTGCTTGAAGTGCTGATGAGTGAATTGGGGTCAATTCCGAAACAGCTGTCCAGACATACCATTGCTATTCCAAAATGTTGTGAGTTATCTCTGTAAAATTGAGTGGATTGTATAGAATTATTATAAACCAATGACCTCGAGCCAGCCTAAAGCTAGAAATCATATTTATGTTGTAAACCGGGTTAGCTTTAACGTTAATGGTGCCCCACACCTGATTTGTAAACGAGCATTTTTTTCGGTTTCTCATTAGCAAAATATTTACACGGTTTTCTATGTACACACGCTTTTACTGCGCCATCAACAATTCCTTAAGTTCATTAACAAAGCATTTACATTAATGCCAACATAGGAAATTTTCCCAAATTTCAGACAATTGCGGTCTAGTTTTTTGCATTATGTTATACATACCATACGCAATATTTGGGGAAAAGGAGGGCGTGGTAGCACTTAACCCCGCCTTAAAAAATATGATAAATTTTTTTTGTTTCGTATTATTTTAAATTTTAGTCAATGTTACAACTGGCTAGCTCAAGGTCTTTGGTTGATTATAAATCTTTATAACCAACACAAATCAACAGATATTAATTATGTAGGCCGTGTCTCTAGTTTGCACTTCTTTATTTGGGATGCTATCGATAGAACTGACTCCCTTTTGCGTTGAGCTCAGCTCGCTCGCGTACACATACACACATATATATGCTTCAGTCTAGATATACAATCATAGAATTGATAGGAAAAAGTTAGGACAAAAGTAGAGGACCATATTATAAATTGTTTGAAATGTATAGCATTTTCGACATAAAGTGGAAAACTGGAAGGATACTTACACAACATACCGAAATCAAACAATCCATTTGAAATGATCCATATAGATCATTACGGACCAATAGACAGAAATACACCCAAAAAGCACTTACTAGTTGTAATAGATGCAGCAACCAAATTTGTGAAATTATACCCCACCAAAACCACGGCAACAAAAGAGGTTATTGTAGCATTACTGGAGTATTTCCGGTATTATAGCAGACCAAAATATATAGTCTCGGACAGAGGATCGAATGACTTTGCACAATTTACCGAGGACAATAACATCCAAATACATAAAAATAGCTACGGGCTCACCACAAGCGAATGGTCAGGTCGAGCGAGTAGCAAAACTTACAGATGCCGATAATAACTTAAGATGGGACAAAGCCGTAGAGACAGTAGAATTTACGCTAAATAATACAAAGCACAGAATGATTAATGAACACCCGAGCGTAATGTTATTTGGAGTAAATCAAAAAGGGAAAAATTGTAGACAATATTAGAGAAAACTATGAAATACAGGAAAAAAGTCGAGATTTGCAAGATATCAGAGAGAATGCACAAAAGAATCAAAAACAAGAAAGAAAGTCGGTCAAGCCCGACTATAACATACTCTGCACCCTTAATGTCGCAGCTCGCATTTGGTCACGAGTCAAACGGCCAGTTAACACACAACGCACAACGCAGTGCGCTCTCTAAGTCTCGCTCTCTCTCTCTCTCTCTCTCTATCTCACTAAGATTGCTTCTGCTGAAGGCAATGCTTAGGTTATGGGTGGGGTGGGTGGGGTGTGTTAACTGACCGTTTTTTGCTCATAACTTGAGTATCGTTCATCCGATCTCTATCATTCCTTGAGCAAATCGATAAATAATTTTGAGTACTAGATATCTCTAGAAAGTACGAACCATCTATCATCAAAACTGTGGGAGATATGACTTTCCAAATTGCGGGGGCGGGAGGGGGCGTGGCAAAAATTGAAAATAAACTTGATCTGCCTGCAAGTATAAGAAATATATGTCCCATACATGTCAAACCTCTATCTCTTACCATCTCTGAGATCTCTTCGTTCATACGGACGGACAGACAGACAGACGGACAGACGGACATGGCTATATCGACTCGGCTGTTGATGCTGATCAAGAATATATATACTTTATAGGGTCGGAAATGATTCCTTCTCCGTGTTACATACTTTTGCACAAACTTAATATACTCTATGTACCTTCGGTACAGAGTATAAAAAGCGCAGGAGTATAACCAGAACTACGTTAATTCCAAAAGGAAAAAAACAGTAAAGTATAAAAGCGGAGATTATGTGGTTATAAGATATTTCGATTGCAATTTAGGAGTTGCGAGAAAATTAATTCCGAAATATGTCCAAAGGACCATACCGAATTACAAAAGTCTTAGAAAGCGATAGATATGTTCTTGAAGACGTGGAGGGTTTCCAACACACACAAAAATTTCTTCACAAAATATTTACTTTTGGTTCCAGGGAAAGAACCCAGATGATAACTTAAACAGCGGAAACGTAGACATGATTAAGAATTTAGGAACAGGAGAAACGAAAGAAAATCAGGAACTCGACGAGTTACACCGAAAGACAGATATGAATGATAATGTAAACGAATCAGACATAGATGAATATGTATTCGAATCAGATAGTGATGAAAATGTAAAAGACACGAATATTGACGAATATGTAAGCGATACGGATTTTGATGCAGAACTCAGGAAACATACGTATAATTTAAGAAGCAGGTAGAATAAAGTCGAAAGATGCAGGTGATCCTTGTTGTTAGGACGGCCAAGCAGTATGTAAGTAGTTACTAAGTTACACCTAACTAGCAATGTGCAATATGTTAACTAGCTGGCAACGCCACGCTCCTATGATTGTATATCTACTACTTACATACTGCTTACATACTACAATAACAACATTTTGGAATAGCAATTGGGTATGTCCGTACAACGATTGCTGTTTCGAGAATAACCAAATTCTCTCATCAGCGGACTTGTTTTGCTGTTCACACTTCAAACAAACATCCAGTTAGTACTTAAACTCTGCAGGCGGCCAATAAAGACATAGGAATTACACTATTGTAAATTCGCAGCCAGAATTTCAGCTATGGTTTTTATACTCTGTACCGAAGGTACATAGAGTATATTAAGTTTGTGCAAAAGTATGTAACAGGGAGAAGGAATCGTTTCCGACCCTATAAAGTATATATATTCTTGATCAGCATTAACAGCCGAGTCGATATAGCCATGTCCGTCTGTCCGTCTGTCTGTCTGTCTGTCTGTCCGTGATGAACGAAGAGATCTCAGAGATGGTAAGAGATAGAGGTTTGACATGTATGGGGCATATATTTCTTATACTTGCAGGCAGATCAAGTTTATTTTCAATTTTTGCCACGCCCCCTCCCGCCCCCGCAATTTGGAAAAAGCGTCATATCTCCACAGTTTTGAAGATAGATCGTCGTGAAGGAATGATAAAGATCGGATGAACGATACTCAAGTTATGCGCAAAAAACGGCCAGTAAACACCCCCCACTCCCCCACCCATCACCACAGCATTCTATTGAACGGCAATCTTAGCGAGAGAGAGAGAGAGAGAGAGAGAGTTTCTTTCTTGTTTTGTTTGAAGTTGTTTATTTACCAATTTGTTGTAATTAATTCTGTTGCTTATGGCTGCTGCTAAGTTTTGGCTTTTACTTTCAGTCACTTCCTTATTAATCGGATATATAGTAGTAAGTCCCTGATCCAAAATTAATGCCAAGGCATCGTCGGCGGAAGAGCGCAAAGGGTTCTTGATTGGGTGTGACATTATGTTTTGGATCATTTTTGCCTTTTCCGGACTTTTAGAAAGCAACTTAAGAACTTCTGCGAGGTCAGCTTGCCCTTTTTTACGAGCAGCTGTGCTTGCTGCTTGTAACAATAAATGCACGTTATCTCCCTCAGATCTCATCTATATATTATATAAAACAGTTTGTCCTGATTCACTGATACACTGACTGACTGATTGGCAATCAACGCAGAGCGCAAACGGTAAGAGATAGAAGGCTGAAATTTGGACAGGAGTTTGCATTAGTGGTGAAAATGCGTACTAAGACGGGGTTTTGGAAAATTGCAACCGGAACATCCGGAAAAATTTGGGAAAAATTTTGTTTTTCAACCGATTGACATGAAATTTGGTTTGTAAGCGTAGTACGCCAAATAATTCGACACGTGTTTTCCCGATTTTGGAAAATCCTCCCAGGAGGAAAATGGCCGAAAAATTCTGCATGCAAGAAACTATTGTTCATCCGATTGACTTGAAATTCGGTTTGTAAGGATAGAATACGAAATAATTTGAAATGTGATTTTCGAATGTCAGAAAATCCGCCCTCCAGGCGTGAAAATTCCCGGAAAATTCTGTATGCAAAAAACTATTTTTCATCCGATTGGCTTGAAACTCGGTTTGTAATACTACTGTAGAATACGAAATAAAGTGAAATGGGGCGGTAACGATAACGATAACGATAACGATAACGATAACGATAACGATAACGATAACGATAACGATAACGATAACGATAACGATAACGATAACGATAACGATAACGATAACGATAACGATAACGATAACGATAACGATAACGATAACGATAACGATAACGATAACGATAACGATAACGATAACGATAACGATAACGATAACGATAACGATAACGATAACGATAACGATAACGATAACGATAACGATAACGATAACGATAACGATAACGATAACGATAACGATAACGATAACGATAACGATAACGATAACGATGGGTGGGAATTGTGTGGGAAGTGGGTATGAATTGAAGGATAAAAAAAATAACGGGGAAATGGCAACGTAGTAAGACTTTGAATTCAAGCCGATGTATGTACGATTCGCTTTGTGGGCTGTACGGGAAACACAAATTAATAAGGCTGTACTAATGGCGGCCCAGCGAAGCGCGACGGGTACTATGCTAGTATTGATATATCAGCAGCTTGTTTCCTTCGATCTCTAATACCTAATAAGCGTAAATGGCAATCGGGGACGACCAACTGGGTTCATGTGCTTCTAAATGGTTATGATTTGATTTTGCTTAAGCCAGTCAGAATGTCTAAGTTAAAAGTGTTGCATACTTCGGTTACACATCCGCCACTTTATCTCCAGATTTGTACAAAACATCCTGCTTTTTTCTGTTCAATATCGTTCAAATGCGTCTGAAAAACTTTGGCTTAACCCCTCTTTAAAGCAATCAAGAATAACATCCTCTTTGGCATATCGACTCGTCGCTTTTTATACTCTGTACCGAAGGTACATAGAGTATATTAAGTTTGTGCAAAAGTATGTAACAGGGAGAAGGAATCGTTTCCGACCCTATAAAGTATATATATTCTTGATCAGCATCAACAGCCGAGTCGATGTAGCCATGTCCGTCTGTCCGTCTGTCTGTCTGTCTGTCTGTCCGTCCGTATGAACGAAGAGATCTCAGAGATGGTAAGAGATAGAGGTTTGACATGTATGGGACATATATTTCTTAAACTTGCAGGCAGATCAAGTTTATTTTCAATTTTTGCCACGCCCCCTCCCGCCCCCGCAATTTGGAAAAAACTTCATATCTCCTACAGTTTTGGAGATAGATCGTTTGTTCCTTCTAGAGATACCTTATAAACAAAATTATTTTTCGATTTGCTGAAGGAATGATACAGATCGGATGAACGATACTCAAGTTATGGGCAAAAAACGGCCAGTTAACACCACCCACCCACCCACCAACAACCACAGCAACATACCCTAACCGTTCAACACAGGCAATCTTAGTGCGAGAGAGAAAGAGGGAGAGAGAGAAACTTAGAGAGCGCACCGCGTTGTGCGCGGGGTGTTAACTGGCCGTTTGACTCCTGAGCAAATGCGAGTGTAAGGGTACAGAGTATGTTATAGTCGAGCTTGACCGACTTTCTTTCTTGTTTCCACTTGGCAAGCAAGAAGGCATTTGAAAAAATGGGTTTAAGTCCTTAAAAATGAAATTTAGCAAAAAATACGCAATTATGCGGATTGAGATAAAATGAAACGGAAGCGGAATTGATGGCTCTACAATATCCAAAAAGTCACAGCCCTTACAAATCTAAACGAAATTTGGTAGGGCTTTTGCAAAGTTGAATTTTCTTCACAAATTTTTTTTGTTAGATGCCTTACAAATACCCTCAACTACAAAGACACCACGATTGTTTTCTACTGATCAAAGATATGTATCATGTATGTACATATGTACCAAATGTACCTCTCCGCGATGCTCGAAAGACAATAGACGTTGTCTATGGTAGAGTAACCCTTCCGGAACCCGGCCTGAAACTCTAACAGAAGATCTCCCAATCAAGAATATATATACTTCATGTGGTCGGAGATGGTTTCTTCTATGCTCAATTTGAATATACCCTCTGCAAGGGTATATAAATGTAAAAAACCAGCATTTGCAGGGGTATAAGCACTTCTGCACAGATGGAGTTGGCTTTAGCCTTCACATTTAATGCTGACAAATAAAAAATATTGCACTGACTTATGTCTGTCAAATTGCATGCCATCAAAATATATATACATATTATATTTGGAAAAAAGTCAAACTCTGTTGTGCTGAAGCTTATAGCCCTGTGTGGTGGTGTACCAAATGACGTACAAAATAAATACTAAATATTTTCCATATTTTCATATTTCACAAAATATTTGCAAAAATTGTTTGAAACTTGAAACCAAACACCTGGCTTAATCTTCCATTAAATACCCCAAAATGCTGGCATCAGAGTAAAAACTAAGTTGAGATTAGTCAACCCAAGTGGCTTACCGACTGACTGACCCACAGTCAAAACAGTCTCATTGCGCCCTGTAATCAAACATATTGGATTGCAGCCGCAGCATCATCATCATCATCATCATCGACATCGACATCGACAGAATGTTTATTTTGAAAATACTGTGTGCAATAAAATTTAATATGATACAAGAGATAAACCAACCAAAAAGCCGAGGGCGGATGTGGGGGGGGGGGGGGGGGCACGGGGGGGGGCATGTGTAATAACCACAAATAAAACGGCAGGCAAAGGCAAAGGCAATGACAATAAAGCAAAGTAAGAAAGCAGAAAGCAGCCATCAGCCAGCAGCAAAGTAAAAACGAAATCAAAGTTATGCCATGTGTGTGTGTGTGTGTGTGTGTGTGTGTGTGTGTGTAAGGAAACAGGACTCCTACGTCTCTGTGTGAGCGATAAAATTAACAATTCAATGAAGTGAATTCGAAATGGCAAATCGAAAAGCGAAAAAAAATAGACACAGACGCCGCCAGCTCGTAAAAGAAATGACAGGAAGAAAAATCTCATTCAATAAAAATTAAAATAAGGAACAGCAGCCAAAAAAAGTTTCGGGGCATGTTGTTGTTGCTGCTGCTGTTGATTTTCCTTTCGTCCTTTCTTTATTTTTTTGTGTTTTTTTTTTATGGCCCAGCTGTAACAATTACAAAAGTTGAAAAGAAAATGGCTTCTCTGTGTATGTGGAAAAGTTGCATAATAGAACAAGCATTAGCCAGGAAACAGCAGAATTTGTAAATCAAACAAGTAGTTCGAAAAATCCACTGAGACTCGGCTTCGGGCAAGTTTAAACACTTTCAAGCTGAAGCCACCGGCAGGACAGGTGACGGCTGTGAAAAACCCTAAATACTTTTGTTTACCTACTTTCATAAGCGGAAGCTGTTTTGTTATACCCCTTCCGAAAAGGATTGTTTTAGGTACAAATCGCACGTAGCAGCCAATTGAGAGAGTGGGAGAGCAAACCAACTAAAAGCAAAAGCAAATACGCTCTCTTTGTTCGATCTGCTTTTTGCCAACAGCATTGAGAGAGCTGTTTGACTTGCCTTCATGATTTATGTGACGCTTGCTAGAAGCAGTTGCTCAATCCCAGCAAACCAAATTTGAAGCGCTACAAGCTATGTGTTGGAAAAGAGCCGAGCTTAAGAGCGTTTTTGGAGTAAACACATAAATTTGAGGGTTTTCGGAGCATATTCAGTGCTATCTATGCATGCTTCATTGGGAGGGTAAAAGCACTTATATCTGTGTCTGAAAAGAGTCCGATTGGACTCAGAAATCTTCCACAGTAAATGCAACCGGTTTTATGGAAAAAAACGCTCATACCGGACTCTTTTTTGTGCACATTATGACGGTGAATGCTCATAAAAAAAAGTGTCAGAATACGCACATATTGTTTGCTGGGATGGCGAAGATTGGATACATGTCTACAAATTACATCAATTGGGCATTTCACCAAAAATACAAAATCTCCTACAAAATATATATGGCAATACATCATCCTCAACATATATAACATATACACTGCTCGCCACTTGAATAGGACACCCTGTATGCTCTCGTTAAAACTGCTCGTAACTCGAAAACGAAATGGTAGAATAACGGTATTTTTTTGCATATTATCTTTGTGCAAGCATTCTTCGCTCTTTCTGGTATATTCCAAGTTTTGGAATAGAACCGTTATAAAGTTGTTTGCACTTTATGTGAGCATTCCACGCCACTTGAATAAAACATGCATTTTATTTGGTCGGTATCGTTGCACGTGCACACAAATTTTGGTTTACTTAAACTTTTTGCTTTAATTGAAGTGTATATAAAATTAAAAAAAATTTAAATGGGGCGTGGCACTTCATTATCTGAGTCGGAGAAAGGAAAAATCCAAGCTTACAAGGATTCTGGCCTTTCTATTGCCAAAATAGCAAAAAAAAGTCGACAGGAGCCGTCACGCCATAACAAATTTTTTAAGTAATGAGCCTAATTATGGTAAAAACATGAAGGGCGGCCGCACCCACAGTGTGCTTACCATCGCGGACAAGCGACTTATATTAAGAGAAGCTTCCAATTCGCACGACTCTTTGGCCAAGATAAGGGAAAAATGCAACGTTAAAGCAAGTTTGACAACCACGCGTCGTGTTATTAATAATGCTACACACCTGAAGAGACTAAAAATCAAGAAGAAGCCACCTCTTAACCCGGCTCGGAAGTTACAACGCCTTGATTTCGCGCGCGCACATGTCACCTGGACTTCGGAGTGGCAACGTGTTGTCTTTTCGGACGAAAAAAAGTTTAATTTGGAGGGCCCCGATGGCTGCAGCTACTATTTTCATGATCTTCGAAAAGAACCACACCATCTTGATAAGTTGCACAGCAGTGCTGGATGCTGGAGGTATTATGGTAGGGGGGGCCATTTCCTATTATGGCACCTGTGAGCTTAAATTTATTCCAACCACCATGAATGCGTTGTGTTATAATGGTATATTGAAAGAAGCCTTTCCACAATTCCAAACTCTTTTTGCAAATCTAAAATGGATTTATCAACATGATAATGCCCCTATACATACGGCCCGGATTGTTAAATCGTATATAGGTAAGGTTGTCAAAAAGTCTTGCGGTATTTCCGCAAGCTTGTCTTTGCAAGCGCGTAGTTCTAGTTGTATTCGTCGCATCGGTTCACGCTAGAGCTTTTTGGAAAGCTCTTTTCACGCGCTAACACGTGTTTGATTTATTGTTGTTTGTTTTTAGTCGTTCGTGAGTTATAGCGTCGCAAACATGGAGCAAAATAAAGAGAAAATACGGCATATTTTACAGTACTACTACGATAAAGGCAAAAATGCATCTCATGCTGCCAATAAAATTTGTGCAGTTCATGGACCCGATACAGTTTCCATTTCCACCGCACAACGATGGTTTCAACGTTTTCGTTCTGGTGCAGAGGTGATCGAAGATGCGCCACGGTCCGGAAGGCCTGTCGTCGAAAATTGCGATAAAATCGCTGAATTGATCGAAAGAGACCGGCATAGTAGCAGCCGTAGCATCGGCCAAGAGCTGGGCATGAGTCATCAAACCGTTATAAACCATTTGAAGAAGCTTGGATTCAAAAAGAAGCTCGATGTATGGGTGCCACACGACTTGACGCAAAGAAACATTTTTGCCCGTATGGATGCATACGAATCGCTTCTGAATCGCAACAAAATCGACCCGTTTTTGAAGCGGATGGTGACTGGCGATGAAAAGTGGGTCACTTACGACAACGTGAAGCGCAAACGGTCGTGGTCGAAAAGCGGTGAAGCTGCCCAGACGGTGGCCAAGCCTGGATTGACGGCCAGGAAGGTTCTTCTGTGTGTTTGGTGGGATTGGCAGGGAATCATCCACTATGAGCTGCTCCCCTATGGCCAAACGCTCAATTCGGACCTGTACTGCCAACAACTGGACCGCTTGAATGCAGCACTCATGCAGAAGAGGCCATCTTTGATCAACAGAGGCCGAATTGTCTTCCATCAGGACAACGCCAGGCCACACACATCTTTGGTGACGCGCCAGAAGCTCCGGGAGCTCGGATGGGAGGTTCTTTTGCATCCACCGTATATGTCCGGATCTCGCACCAAGTGATTACCACCTATTTCTGTCCATGGCGAACGAGCTTGGTAGTCGGAAGTTGGCCACAAGAGAGTCCTGTGAAAATTGGCTCTCCGAGTTTTTTGCCAATAGGGAAGCGAGCTTCTATAAGAGGGGCATTATGAAGTTGGCATCTCGTTGGGAACTCGTCATCGAACAAAATGGCGCATATTTGACTTAAATCGCATTATTATAACCAATTTTATGAACAATTGAAAATTCAAGAAAAAAATACCGCAAGACTTTTTTGACAACCTTATATATATACTTTATTATTTCCTAGATGGCTTGGTTTAGCAGCAATTAACTATAGAAAATCGACTTTAGAGGTGTCCTATTTAAGTGGCGAGCAGTGTATTGTTCATGCCTCTGGTCTCCGCATTACCTGACTTACCAGAATCAAATTGAATCAGTTCAGAAGCAGTTTCTGCTTCTGATTCATTCCGAAGAATCTGTCATGATGTTGTTTTCATCCGCAAGCTATTGGCTGGCGAGATTGACTCCATTGGTCTTTTATCCCTTATTAATTCCTCAGTGCCACTTAAAGCAACTCGACACTACACACACCCATCTTCCTCCCGCCCCGCCTATCGAACTATGATCATCGAGACCCCTTTCGTTGCCTGTGCCTTGCTTACAACGAGTACTATCGTCTATTTTCTGTAGATAGCTCTATCTTAAACGTTAAGAACTCCTTAACGTCATTCCTCAACTAAAACATTTATTAAAAGTGAGCTAGTGCGCACTCTGACCACTTATGCTGTAAGTTGGACCATAGCTGGCATTAAATTGACAATAAAATAGTCCCACCGGGTCAGAGTTTGCTATTAGCTGGATTTTAATTGTATTGCTCTTTAAATTCGTGTTTAACTGAACATTGTTAAAGTTATCTCTAAATAATAAAATAAACAAATAAATAAAATAATAGAAAACAAGAAAGAAAGTCGGTCAAGCCCGACTATAACATACTCTGCACCCTTAATGTCGCAGCTCGCATTTGGTCACGAGTCAAACGGCCAGTTAACACACAACGCAGTGCGCTCTCTAAGTCTCTCTCTCTCTCTCTCATCTCTCACTAAGATTGCTTCTGCTGAACGCAATGCTTAGGTTATGGGTGGGGTGGGTGGGGGGTGTTTACTGGTCGTTTTTTGCTCATAACTTGAGTATCGTTCATCCGATCTTTATCATTCCTTCAGCAAATCGATAAATAATTTTGAGTACTAGATATCTCTAGAAAGTACGAACCATCTATCATCAAAACTGTAGGAGATATGACTTTTTTTCCAAATTGCGGGGGCGCGAGGGGGCGTGGCAAAAATTGAAAATAAACTTGATCTGCCTGCAAGTATAAGAAATATATGTCCCATACATGTCAAACCTCTATCTCTTACCATCTCTGAGATCTCTTCGTTCATACGGACGGACGGACGGACAGACGGACAGACGGACAGACGGACATGGCTATATCGACTCGGCTGTTGATGCTTATCAAGAATATATATACTTTATAGGGTCGGAAACGATTCCTTCTCCCTGTTACATACTTTTGCACAAACTTTATATACTCTATGTACCTTCGGTACAGAGTATAAATATAATATATAACGCAGAAGACTTACTGTTTAGTTCGATAAGCGACTTTGTCTCGTATGGAACAAAGGATTTTTTGATTCGTTTGGCCTGCCAAGACTTGATCCCTCAACTTGAAGAGATGACGATGAACGACGAGCCTTTTTCGAGTCCTTAATCTGATTAAAAATAGTCCTAAACGCGTTCGTTTTCAGAACATAAATGATACTTTTGTCGGGAGAACATGGTACCCTAGCAGCGACTCTTCATAAATAGTCCTTTGTAGCCCGCTATTCTGATCAGTTGCAACGCATTTTGGAGTAATTTTCGAGTCTTTTTCCAGTCGTTTTTTAATGAATCACATTATGAGCAAATGCATGAGTCATTTTCGATTGTTCCTTAAGTCGCACATGAAATAAGTCTCTGTTTGAAGATCAAAAGGGCTCGAAAAAGAACCCTCAAGGTGTTTCTTGTTGAAATGTTCTTCCAAATCTAGGTGGGTAGGTTAAGAACTCAAAGTATACAGTTGTAAATACAGTTGCCATTTTTCTCATACATTTTACTTTATGGATCTTTAGGTCGATGGGGCGGCCATTAAACATTATTTGATCAGCCCCCAATTTTTTATGGTCTGATTTGGGCCCAAAGAGAAACCATTTCTGACCGGCGCTTTGAAATAAAAAAAAAAATATTCCTAAGGGCCAATCTAGTGTTTAATTTCAATGTTAATGTTCTCAAAATGTGCCATTTGCCACAGGGTATAAAATCTTTGTCGCATACAAAGTTAGCTTAGCCTTCTCGTTTTTGTATACCCAATATTTTTTTTGGCACCGCAAATCGATTTAATGGAAACACATTTCAAATTATTTGACAACTCGCCTCCATCCCCCCCAACTGCCTGACACTCAAGTGGCACAAGCCGCACCTGATGCTTGGTACTTTCTTTTATTTTGAGGCCTAATGAGGCTAAAGAAAGGCAACGCCTTGTCCGCATCTCAATCTCCGTTTCTGCTGTCGCTCGCCAGGGCCATTGTTGTGTTTTGTTTTGTTTTGTGTTGTTTTGTTTGTTTATCTAACGAGTAAATACGATTTTAATTAAATGTAAATCACATTGTCAACTCACACACAACACACACACAACACAACACAGCCCAGACTTGCAGACAGCCATAAAAGTTGCTCCAGCTGGCAGGCAAAGCCACAGCGGGGGGTGGCTGCTCGCCATGTTTTGTGGCAAACGGAAACCAGAGGCAACAACAGCAACAAATATTGCTTTCGCATGTTACACATACGACCCAATGGTTTGGCACTCCATTGCCAGTACCCATCCCCACATCCACATCCACATCCACCCTTGAGATTATTAATTAAAAGACAAGAAAACATAATTTCTAAATTTCCATACAAAACCACACACACAACAATACAGCCATTATATGGCATTTTGCGAAGAATCCAAGAGAAATTTAACTGACTGAACTAGAAGCTCAAAACTCTGCATGTCGGCGTTACCAAATTATATTAATTTTCTTTTTCCAAAAAATTTTACACGCTTTACAGCCAAATATAATCAAATAATTTACAACTTAGTAGCTAGTGAAGGAAATTGACTTTCATCATCCACCTTGAAGGATTGCGATTCGTCCGGGTTGACTTGGGTTTTTGGCACATTGCGACGATCGTCATTGAAACGCAACTGTATGTCCATGCGCTTGAAGCGTCCAGCACGTTGGGTGCACATCGAATTGTCTTTGGCCAGGGGCTGCTCCTTCTTGATGTTCGGTTTCTTTGGGGCTTCGCCACGCAGTGAGCGCCACTCGTCCAATGTGATCTGCATACATGGCTCCTCTTCCTTCACTTCTCCGTTCACTTTTAGTTTGGGCTCCACTTTGTCCACTCTATTAAGTTGTGTCAACTCCTGCCGAGGTGCACCCCAATTGTATGCACCCGCGCCATTACGCTTGGCCACAGACTTGACACCAGTGCGATCTGATCCGGATTGGCGATCCATTTTGGGTCCAGCAGCAGCAGCTGTTACTTTCTCCTTACCAATGTCAGTGCCCGGTTTGGTCACAATCTCTTTACGGTTCATCTTTTGGCCAACACGATTGGCGGTGTTCTTCTTCTGCTTCTGCGGCTGCAGCTTCTTTTGGCTTATGGCTGCACCAGCAGCAGATGTTCCCCCATTCTCGTCCGTGAACAGCAGCTGATAGCGATTGTTTGCCGAAATATTCATTTTACAAGCGTTTTATTTTTGTTGTTAAAAAAATATTCTGTTCTGTTACGGCACGAAATGACTATACCCAATGGGGATACATGTATCAACTTCACTGCTAGCCTGAAAACTAAATTTCTAGGCCAACTTATTTTTGATTGTAAACAAAGCACATTTCTCAGTGTGACCATATGCACGATAATTAAAAAATACACAATACGCTCTGAAATGTGCATTGTTTGCTACAAAATCCAGTAATTCCACTTGGACTTGCAAAAAAGGGAACATGACAAAAAGTTACATGAAATTCAATTTTGCTTTCGTCATTAACTATACGTTGCTACGTTGACGCACGTATGCCAGCTCACACTAGAGATGGCAAAAACTCAATGTTCAGAGCATCCATGTTTTCTCAACATTTTAAAAACGTGTAAAATAATTGTCCCTGAAGATGATTGCCAAGGAGCAACCGAAATATATTGCAAAACATCATACATATTTCTGTGTTTTACTTGACCCAGAGCCGGCAATACTCAAATTGTAAAATATTTTGTTACATTTTTTTAAAATAATAATTAGCACTGCCCAACAGTGTTTTTTGGTGCAGGTCTATTTTGTTGCTCTTTGTACGGTGATGCTTCGTGCCGCCTGTCAAATTCTAACCTGGGCCGAACGCTAAACAGTGAGAGATAGAAGGCGTACGCTCGAATTTTTTCCGTAAGAAAGCGTGTGTAAAGACTAGGAAAGGATTTCAAACAAAAGGTATATCAATTCTCGAACACCCTTTCAGCACGGCATTGGGTTAAAAGAGCGTCGCTTATGTCGCTCCATGCCTGGCATTGGATCGAAAGAGCGTCGCTTATGTCGCTCCATGCATGGCATTGGGTCGAAAGAGCGTCGCTTATGTCGCTCCATGCATGTCATTGGGTCGAGAGAGCGTTGCTTGGCTCTTCTCTGCATGGCATTGCGTCGACCTAGCGTGCCTGGAGAGGCGTTAATGTATTGAGCGGACATTGCCTTGAAAAATACGTCAGTCGAGCCTATTATGAGGGAAATAAGCGAGCGTCAAGCGAGCGACAATCACAAAATCGTCGACGAAACGTTGATACAGCGTGGGTCGGCCGTACTAGAGGGATGCAAACGATTTCGTGTGTATGCGTCGCGTAGAACAAAAACCGGTTATGTTCTCTTCTTTGATTGGTGTTTGCGCGCTTAAGCAAACTAACCAACAACAATTTCATTATTGGTATTGATGCTTTTCTTTGTGAGTATTGGTGAGTGCTCTGCCGTATGCTGCTTTTGTTTATAACTTTTAAAACAAGACAAGACACACACACCAAAAAAGAAGGATGGTCGACTGTACAGCTGTTTCAACAACCTTCCGGTTCTATCATCAGCAGACTTTGCCTAATTTCTGCAAGTCGGCAGAGGCCATCTCAGGCCATCATTGCTATGACTGTTTGTGAATTCCAAAGGCAACACAAGTGCCAAAACTGACAACTGTCTGATATAAGCGCAAAGCTTTTGCCAGTTTACAGAGAGTATAAAAATACTTCTTTTAATAAATCATTTTTATAGAATTTGACACAAAAGGCACGTTCTATGAATATATAATTATACCAAGTTCCGTTTTGGAGCTAGATCCCCAGCCAGCGGCAGCAGATAATTTCAAATATGCTTAAGTAGAAGTTAAAGAAAATTTTCAGAGGTTGAGAGAGAGGGAGATTACGATACCTGTTAAAAACTATCGTTATCAAAGAGTACAACTTTCCGTTCATTATGGGCTCTGTTAGTCACTTAGAATACGATATCTTTTCTATGTACGAGTTTACTGCGTTATTTCTCAAACTTTAATTTTTCCAACAGTAACGACAACCCTGCCCTTCCACCTCTCTGAGTACCCCCTATGACAGCTTCCGGTACAGTTACAGCACACTAATTTTAGGCATTTTTGCTGCCCACTGAAAAGGTCACACTGCCTCTTTCTTTTCCTTTTGACAAGCTCGTAAGCAACTGCATTTGGTCGTCGATAAGCAGAATTAAAAGAATATAAAAATGGCTGATATTCCAAATAATAATCTGAAGGAAGCTGAATCCAAGAAGAATCAGGATGCGGAGGTACCAACTCCAATTAATTTGACGGGCCCCGTAGAAGTCTCTGGGGTAAGTGACACGGACGCAAGTGACGAAGACATGTGTAAAGTATTGCTTTCCCTTTCCCCCACTGCAGAACGGCCTGGCTCTTGATCCGGCGCACAAGGCCGTTGCCCAGAAAGAAGATTCTCAAGATGAGGCCAAATTGGAGACGGCATTGACTGCTGCCACAGCAGCCGCGGATGGATCATTGGCGAAGGGAGAAAGTAAGAAGGAACATAAAGAAGAAGAACACAATGGGGAGAAATGTGAAATTTACGAAATAAGCGATGATACTGACGAGTTTGAAAGCTACACCTATGCGAGCGAAGAGTCTGATACCGAGAGTTGTGATTCCCAGAAGCTTCCCAAATCAATGTAAATTTCGATTGAAATAAAACGTGTGCACAATTTTGGCCATGAAGGCCCGACACATGTTAATTTTGTGTGTATTTCGTTTGTTGGTTCAGTAGGTGCTTAAGTCACTAATTGTCAATCGGCTGTCTTGCCCAAGGAAGCGTTAGTTATCCCTTAGCTGTACCAATACGAATAGTTTTATGGTAGGAATCTTTAATAATTCCTCCACTGATGTATTTCTCATGTACATTTTTGTCAATTCCACAGCCCCATTTGGGTTTCATCACAACAAACTTAGGTTAGGTTAGGTTGCGATGACTGAGAGCGACAAGTCGCTTTCCCACTTAGGCCACATTGGGCCCATTGCGATGCCATATTTATTCCCTACATCGAGGGGGTCCTCGTTACTGAACCATTGTGTGGACAGAATGAATTTGAGTAGAACTGGGATCTCTAGCCCGTATGTCTCCGAGAGGTTGATTAAGTGTCCTGAGTCTCCTTCTACTTAAAGCAGGGCAGATGGCAGAGAAGGTGTTGTACCGTTTCCTACTCTTCTTCATATCTGCAACTTCTGCAGAAGTCATGGCTAAGTGACGCCTAGGCGTGCTGCGTGTCTGCCAATAAGACAATGACTCGTGAGGGTTCTCTACCAGAAGTGAAATGTGTTTCGCTTTTGTAATGCAAAAGTGCGTTGTGTACAGATTTAGGCCACGTGTCTTGCCACTGAACAGAAGGAAAGCTTTTGTCACACCTATTCAGTTGAGCGAAACTGCAGATAGTAATCAGCTTTTGGGTGACAGCCTGTAGGTAGCCATAGGCATCCCCCTATCGTGCTCTTCTCTAGAAAGGAACTCGATAGGTTGATGCCTATGGCTACTGGCCAGGTTTGTCCGCAGAAGCTCATTTCTATCTACAGTGCCGCTCAACTGAATAGGTATGACGTTTTTTTAAGCTTTGAAACGTTGTATCTCTGTAACAAGCACTCCGATTTAAGCGAAATAGCATTTCTGGTATGTACTATCACGAAATCACTATCATATTGTGCAAACAAGCAACACGTTTCTGTGTCTTTTAGTTTTGATTTTTATATCATTTTTAGTTATGTATTTGTATTAGTATAACGATACAACACCAAATATGCCACTGCCCTGCTTTAAGTAGAAGGAGACTCAGGACACTTAATCAACCTCTCGGAGACATACGGGCTAGAGATCCCAGTTCTACTCAAATTCATTCTGTCCACACAATGGTTCAGTAACGAGGACCCCCTTAGTTTTAAAAAGGGTTATAGGGAATAAATATGGCATCGCAATGGGCCCAATGTGGCCTTAGTGGTAGAGCGACTTGTCACTTTCAGCCATCACAACCTAACCTAACCAAAGTTTGTTGTGTACATGAGAAATACATCGGTGGAGGAATTATTCAAGATTCCTACCATAAAACTATTCGTATTGGCATGGCAAAGGGATAACTAACGCTTCCTTGGGCAAGACAGCCGATTGACAATTAGTGACTTAAGCACCTACTGAACCAACAAACGAAATACACACAAAATTAACATGTGTCGGGCCTTCATGGCCAAAATTGTGCACACGTTTTATTTCAATCGAAATTTACATTGATTTGGGAAGCTTCTGGGAATCACAACTCTCGGTATCAGACTCTTCGCTCGCATAGGTGTAGCTTTCAAACTCGTCAGTATCATCGCTTATTTCGTAAATTTCACATTTCTCCCCATTGTGTTCTTCTTCTTTATGTTCCTTCTTACTTTCTCCCTTCGCCAATGATCCATCCGCGGCTGCTGTGGCAGCAGTGAATGCCGTCTCCAATTTGGCCTCATCTTGAGAATCTTCTTTCTGGGCAACGGCCTTGTGCGCCGGATCAAGAGCCAGGCCGTTCTGCAGTGGGGGAAAGGGAAAGCAATACTTTACACATGTCTTCGTCACTTGCGTCCGTGTCACTTACCCCAGAGACTTCTACGGGGCCCGTCAAATTAATTGGAGTTGGTACCTCCGCATCCTGATTCTTCTTGGATTCAGCTTCCTTCAGATTATTATTTGGAATATCAGCCATTTTTATATTCTTTTAATTCTGCTTATCGACGACCAAATGCAGTTGCTTACGAGCTTGTCAAAAGGAAAAGAAAGAGGCAGTGTGACCTTTTCAGTGGGCAGCAAAAATACCTAAATTAAGTGTGCTTTAACTGTACCGGAAGCTGTCATAGAGGGCACTCAGAGAGGTGGAAGGGCAGGGTTGTCGTTACTGTTGGAAAAATTAAAGTTTGATTTTTGAGAAATAACGCAGTAAACTCGTACATAGAAAAGAAATCGTATTCTAAGTGACTAACAGAGCCCATAATGAACGGAAAGTTGTACTCTTTGATAACGATAGTTTTTAACAGGTATCGTAATCTCCCTCTCTCTCAACCTCTGAAAATTTTCTTTAACTTCTACTTAAGCATATTTGAAATTATCTGCTGCCGCTGGCTGGGGATCTAGCTCCAAAACGGAACTTGGTATAATTATATATCCATAGAACGTGCCTTTTGTGTCAAATTCTATAAAAATGATTTATTAAAAGAAGTATTTTTATACTCTCTGTAAACTGGCAAAAGCTTTGCGCTTATATCAGACAGTTGTCAGTTTTGGCACTTGTGTTGCCTTTGGAATTCACAAACAGTCATAGCAATGATGGCATGAGATGGCCTCTGCCGACTTGCAGAAGTTAGGCAAAGTCTGCTGATGATAGAACCGGGAGGTTGTTGAAACAGCTGTACAGTCGACCATCCTTCTTTTTTGGTGTGTGTTTCTTGTCTTGTTTTAAAAGTTATAAACAAAAGCAGCATACGGCAGAGCACTCACCAATACTCACAAAGAAAAGCATCAATACCAATAATGAAATTGTTGTTAATTAGTTTGCTTGTGCACGCAAACACCAATCAAAGAAGAGAACATAACCGGTTTTTGTTCTACGCGACGCATACACACGAAATCGTTTGCATCCCTCTAGTACGGCCGACCCAGGCTGTATCAACGTTTCGTCGATGATTTTGTGATTGTCGCTCGCTTATTTCCCTCACAATAGGCTCGACTGACGTATTTTTCAAGGCGATGTCCGCTCAATACGTTAACGGCTCTCCAGGCACGCTAGGTCGACGCAATGCCATGCAGAGAAGAGACATAAGCAACGCTTGTTCGACCCAATGCCATGTATGGAGGGACATAAGCGACGCTCTTTCGACCCAATGCCATGCATGGAGCGACATAAGCAACGCTCGTTCGACCCAATGACATGCATGGAGCGACATAAACAACGCTCGTTCGACCCAATGACATGCATGGAGAGCCATAATGCATTCCACTGGCATGCTGTAAAATATTTTGCTGAAAGGGTGTTCGAGGATTGATATACCATTTGTTTGATATCCTTTCCTAGTCTTTGCACACGCTTTCTTACGGAAAAAAATTAGAGCGTACGCCTCTCTCTCTCTCTCTGTTTAGCGTTCGGCCCATGTTAGAATTTGACAGGCGGCACGAAGCATCACCGTACAAAGAGCAACGCTGGGTTGACGAAAATCGAATGACTGACCCCAGCCGTACTAGAGGGATGTGTGTCGTTTTGTATACGTCGCGTCCTGCATGTACACGATCATTGATTTCCTATCTTCGATGCAATAACAAAAACGAAACGTACTCAAAGCGCATACGGCTGGGCAACGCTGATATAGATTAAACGCTTGCGTAGTCCACACCGCTTCTGTCTGAAATTATAGCCTATTTCCACCAAAGAAATGAAGAAAATGATATCATTTCTTCCATACAAATTGTTGTTGCATTTTGTCCTTCATTTCTTTCATTTCTCAAAAATGATGGCATTCCCCACGAAGGAATTTGGTATTTTTTAAAAAAGTACTCGCTACTCTCTGGAAATAGAAAGTGTCATCACCAATACCAATGTTGATTTGATTTTAAAAAGTAGGCGCAATTTTGTTTAAAATATAAATTAGTCAAAAAAAGTTATGTATTTAGCTTTCTGCTGATAATTCAGGGCGATAACAATGCGTTCGCCCTGCGTTATTGCTTTCCTGAAGGGTAAGTCTTTTTTTTGGGTAAATATTGCAAAAAGTCAGCGTGAGTTTGAAAGTGGCGCCTGTTGTTTAAATTAAATCATTTAGCTGTTTTGCGAATGTCAAAAAGATGACGATTTGTCAATGGAAACAGCATCATTTTTAGAAATGGAAACAAGAAAGAAAGTCGTTCAAGCCCGACTATAACATACTCTGTACCCTTAACGTCGCAGCTCGCATTGGCTCACGAGTTATACGCGCTCATCTCTTAGTTTCACTCTCTCTCTCTCTCTCACTAAGATTAACGTTCAATAGAATGCTGTGGTGATGGGTGGGGGGGTGGGGGGTGTTTACTGGCCGTTTTTTGCTCATAGCTTGAGTATCGTTCATCCGATCTTTATCATTCCTTTGGCAAATCGATAAATAATTTTGTGTACAAGGTATCTCTAGAAGGTACGAACGATCTATCTGTAGGAGATATGACGTTTTTTCCAAATTGCGGGGGCTGGAGGGGGCGTGGCAAAAATTGAAAATAAACTTGATCTGCCTGCAAGTATAAGAAATATATGCCCCATACATGTCAAACCTCTATCTCTTACCATCTCTGAGATCTCTTCGTTCATACGGACGGACGGACAGACGGACAGACAGACAGACAGACAGGAAGACAGACAGACGGACATGGCTATATCGACTCGGCTGTTGATGCTGATCAAGAATATATATACTTTATAGGGTCGGAAACGATTCCTCCTCCCTGTTACATACTTTTGCACAAACTTAATATACTCTATGTACCTTCGGTACAGAGTATAACAATACGGAAAGTCGGTCAAGCCAGACTATGATATACTTTGCACATGCGAAAGTGAATATATGTCAGAGATGCTTTGTTCTGGAGGTTATATACATTTGCACAAATATTCTTTGTACCTAAATCAGACACTAAATCAGATGAAAACAGGCACAAATTTTTCATCTTATACATATACAAATCGAAAAACTTCATTGAAGCTTCGACTGCTTCGACTGCCCCCTACACCTTTTCCCTACAAACAAAAACTTCATGAAGTTTACTTCATCGTGTAAATGCAGACTAACAATATATCTAGTCGTCAAGTGTATACCTATTGTATTGTTATTTTGAAATATATTGGGAAAAACGTGCAACGAACCAAGGTTCGAACCAAAAGCTACGCCCAAAAACCTCGAACATCAAATTTCCGAACCTTAAGCGTTGGCAAATTTTGGTTCGAACCAGCAAACCGAAGGTTCCGAAAAATTTTTTGGGTTTGCAGCTTTGCTGCAGATAACAACTTTCTTCTGCACCGGAATGTGTGGGACTCAGTTCGCGAAATTGAACGCATCTTAGAACCAGCGGAGGTGGCCACAACTAAATTTCAAACCGAATTTTCTTCTTCGTTCAACGAAAAGCGATGGAAGTCCCTTTTTGAAAACAATGCTTTTTTTATGTGGCATATTTTTGGACCCTAGGTTTAACGTAACACTAAGTACTGAGCCAATAATACTTGTATCAATCTTTTACTAAATATGTATTTATGCACACATTGCTTAATGATAAGTGCAGTTCTAATACTAGTCCATTTGAAAGCGTCGACGAAGCAGAAAAAGAAACTTGGTGATCATAACACATCAATTGTGTCAACAAATAAGCCACTGAATTTTAATAAGACTTTTCTAGCACTTAAACGTGTTCGACACCATGAACGACACGTTCACGACAACGTTCCTCAATGGTGGTCAGAAACCTCCACAAAGTTTCCAGAATTGTTTGAGATTTCAAAAGTGATGCTTTCTGTTACAGCTACGCAGGTTAGCTTGGAATTCTGATTCTTCGGCTTCAAATTTATAATGAATCCGCTTAGAAGTTGCATGGACTCAACCACATTGAATGCAATTATGTTACATATAAGTTCTTACATGTTAGAAAATACGAAAAATTAAATAGTCTATATAATTTTACTTTAAAGGGCGGTATTCACGGGTCGCCAAAAAATGTCTTGTGAAAAAGTTGATATTCCGCAGATTCTTAACCCTCTACTGCAATGCATTTAGCGCATTTCAGAGTTTGCCATATATGGCTTTCTATGCTATTAGGTTACTTCATGTGAAAGTTGGTAAAACAGTTTCTTTTGTCATCATAGCATAGAAATACATTGCATTTCTCAGAAAAAGTGTATGAACGGAAAGAACAATTGTTTTGGCAGAGTTGCCTTTGCTTTTTCCAGGTGGGAAAATGCCCAATATTGTCCACCCGAACAGAATTCAAGGGAATTTCCTGGTGCTTTATTCTTTTGCTGGTAGAAGGAGTGCCTTCCCTGCTTGTAGTCGGGGATGAAGTTGGAGTCATTGCAGGACGTCCGCGCTTCTTAACTTTTCCTGCCTTGCACAGGTGCTCAGCTATTAAAAGCTTATATTGATCTGACTTACGACGCCATAGAATCCATGATTTAACCACGCACATATCAATCATGTGAAAAAATATTCTTTAATACCATTTTCTTGAACGCAATTAAATTCTATAAAGTCCCAGTAAAGAATCCAGTATGTTAACGCCACCCATTTGGTAATTGTACACATCAACTGCCTTAGGAGAGTCGATTTCTACATACTTTTTGTCTTTCTTACTGAATCGGTTTTTTGTTGAAACAGGATTGCTTCCCACGTAAGTAGAAAGAATGTTGACTACTTTATTGTCAAACCAAGAGACGAGGCCAAAGCTGAATTCCATCGATATTAGCAACTTTTTCGACCATGCTTCCACGTCCTTGCTTTTTCAATTCTTTTTAAGTTTTTCAGTAAACCTTACCGTACCCAAAGCCAATATACCATTTTTCATAAGGTAGACTTCAAGTTTAGGACTATTGAACCAATTGTCGAAAAATAATTTGTAGTTTTTTCCTTTTGGTACGGTTGCCGAAAGTCTCTCGTAGCTTATACCTGATACTCCACTCAAAACAAAATGTTTGAAGCCCCATTTGTGAGGCTTTGCCGGATTATATTGTTTTAAGTGGTGACGGCACTTCATGAGAATAATTTGCTCATCAACCATCAGATGTTCTTCCTTAGGTACGAGCAGTAATTGATTACGGATTTTGTCCAGCACTGGTCGAATCTTGAATAGCTTGTCAAACCCGGCTTCACCTGCCAACTTCATATCGTCATTATTGTTGAAGTGCAGAAAACGTTTTATAGTTTCCCATCTGTTGCAACTCATGGTGCCATGTATAAATTCTATTCCAATAGAGTCTTGAAGAAGGTAATTTCACCAACGACATGTATGTATATGACCATGCCGATAAATTGCTCTACTTCATTTCGAGTAATATTAGCGGGCCTATTTATATCAACTTGGAGTGCATATAGATTTGACTGATCAACCAAGAAATTCATTAGATCGTCGTTAAAAAAAAAATTATAAAAGTCTGCCGGTGTCTCCAGTTCATTGATACAAGTTGGAAGATTGATATTTCCTTCAAATGGAAAGTTCTCATCCGTATACGGTGGCAAGCGAGCAGCTTTCCATATCGGTGGCATTGGCTTTGGCTTTGCTTTCGAAGTGCACGGCCTTTCACAGCTGTCATCGGAACTACTCTCATCGGTCTCCGAAATATAAACATCTTCCTCTCGGAATTTTTTATTTCCAACAACTTCGTCTTCGGAATCGGGTGTGTTGTCGTCTTCACTTAGAAGCGGATTATCGATTTCGTCCACGTATTGCAAATTACCGTAAAATGATTGTGCATTCATTTCTAAAAAAAAAAAATTTTATAAGTACATAGAATATCATGCAGGCGTTACTGCATGTACAGCCCCATATATGGCTTCCGCAGTTTTTTGCATAAAATAGTACATGTGATGCTATAGGTAAACATCAAATTATATTTTTTTATGAAAGAAAACTTTCTATTCTTTTAGAATAAAAATACTCTTCAGCGATAAAAGTGTTTTTTAGTGGAGCAAATTAAATTTTAAATTCAGCAAAATTTACTTTCGTTCATCTGCTTCAGACGCTTGCACAAAACTGATTGAAATTTGAGATAAGGCAGCACAAAAATGCTCTGAACATAGAATTACAACAGAAAATAATGCAAAGAGAATAACTAATAACAAACGGTTTAGCGTATGTACCGTTTTATACCAAAAAAAAATTATTGAAAGTGAGAAGCCATATACACACCTGATCATATTAATAGGTACACACCGGAATTTTTTAATTATAGATGGTTTTTTCGTACTTTTAGTGTTGACAACTTTATAATTTTTGGTTTTTTGTTGTTGTCAATGTCTGGCCACACTGTGACAAAGAGTTGAAAGAGGGGCTGCCCCGTATATCAAAGCTTTTCTATAAATTGCGAGTCCACCACACATTTCGCCTGATCATAATAATAGGTACAGTCTCCGTTTCTCACAAGTATCAAGTGAATAATTTTGTAATCAGTGATCTTTTGGTAACTAAAGGTAAATTAAGTATAGCTCCTTTCAATACAGAGAATCGAATCAGTCGAAATTCTCATTGTACTAAAGAAGAAGCTCGATTGGTTCTTAGTCTAAGAAAAGAAGGCAAATCTTTACGAGCCATCGCCAAATTAATGAACAGGTCTCATAATTTTGTTAGAAATTCATTGGAAAGAAAACCAAGACAGGAAACCCGTGGAAGGCCACAAAAAACAACAGAAACCCTTGACCACTACATGGTAACTTTGAGCAAAAAGGACCCATTTAAGTCATCGAAGGCTATTGCAGCCGAAATTGGGAATTCAGTTAGTGCTCCAACTATCCGAAGACGACAACAAGATGCCAAACTACCAGGAAGAATTGCCAGAAAAGTCCCACTTATGCGAGGGACTTTTGCAAGGGACCACAAAGACTGGGTAGGATGCACCGGGGAGAAAAAATGGAGAAACATATTATGCAGCGATGAAACCAAGATTAATTTGTTTGGGAATGACTGTGAAAGGAATGTTCGACGCCCTAATGGAAAGGAATTCCATCCAGGTGGCAATATAATGGTATGGGGTTGCTTCTCCTGGTACGGCGTAGGTCCAATTTATCAGACTACCAACAAAATGAATGCTGAAGAGTACAAATCCATATTGGAAACAGTTATGGGTTCCGTTTGCTGAAGAAAATATGCCATTACGTTTGGTATTTCAGCAAGATAATGATCCTAAACACACATCAAGGCTGTTATCTAAATTTTTCGAGGACCAAAAAGTTGACGTTCTGAAGTGGCCATGCCAATCCCCCGACCTTAACCCCATTGAAAACTTGTGGGGAGACTTAAAAAAGAAATTGGCAAAGGGAGGAGAATATGGGAAGGTGTCCAAAAACTGTGGTATGAGACACCAGTAGAGACCTGCCAGGCTCTTATTAAAAGTATGCCAAAAAGAATAGCAGTAGTGGCCAAAAATAGAGGTGGATACACTGGATACTAAGTTACCTAAAAAAAAGAACACAAAATGAATATAAAAATTTTTTTTCTTACCAACACATGAAGTGTACCTATTATTATGATCACACTGAAAACGTATCTGAAACACAAAATGATCTCTTTTATGTTATATTATTATTCTATGTTACAATTAAGTTTATTTTATTAAAAACAAATAGTTTAAGAACCAATGAGAACAAATTTTAAGTTTGAAACAATGAATAAAACTGTTTTCTGTTACCTTAAAGTCAGAGTTGATGTGTGTACCTATTAATATGATCAGGTGTGTATGGCTTTGTATGCGGTAGAGGTACGGTCTGCTAAGCCTATATAAATAACACAATTTACTCTGTCGATAAACGTTTCAAAGAAACCCTGCGCTGCCCTGGCGCTGTTAAATATGCCCGCGAACTTATAAACAACAACACCTTGCAGGATTATGAATATAACATATTTAATGTGCTATTTTAATATATATTTTGATTATTAAATGAAATTAATAATAAATTAATTGTTATCATTATGACTTTTGACAGTCTGCAGTATTAGCGCAATAAACGTTGTCCGACATTTTCCTTAAAATTGTGTCTGGCACAATCAATGGCATTAAATGCAGTTCGATGTAGTCTCGATTAGCGGCACTTAACGAACACCTCGCACTTGGCTGCCACGGCAAAGATTTCATTCATCTCGATTGGAAAGTAGTTCGCACATTTCTGGCGATTTGCCTCCGTAAAGTTGGTCAGGTCAGCATGATGATCTTCTGGATGCACTGCTGTGGCATGTGTGACTTGGCGGCGTATATAGCTCCGCTGAACTCGAAAATGGTATGGGGCAGCGGTCCCTGGGTGGTAACATAGTCGGGGCTCTGTCAGAGAAACGTTAAGAAATGGAAGTGATTTATAAAGTTGAAGTTTAGTTCGCCCATTTCTTACCTTGATATAATTGGCATCGTTGCCCGATCCGGTACGTACCGGAAACAGAACCGAAATTCGTTTCGGTATTAAACCCTGATTTCTATACAGTTTACAATCTTTTATAATCTTCTGTCGAGCCGAAGTTAGCTTTTCTCTATTTCTAAAATTTTTTTTATAAAAATGCCCAATTATAGTACAAATCTCTTTCTCATGCTATCGAATTCTCAAAATAGTTCCATACCCATACTTTATCTAGTTGGTTGGCCCCATTTTGTTCCATCTACAACCACCATGTACAACATGATGCTTTTTAATAACTTGGCCCAGGCGGCTTCCGTTCATTGGCTGGCAGTTCCGGTTCGGTTTTTGTTCTGGTGCTCCTGCTCCTGCTTCTCCTGCCTGTCAGCAGATAAAAACTTTAACTTTTGTTGTGGTCGTCGTTTTCGCTTCTTATGGCCAAAAAATAAATCAAGCACCAAACTACTTTTACTCCGAATGATTAATTAACTGCATTTTGTGCTCGACCACGTCCGACGGACGCCGCGTTGGTCGATGGCTGCTCCGGCCAACCACTTTCATTCCACTCCCAGTTTTGTGGGCGCCACTTCAATGTCTGCGTTAAGATATTATTAATGTGCTTGTTAGCGCTGCTGCCCATCTTGGCCATGGCCATGAATTATGTGCGCTTTTTTGCGGCCGTTGCCATCACAATTAACCGTAAGTGATGAGGCGGAGCCGGAGCCAGTGTCCGAAAGTGGGCAATTGAAAATAGTGAAAATAGTGCTTGCAATCCGTTTGGAGAGTTTGCAAAATCCAATTAGTGCTGGATAACACCTTGCGCCCGTCTCCGTCTCCGTTCCCGTTCCCGGGGATAATAAGCAGCTTAAGCCAGTCCGAACCAGTCCGGCAAATACGAAAAGTGAATGAAGGAAACTTGTTAACGCCAATCTACCAAGCTGGAGTATTATACAGATTGAATTGAAGCAGCTGCAGCTTCCTGCTGCGGCAGCATCAAATTTCCCCCAGGTAACGGCCGGAGGAGCTGCTGCTGCTGCTGCTGCTGCCATTGTGTAAGCCAAAAATGGCAGAGAGCTCGATATGATAATGGTACAATTTCGATGAAGCTTAACAGGGATTAGGCGAGGCAACGGATGAAGGATGATGGCAGCTAATTGGGAATGCTTCTGCAGCCGCCGCCTTTGCTGCTTCGTATTTCGCTTCAGCTTCAGACCCAAAACAGCAATCAACTATAATGCGAGAATTTTGTTTTGGAAAAGGGATGGGGATGGGGGGGAATGGGGATGCAAGTGACAATTTATTAATAAACAGCAGCCAACGAGCCAGTCAGGCGTCTGCCAATTACCAACGCTCCATTCCTCCCTGGCTATAAATTGCATGTCAGACGCCGCTGCGCCTTGCCTGTGCTCGTGCGCTCCCTTTCCAATCAGAGGCGAAATCCAAGAGTCCTGGGCCAGTGCTGCGTTTAATGGTGCCGATAAATTTCTACGACATGTCAAAGCAGCAAAGCGAAATAGTGTCTCAGCTCAAAATGTTAATCAATTTATCGGCAACAAAAAAATAAAGAAAAAAGAAATGAGAACAATTCTTGCAGAATAAACTTGGGAGGGGGGGGGGGATTACAAGGGAAGAAGCTTTCATGCAACTAGTTTAAAGTTTTTCCTTGAAAACATCAAGTGTATTTGCTATAGCAATGTGGTCCTTTTAGACATCAAACCTAGACTAGCCACAAACTTCGTTCTACAAAAGTTGCCGACCGTGACTTGCCTTTTCTTAATGAATTTAAGCAATATTCCAAATTACTATTCAAATTACGCGCAACATTAGCTTAAAAACGTTTCTAGTCAAATCACGAAAGCATGTTATGCCGCCATTGCAATTCAAACTTCATCGTCTGATGGACAAATGTTCAAACTTGAACATGATATTCAACTCGGCACCCACACGTAGTGTAAATCTCATATTTAGATAACTCAGCATATGTCATAAACATGCCATTGGGCCCATTCAGCAGATAATTCCGATTTACGATTTGTGATTTATGATTGCTGATTTTACCTGCTGAATACAGTGATTGCCGATTGGGATTAGAAAATTTGACAATCATGTTTGCTGAATAGAAATCGAACAAAACATATGATTGGTTAACGATTGCTGGGTCAGCCTACCTTTGTGCAGACATTCATTCGGCACGACAGCCGAGACACCATTTGAAGACGTCATTCGGTGAAAAGCACTTGACATGCATTGTGTGAAAAACCACCCTTGTGACCAACGCAGATCATTTATATACAAGTATGTGTATTTAAACCAGGGGTCGGCAAAACACACATGCTCATTTTGGCGTTGCGTGTGTGTGTTTAGCCCAGCGAGAGCTCGCTCATTTATCACATCTTTGTTGTTGTAAAAGAGAATCGTATAAGCTCGTATACTGTCGGTGTGTCGACGTGGCTGCCGCAGAGTGCGTCGTATATACTTCAGATAGCGAGGCGCCGGACTCTGCTTTACACACACATCGTTATTTTAGAGTAAAGTTAAGCAAGAAATTTAATAATAAAAGCAAGATCGCTCACCAGAGTGAGTCAGTACAATTGATACTTACAACAGGGCTCATTAAAAGTGTAATTTACCTACGTCTGCAAAAGTTGACAACTGTAAAACGTTCATCTTCACTATGCATTTCGCTTGCTTTCTATACCAGAAGAACATATTTACCGCTTTGTATACACTTATAGAGGGTATATTCAAATTGTCCAGATGTTTGTATGTGTAACGCATAGCAGAAAGCATCTCCGACCACACAAAGTATATACACACCTGATCATATTAATAGGTACACACATCAACTCTGACTTTAAGGTAACAGAAAACAGTTTTATTCATTGTTTCAAACTTAAAATTTGTTCTCATTGGTTCTTAAACTATTTGTTTTTAATAAAATAAACTTAATTGTAACATAGAATAATAATATAACATAAAAGAGATCATTTTGTGTTTCAGATACATTTTCAGTGTGATCATAATAATAGGTACACTTCATGTGTTGGTAAGAAAAAAATTGTACTTTCCATTTTGTGTTCTTTTTTTAGGTAAATTAGTATTTCCTAACTTAGTATTCAGTGTATCCACCTCTATTTTTGGCCACTACTGCTATTCTTTTTGGCATACTTTTAATAAGAGCCTGGCAGGTCTCTACTGGTGTCTCATACCACAGTTTTTCGACACCTTCCCATAATTTTTGTTTATTTGAAAATGAATGCTTTGCCAATTTCTTTTTTAAGTCTCCCCACTAGTTTTCAATGCGGTTAAGGTCGTGGGATTGGCTTGGCCACTTCAGAACGTCAACTTTTTGGTCCTCGAAAAATTTAGATAACAGCCATGATGTGTGTTTAGGATCATTAACTTGCTGAAATACCCAACGTAATGGCATATTTTCCTCAGCATACGGTATCATAACTGTTTCCAATATGGATTTGTACTCTTCAGCATTCATTTTGTTCGTAGTCTGATAAATTGGACCTACGCCGTACCAGGAGAAGCAACCCCATACCATTATGTTGCCACCTCCATGTTTGACTGTTTTTGATTGTAAACCGTGGATGGAATTCCTTTCCATTAGGGCGTCGAACATTCCTTTAACAGTCATTCCCAAACAAATTAATCTTGGTTTCATCGCTCCATAATATGTTTCTCCATTTTTTCTCCCCCGGTGCATCCTACCCAGTCTTTGTGGTCCCTTGCAAAAGTTTGCCTCATAGTGATATTTTTTTTGCGCATAAGTGGGACTTTTCTGGCAATTCTTCCTGGTAGGTTGGCATCTTGTAGTCGACTTCGGATAGTTGGAGCACTAACTGAATTCCCAATTTCAGCTGCAATAGCCTTCGATGACTTAAATGGGTCCTTTTTGCTCAAAGTTACTATGTAGTGGTCGAGGGTTTCTGTTGTTTTTTGTGGCCTTCCACGGGTTTCCTGTCTTGGTTTTCTTTCTAATGCATTTTTAACAATATTATGAGACCTGTTCATTAATTTGGCGATGGCTCGTAAAGATTTGCCTTTTTTTCTCAGACTAAGAACCAATCGAGCTTCTTCTTTAGTACAATGAGAATTCCGACCCATTTTTTCTGAAAGAAAATAATTATTTAATTCTCTGTATTGACAGGAGCTATACTTAATTTACGTTTAGTTACCAAAATATCACTGATTACAAAATTATTCACTTGATACTTGTGAGAAACGGAGACTGTACCTATTATTATGATCAGGCGAAATGTGTGGTGGACTCGCAATTTATAGAAAAGCTTTGATATACGGGGCAACCCCTCTTTCAACTCTTTTTCACAGTGTGGCCAGACATTGGCAACAACAAAAACCAAAAATTAAAAAGTTGTCAACACTAAAAGTACGAAAAAACCATCTATAATTAAAAAATTCCGGTGTGTACCTATTAATATGATCAGGTGTGTATATTCTTGATCAGCATGACGAGCTGAATTGATTTAGCCATGTCCGTCTGTTTATGCTATGCTATCTCCTTCGTCAGTTTTAAAGCTATGTTAACCAAAATTTGCACGAAGTCTCTTGGTACATATACGTTGCACATTTGTCGGAATCGGTCGGATCGGATGACTATAGGAACTATCGTTCGAAAAGGTAGTTTTAGTTAAAAAAAACTTTTTTGTCTTCAACGCAAACGTCCTCAATCCTCGTATTTCTAAGTTTTCTATGCTTCCACATATTTCCACCAAGTTTTATGAAAATCGGCCAATTATATAGTATAGCTGCCATACAAAAGATATGTCTGGAAAAAAGTCTTAGTACGAAAAACTTTTTTGTTTTCAATGCTATCGCTCCCAAACTTGTCATTGATCAATACTAAATGCTACCACACAATTCTGCCAAGTTTGTGCCAAATCGGTTGACTATAGCATATAGCTGCCATAGGAACCATCGGTCGAAAAAGTAGTTCTAGTGAGAAAAACTTTTTGGTCTTCAACACAAACGCCCTCAATCCTCGTAATTCTAAGTTTTCTATGCTTTTACAATGTTCCACCAAGTTTTATGAAAATCGGACAATTATATAGTATAGCTGCCATACAAAAGATATGTCTGAA
This sequence comes from Lordiphosa magnipectinata, assembly GCA_037044535.1. Lineage (NCBI taxonomy): Eukaryota > Metazoa > Arthropoda > Insecta > Diptera > Drosophilidae > Lordiphosa > Lordiphosa magnipectinata. The sequence continues at coordinate 187,998 of JBAMBO010004083.1, forward strand.
AAAAAGTCATAGTAGGAAAAACTTTTTTGTTTTCAATGCTATCGCTCCCAAACTTGTCATTGATCAATACTAAATGCTACTACACAATTCTGCCAAGTTTGTTCCAAATCGGTTGACTATAGCATATAGCTGCCATAGGAACTATCGGTCGAAAAAGAAGTTCTTGTGAGAAAAACTTTTTTGTTTTCCATGGTAGTGTCTTTATACCTTCCAGTTGTGAATATTAGCAGTTTCCACACAATTTTGGGGATTTTGGTCAAAATCGGGTGAATATTTGTTATATAGCCATCTAACAAACTGGCAAGCAAATGCTTAAAGTAATGGCGCCATCAAGCTGCAAGGGTATATAAACTTCTACTCTATTTTATTTATATATTGTTAACAGATTTCGTGCACAGAGCGCTGCTCACAATACTAGTCGGGCAAACTTGAGCAAAGTGCCTTTGTGCACAACAAAGTGAATAGTTTATGGGTTAGGAAATGAATATTTCGATGCGTTACAAACTTCTGGGTCGAATTGGAATACCATTTGCAAGGTTATACAAATGTCACTGCTACACTCAGGGAAAAATGGCATAGTAAAAACTATAACAATCATATTTGATTTTACTATGCAAAATTTTGTATTAAAATCAATTAATATGCACTTTGATTTAACTAGAATCATATTTAATTACCTAATTTTCTTTGCGCCATTTATATGAACTATTCGGTAAATTCGAACTTGAGAATTACAAGTGGTCTGATGTTCTTAGGCAGATGGTAGATTCAATTCAATACAAGTAGTATCTTAGAAGGCTTTCAGCCAGAGCGCGCAACCGGTAGAGAGGACATTCCAATTGTGTCCCGAGTTCGAATCCCCGCAGAGTAAGTAAGTAAGAGTTTTCAGAGTCCAACTGGTGGTGGCTTCAATGGGGGATTCCTACTCTTGATTCAGAACAAACTAATTGGATTAAAAATTAAATTAAAAATTTTTTTTTTTATATTTTCATATTTAAATTAAAGTGTACACACTTTATATTTACGAATTCCATATTTAACTCTGAATCTATGGTGAAAATATTAAAGTCATAGTGTAAATATTAAAATTTCAGAGCATTTTTACCTCAGTGTAAGTCACAGTTGAGTAGAGCAGGGAAAACATCGATGTTCGCAACCATGGATGTTTCCCATGTTTGACAAACATCGATGTCTTCGATGATTTGAAAAAAACATCGATGTTTCTGATAGTAATACTACATATAAGTTAAAAACAGGGCTCAATCGGTTAAAAATAATATTTCTATGTTTTTTTTATGCGCTGTTCCACCTACTTTCAACGACCTGCGACTGTTTGAGCTTTGCATTAGCTATTGCGCTTGACTTGAAGTAAGCGACAATACGCTTGCACTTGTTCAAAATACCTTTAAGACATGACCATTTTAAAGCATCCTGTACGAGTAAGTTAAACGAGTGGGAAAAGCATGATAAGTGATCAAGGTTTAGTAACTCACATGCTTTCTTCATAGTTACAACTGTTACAACTTTCTCGCGTCAATATACTTAGCAGAGTTTCTGATATGTTGTTTGCCGTATGTTTTGTGAATGTTAAAAGTTTCTTCGTAGACAGAACTATCGACTGTAATTCAAAATTGTTCCTCTAATATACCTTTCTGTGGCCCTAGACGTCCAACAATCTGTGGTTAGCCGACATAATATATATTATTCAAAATTGTCACTATGTGGGCTTATTTCTCCATATTTTCGATCCTCCGACTGGACAAGTCCAACACCACAACAAGTTCTCTTATTTATTTCTATTTAATTGAAAACATTTATATTATGAATTACAAATTTTAATAAGTTCTCTTACAATTTCCTCGCTTCCTCTGCCGACGCTTTGAGAGATGGAAGAAAAGTAAAAACATCAATGTAGAAAAAAATAAAAACATCGATGTTTGTCACTTCTTCCAAATATCGATACATCGCTAAAAACATCGATGTTTTGCCCTGCTCTACTGTTGAGTCACTGTCGATTCACTGTTAAGTCACTGTTTAGTCACTGTTAAGTCAGTTTATGTTGAGTCACTGTTGAGTTACTGTTAAGTCACTGCCAATTCACTGTTAAGTCACTGCTTAGTCTCTGTTAAGTCACTGTTTAGTGACTGTTAAGTCATTGTTAAGTCAGTGTTAAGACACTGTTAAGTCAGTGTTAAGTCACTGTTGAGTTTCTGTTAAGTCACTGCCAATTCACTGTTAAGTCACTGTTTAGTCACTGCTAACTCACTGTTAAGTCACTGCTAAGTCAATATTAAGTCATTGTTTAGTCACGGTTAAGTCACTGTTAAGTCAGTGTTAAGTCACTGTTGAGTTACTGTTAAGTCACTGCCAATTCACTGTTAAGTCACTGTTTAGTCACTGTTTAGTCACTGCTAACTCACTGTTAAGTCACTGCTAAGTCAATACTAAGTCACTGTTTAGTCACTGTTAAGACAGTGTTAAGTCAGTGTTAAGTCACTGTTGAGTTACTGTTAAGTCACTGCCAATTCACTGTTAATTCACTGCTAACTCACTGTTAAGTCACTGCTAAGTCAATACTAAGTCACTGTTTAGTCACTGTTAAGTCACTGTTGAGTTTCTGTTAAGTCACTGCCAATTCACTGTTAAGTCACTGTTTAGTCACTGCTAACTCACTGCTAAGTCAATACTAAGTCACTGTTTAGTCACGGTTAAGTCACTGTTAAGTCAGTGTTAAGTCAGTGTTAAGTCACTGTTGAGTTACTGTTAAGTCACTGCCAATTCACTGTTAATTCTCTGCTAAGTCACTGCTAACTCACTGTTAAGTCACTGCTAAGTCAATATTAAGTCACTGTTTAGTCACTGTTAAGTTAGTGTGAAGTCACTGTTGAGTTTCTGTTAAGTCACTGCCAATTCACTGTTTAGTCACTGCTGAGTCACTGTTTAGTGACTATTAAGTCACTGTTAGGTCTCTTTTTATTCACTGTTAAGTCAGTGTGAAGCAGAGAACTGCAAAAATCACTTTTTCGCATTGAGCGGCTGAGCTAGAGTTATGTGATCCAACGTGTATGTTCATATTTATTCATCGAACAAAACTCAGTAATTGAATATAATCAGATGCGTACCGGCAAACGCATTGTGTGTTCGATCGAACCAAAGTCAGAATTGACTGGCCAGCGCATCGTGAGCAATGCCAGAGCATTCATAAGAGTTTATTCATACGAGGTGATTTTCGCTCACTCTAAACAATCGTCATTGAGCCAAACGAACAATCAGCCGAACTGATTGGAATGAAGTCGAACATGATTATAATCAAAGTGCCAACAATTGGTTCGAATAAAACTCTGCTGCGAAAATGTTAAGTATGCAAGTTTGATGAATAGAGCGCGACCTGTTTATTCGGGTGTTAAATAATGTGTGAGCGTTTTGCAATCGAACGAAGCCGTTCTCTGGTGTGAAGTCACTGTTGAGTTACTCTTGAGTCACTGTTGAGTCACTCTGTTAAGTCACTGCCAATTCTCTGTTAAGTCACTGTTTAGTGACTGTTAAGTCACTGTTAGGTCGCTGTTTGGTGACTGTTAAGTCACTGCTAAGTCACTGTTTAGTCGGTTTTAAGTCACTGCTAAGTGACTGTTACTTCAGTGCTAAATCACTGCTAAGTCAATGTTAAGTCACTGTTTAGTCACTGCTAACTCACTGTTTAGTCACTGTTAAGTCACTGTTCAGTCGCTGTCACTGAGTCACAAGAAGTAAATCAGAAAATTAAGTAAATCCAAATTGCAGAAGCTCCCTGCCGAAAGACACGTCTGCATGGCAGCAGACTCATCCGTATAACCCTCCCACCTGTGTGTATTGTGGTTTGGATGTGATCAACGTGGTCTAGTTGTCAAAGAGTTGACTGAGTACCTCGAAGAAAAGTTGAATTCCGAATACCGTTTTAACTTTGAATCCGTAAAGCAAGAAGCAGCCCTCAAAATAAGACACATCCAAGAGCAAAATGAAAGGAGATATGCGCTTAGACAATCTAAAGCAGCGATGTCCAAAATTTGAAAAGGCAGCCACGCGTGGTTGGCAAGCCAAATTCTGCCAACACATATATAGAGAGAGAGAATATGTGTATTCTATAAATAGCACGCTCGGCGGCTGGCTCTCTTACGATGCGCGTGTTCGGCTTTGTGTTCTCTCACAAGACATTTGTTCGTTTGTTTGTTGCTCATGTTGAAATGTCAACATGTTTACTTCGTGCTTCGCTGCTACGCACACATGCGCAATGCTTTGCTTGTGTAAGTTTGGACACCACTGAACTAAAGTGAACGATTTTGCGATACATCGGCAGGTTTGCATTCCCATTTGTAGCTTTACGTACGCTATTAAAGGGAACTTTCTTGAACTTTTGTTCAGAGAAACCAAAACCAAGACTGAATATCTTTTTTCATATATCCCTCGGAAATCCCTCGAAAAGGGGAATTATTAACTCCAAAGCTCGTTTCAACTTATCAATCTCCTCTTAAAGTTCGCTGTTAAGCGCCAACTCAAATAAATCTGAAAAACCAAATATAAAAATACGTTTTTCCTCTAAAAGTACAGCTTAAGCTGGTCTGTGAAAAATGTGTGTTGCCATGTCGTCTGTCTACCAGCTAAAATGTTTGCATTTAGTTAGCAGCAGAAATATCCACATATTTGGCAAATATGCAAAAAGGATGAACAGAAATAGTGGCGGCTGGAGGAGGGAAACATGGTGGCTACTGTCAATTGCAGTCTCTAAAGTGGAGTGAGGGAAGGTATGTGGGAGGGGGGGGGGGGGGGCGTACATACTTGAATTGTTCATATTTTGATTAATTTCTCACAGCTCCTCCTCGTTGTAGTTGTTGTAGTTGTTGTGTTTGCCGAGCGGGAGTAATTGCAAAATGCAGGCGCTGCATATATGTGTAATTGCTATCCACACACACACATCCCACTCCAACACACACACACACACACACAGCAGTTAAGCAAATAAAGCACTAAAAGCATCAACTAAATGTATTAAACGTTAAACAAGCGAGAGAAAGAGAGAAAACTCGCACTTACATGCTTCTGCCTGCCATAAAATATGAGATAATAAAAAGTGAATTATGCGCCCGAGCAGCAAGAAAAAATTATACAACAACATTTAATTGCAATTGTTTGTTGTTCGCCTGCTAGTTTTTATTTGGACTTTAATTATGAAAAATATGAAAAAAAAAAAAAAGGAGGGGAGAAACTCATTTTCATAAGCACAGTTTCGCCCCCGAGACACCTTAAGTTATGGTCCAGGTGCCCGGGCATCCGGTCTTGGGAGGGAGCTGACCACGTAAGCTAAATGACTTTGCCAACTGATTCATGAAGGTTTTTTTTAGCTGAGAGTTAAATATTTTATGAAAAACATCAAGCAAATTAGTTTACTTTTGCATTTGCAAATGGCTGCCAGTTACTCGGATGGCATCAAGTACAAACCATAAGCCATTTGTTTTGCTTGCCAAAAAAAGAAAGAAAAGTATGGAGAAAAGGATGGAGATGTGAGCAATGGCGGTACATATCAGGACAAAACATTAAACATGATTGTTGGTTGGACCACGTTTAAAACTAGAATGGGAGAGGGGGTGTATGCAGAACTTTGGTGGGCTATGGGCTCTCAAGAAAATAATTTTCGAACGAAACGCTATCGGGCCTGTTACCGTTTTCTATTTCGATCAAAGAGATTGCATGCAAAAGTAGTGCTCAAACAACCAACAGAAAGTGCTATCGAATACCTTTTCTTGGAAGTTGCTAGCACTACAACTGTCTCCAAAGTACTTATTGGTTGCATGTATAGGACGAACCGAAATATCAATTATACCGAAGCAGTGAATGCACTGACCTCCATTTCGTTACAGTATACAGATATAATCTTAACGGGCGACCTAAACAGCAACATCTTAACTGACAATCATCTTTCAGACAATATGGAAGCTCTAGACTTGACGTTCGTAAAAAAAGCACAGCCAACCCACTTCACATCCGACGTTCGTAATTTAGCTAACTTCGTCATATGTTTCGTTACCGTGGAACGTAAGAGTAGCGTGACCAGACTTAAGAAAAAATTTCGCCGAAAATGGAAGTTTGTGGTATTTTTAGTTTTACTGGCGGTGGGTCACACTTCTCGATCATCTGTTTTTTGTTTTGATGCCAAGTGAAATTGTTTACAATTAAAAAATGGATAAATAATGGATAAAATTCTTTTATAATGCTATCCCAGTAGGCGTACATTTCCGGGTGTTGCAATTTAGAACTAGGCTCTTCCATTAGCACCTTTTGGTATTCCATAATCTGGGAAATTGCACCCATCAATTTGTCGTTGCCCTCAGATTTCTCCGACATATTGCGACGCCTTTTCTATAAGATGACTAAAGTAGATGCTTTGATTTGAAATATCACTTAAAGATTCAGTTACTTACGTAGGAGTAACTGCTGGTTGTGGCCCCAACTTCGATGCTGTCTCCCACCTGAGTTGAAATGCACTATTCTATATCCACTGCAGAATTGTCCAGGCACTCAGCAGGAAGCAAGGCGTCCGTTTGAAATGTCCTGTAAAATAATTAAACTTTCATTAAATTAATTTACAAAAATATTATTGATCGGCTTACCTGCGCTTTGATGAGACATTCGGCAGAAATGACATTAATGCGCCGAATTCCTAATCAATGTTAACATCGACCATAAAAGAAGGGCTATCTATTGGCTCACCACCGGCACTACCAGTCTTCATCTGCTTTGAGCTTCTGCCATGATAGCGATAGCTCTCCCGCAAAGACTTAAAGCCTTTTCGGCAATCAGCCACTGTAACATATTGGTACAAATTTTAATCGAATTGATCAAAGTGTTAATTTTTCACATATGTACATTGTACATACATACCTTCTTTTTGTAAAATCGCGGCCACTTCTCCCCAAGCCTTGTTTATAAAGTTTAAGTCCGAGTGCTTGGGGTGGTAAAGATCGCAAATGACATCCCGCTCTTTCACCGCCAAAATTAAAGAAATTTTTTCATCATTTGGAAGCATTTCCAAGCAACTCTTTCGTTTTTGCTTTTCTAACGTTTACTTTTTTATTATTATTTTTTAGTTCACTTTAGCTTAATGCACTCCAGATGATTGATGCGCAGAGTGACTTAACAAGGTGCATTCTCAAAGCTGCGTCAGCTGCTCAAAGCACAATAAGGCCCACAGCCACTTTACATAGTCTCCACAAATGTGCTGTTAAGCGCTACATTGACTGTTAAGTGTGGCGTTCAAATTCTTATCTCCGTACTTGCAAAAAGTTCAAGTGGCGAAGTTGTAACTTCTGCTTCTTCTTCTCTCAATTTTTGTATGAAACTTCTCGCTACTTCGGATGTCCGTATGGGGCTTCACACAAGAGACACCTTACTTGATGTATTTTTCGTAAACAACCCTTATAAAGTTCTTTTATATGACCAACTCATTGCACCGGCTTTCTCGAAACATGACCTTATCTTCTTATCATATAACATAGGCCTAAGACGTTCTGACTACAGCTATTACTTGACCTTAACTCCTGTAACTGGGATATCATATTTTCACTAACAAGCGTGAATGACCAATTAGAACAAATGAACAAAAACATTGAATATATGTACAATAAAGCTGTACCACTTAGAAGCAAACTTGTAAAATCGACTCAAAACCCTTGGTTTAATGATAACATAAAACGGAGTATTTTGAAACATGATAAAGCCTACCATAAGTGGAAGCGGTACAAGACAAAATTTCTTCAGAAAGAGTATACAACCCTAAGAAATGAAGTCACACTCAAATGTAATTTAGCAAAACGCAACTATTACACTTCAAAACTTACTTGTGCAATATCTGGAAAGATATTCAAAAACTTGGTGCGGGTAAGTCAAGGCTAGAAATGACCTATAATATTGACCCCAATGATCTTAACCATAAATTCGTGCAATCTCAATCTGACATACCAGACATTCTCGAAAATACGTACCTAAACGCGTTAGCTCTTAATGATTCTGAGTACTGTTTTAATTTTGTCTGTGTTAACCAATGTGATGTTTTAGATGCAATATTGAAAATCAAATCAAATGCTATGGAGCTAGACAAAATTGATCCCAAATTTATAAAAATCATCTTACCAAAAATACTTGTTTATATTATATATTTACGAGATCGGAAATTATTATATTTCCACCCAGCAGGTTGCTGAAAAAGCTTCTCCATTTGTCTGTGACCAGATTCCCATTTTCGTCCTTGCATTGTGTGACTCCGAGTTTGAATCCTTCAGTTAGTCGTCTATTCATTTGATAGAATTTTCGAGTCTCACTCTTGCCAAATAGCATCTCGACTTCCTCACGCATGCGCCTTTCTTGCTCATTCTTTTACCTTCTAAAAAAGCGCTTCTCCTGTCTCCTTTTCTGCCGGTATCGCTCTTTAACAGCCCGCGTTGCTACCGACTGCAGAGTTCTCCTGTAGGCAGCGTTTTTTTCTGCATACCAAGCCAGCTTTCGGGGGTACTTGACGTATCCGAGTATCTCCTTGGATTCCACTGTTAGCATACACCTTAATCTTCTGCATCACGGAAAACAGGTATTTTAAGTTTGGTGAGAAAATTTCACACAGTTGAAAGGATTACTAATGGGATCACCGGCATCACCAATTATCTCTGATTTTGTGATGGAAGATGTTTTAAGACATGCATCAAACGTTCGACTACTTACCAAATTTGATGACATTGACGAAACAGTCAAAAAGCTCAACGATTACCATAAAGACATTAGGTCCACACTTGAGTTGGAAGTTGACAACACATTAAAACTGGATTGGTATCAAAAACCAATGGCCTCCGGTACACATAGTTAATACAGCACGGAATTTCATTTCATTTTTCAATAAAACAACAAAAAACAAATAATTTAAATTCTAAAATCCAATAATTTTTCATACTGTAACAGGCACAACAATACAACAAACGGTTCACGTTTGAAATGTTGCACATCCCTCTAGTACGGCTGGGGTCAGTCACTCTATTTTCGTCGACCCAGCGTTGCACTTTGTACGGTGATGCGTCGTGCCGCCTGTCAAATTGTAACATGGGCCGAACGAGTGTCGCTAAAGTCTGCCCATACATGGCATTAGGTCGAACGAGCGTCGCTTAAGTCGCCCCATGCATGTCATTGGGTCGAACGAGCGTCGCTTATGTTGCTTCTCTGCATGGCATTGCGTCGACCTAGCGTGCCTGGAGAGCCGTTAACGTATTGAGCGGACATCGCCATGAAAAATACGTCAGTTGAGCGTCAACGACAGTCACAAAATCGTCGACGGATGATACAGCGTGGGTCGGCCGTACTAGAGGGATAATAAACACACCCACACACATAAGACTGAACTACAATACGAACACAGAAAATTGTGCTCCCTTATACAGACACCTCATTGACCATAGGAATAAGAAAATAGACTCAGTTTCAAACTCCGCAGCTGATTAATTGGACGCTGTTGCTCGTTGTAATCTTTATGTTTTGTGTCAAGTATTAGCATTTTGTATTCTGTTTCTTGTGTTATTGTTATACAGCCCTGATGACGAATGCAGACGGCATCTCGAAATATATTGGAGAAAACCAACAACAACTGTGTTTTTCTTAACTAAAGCACATAAAATACTTATGACCTTGAGCCTGCTAACAACATTTTGGTTTTGATTTTAATAATCTCATAAGAAATAGTGGTAAGAGTGGTGATTTCTAAGAAACTATTAAGGGATTCGGTCGAAACGTTTCCCCATCAAGAGCGTGGAATGATGAAAACAAAAAGTTAAAAACAGTCAGTTTCAGGAAGCGGAAACTTTGAACAATTCAGACTCCGCACGATTCACCAAAGAAGGTTTTATATTATTGTTATTTATTTGATATTTCTTCTTAGGGACTTATTTGGAAGCACTAATCACTATTACAATTACGAAGACAACAGTCGATTGGGTTATCAATTTAAAATTAACATTTAACATTGAATATTAACTCTTAAAATATAAATAATTTATATGGTTTTTTAATCGAACGAGAAAAGAAAGAAAAACATAACTTATTGCTGTAGGTAGCTTTCCATTGATTTTTAAAAAACGGGCTCGCTTCGAATTGTTTTAATATCGTTAGGTAGCTGGTTCCATAGACGAATAGCATAAGGAAAGAAGTGCAAATCAGATGTTGGATCACTAGCACTCGTAAGCTAATCCATGAATTTAGAGGTATATTAAATATTCTCTCTGCGTATTGTGATATGTGGTCGGATCTTTTTCTAGCAATGTTATTAAATACTACATTAAAATTTATGTTTGCTACTTGCATAGCAATTTCCGAAAACTTCCATCCCATATAGCAGCGATGGTATTATATGCACTTTTGCAATCAGGTCTCTTATATGTGTGGGGATGTGTTGCTTTGTCAGGTTCAACCGTCTAATAATAGCATATGTTTTCCCAACTGCCTTGCTTATATGGTCGTCCCATGATAACGTCTTATTGAAAGTAAAATCTAAATTTAATGCCCTTTCATCCATCAATCTTTAGCTGCTGTAAACTACTCGTGTAATATTTCTTTTTATAAATAACTAGACATTTGGATTCAATTGGGTTTATTTTAAGACCGTTGCTCTTAGCCCAATGGCTTACTAGCTCCAGCTCATAATTACAATGATGGACACATTCACTAATATTTCTTAACGGAGTACTAACATACATTTGAACGTCATCTGCGTACATTTGAATTTTACATTTAGACAAGACATATGGCAGGTCATTAACATATATGGAAAATAGCAAGGGTCCCAGGACAAAACCCTGTGGAACACACAATTGTGTGACTACAGCTTGTTGCCTATTACTAAGGTATGATTTCATGAGTTTCATTGCTGTATTGGAGAAGTTGTAGAGTTTGTTTAACTTTGCGCACAGTATTTTGTGACTTACCATATCAAACGCTTTACTGTAGTCCAACAATGTTAAAAGTGTGACTTGGCACGTATATCTTCTGAGATGCAGCTTCGCTTTTTTCGGAACCCCGATTGCTTGTCATTTAGTAGAGAATTCTGCTCCATATTACTACCTATTTGTGAGGCCAGAATTTGTTCAAATGCTTTTGATAAGAAGGAGAGGATTGAGATGGGACGGTAATCGTTATTGCCTTTTGGAATCGGTAACACTTTTGCAGTTTTCCAAGCATGCGGGAAAGTAGATGTCATTAGTGCAGTATTAAATATGTGCGTAATATAATATATATTCTTGATCAGGGCGACAAGCTGAATCGATTGAGCTTTGTCCGCCTATCTGACCGTTTCAGTTTTAAAGCTAACTAGCTGAAATTTTGCACACAGTCTTCTCGGTCGGAACCGACCGAATAGGATGAGAATATCTTATATCCATCGGTCGGAAAATGGGTTTTAGTAAGAAAAACTTGTTGGTTTTCAAAGTAAGCGTTCCCAAAATCAGCTATTATTATTATTACATGCTTTTAAACAGATTTGCAAAGTTTGTTCAAAATCGGATGACTATATCTTATGGCTGCCATAGGACTGATTGGTCGGAAAATGGGTCTTAGTGAGAAAAACTTTTTTGTTTTCAGTTTTATCGGTTCTAAGCTTGGTGATTATCAGTTTTATATGCTTTCAAACAGATGAGCAAAATTTGGTCAAAATCGTATGACTATATCTTATGGCTGCCATAGGACCGATCGGTTGGAAAATGGGTCTTAGTGAGAAAATTTTTTTTGTTTTCAATTTTATCGGTGCTAAACTTGGTGATAATCATTTTTTTAGGCTTTCAAACAGATGTGCAAAATTTGGTCAAAATCGGATAACTATATCTCATGGCTGCCATAGGACCGATCGGTTGGAAAATGGGTCTTAGTGAGAAAAACTTTTTTGTTTTCAATTTGATCGGTGCTAAACTTGGTGATTATCATTTTTATATGCTTTTAAACAGATTTACATAATTTGGCCGAAGTCGGATGACTATATCTTATGGCTGCCATAGGACCGATCGGTTGGAAAATGGGTCTTAGTGAGAAAAAGTTTTATTTTACAATTTTTTCGTTCTGAAACTCACTAAATGTGAGCCGACTATTGAAAGCTAGCATTGTCACATAGAAAAATGTTCCCAATTAACACGGTTCCGAAAGCTCTTACTTATAGCTCTAAGCTGACAGCCGCAGATCTAGAGCCTGGAGCAACTAACGCTCTTAACTGTCAGCTGTGAGCCCCAATTCAAGGCTGCCCTCAAGTTTCGAGTAAAGAGCTGCTTCAACTGTACTTAGCATCACATTGAACACACAGAATTTTATCAATTGCCATTCAATTCCAATTCTCTGGCTCTAATTATTTTTGTAGAATATTTTCATTTTGTTTTCTTTGGTCACTTTTCATCTCTGACTTGCTTTTTCTAAGCGCCTTAAAAGTTGGTTCGAAAACAAAAAAAAAAAACAAGAAAAGAAAAGAAAAGAAAAGAAAAGGAAAAGATAGCCTTTGATGTGACAGATTTTTGATTTCGCTTGAACCGGATGAGGGAAATGAAAAAATTGGTATTTAAGCGCCTTAAAACGTGCTCTGACTTCAGTTCGGCCCACTGCGATTGCAAATGCATTTCTCTTGGTAACAACCGCAAAAGTTTGAAGCTGTCGCCCCATAAAAAAACTGCAGAATGTCTGCAAACTTTTTTTGCGCGGCCTTACTAATTACAGGCAGGTATAAAACACACACGTTGCCTGTCAAGTTCAAGGGATGAGGGGAACGGGGAGCGGGGATCAGCATGGACTCGTTTAATCTGCTGAATTATACGAGAAATGTACTCAGCTTGTATGCCAATCAAAAGCAAACAAATCCTATTGGAAATCAAGCAGTTCTTGCTCGCTTGCTCTCTCTCTCTTTTGCTCTTAGTGACTTGATGACCAGCTTAAACAAACTCTCTCCCACACACACACACATAAACGTGACCCATCCAATTTGCATGGCTATTGTGTATGGGGACTCCGCCCGCACCCACTGTCAAATGAGCGAGGACCACATTTCCGGCATTTATCAATGGTAATTTCGTGTGGCAACTTTGAAATAAATTTCAACTGACGGAAACGAAGGCATTCAAGTGAATGTCTGTGTCTGTGTCTGTGTGGAAAGTGCAGTGTGTGTCTGGTTAATCAATACTTCTCAAAAGGCTAAACAAAAACTGTAGCATACTTTTTGGCATGCCCTCCCCTTGGCACTTCTTGGACTGTTGTCTCCCTTGTAAAACAATGACAAGGACAAATTTGTGCCCAAGCCTGGGTGTCAATACAAATATAAATCAATGTTTGGGCCTGTACAGACCAAAAGGTAAGTTGGCCTAAGTATGCTGCTGCTGCTGATGTTGTTGTTGTTGTTGCTGCGGCCACTGGGCAAGGGCAATCAATTTTAACAAGCTTCTCTCTCTCTCTCACTCTCTGGCTTCCCTGGCATATCCTTGGGGCGCATTTATCATATTTACAAAAAAAAAAAACATGGAAATGCTTCACTTTTGTTTCCTTCCTAATTGGTTGTAGCTGCTTGTTTCTGGGCAGAAGGGAATTATCGATGTGATCAGATTCAAATTTGTACACGAACCAACAAAGTGTTTGGGTAGTAAATTTATGTGTAATCAATAAGTTTCATAAATGTAAACATGCATTTTTCTTATTTTTATTTAAATTTGCATAGCAAAATTGGCTGGAAAACAAAAAACTCGAAACTAAAAACTAAACTCGGTTGCGTAATGCAGTACAACAAGCGATTTCAAGTGTGACCAAACTCAAAGAATCAGAGACGAAAAGCACACAAATGTGTAATATTGTTGGTCTATATCTAAAATCTACTCAAAAACTTGGTAGCTTCAACTGTACGGCCGTTAAGCATGCACCCTTAAGTCCATTTAACTGTAGCTAGAGCAATACAGAACAAATCTTACATAATACGAGGCACAACAATCTACCTATATAAAAGAGCCTTTTGTTTGTGTTCATTTTAAGAACTCGTTCTCTCAATACGCAGCACTTGATACTCTGTTTGCTATACACACACAACCCACCTGCTACTACAGCACATAGTAAAAGCTACTTTTCAAAAACGAAGCTGTGCCCAAAAGAATCTGTGGCAAAGACAATATTTTTCTAGTTTTAGTCCCCCATTAGAACGTCCGATACCATTGAAAACAAAAAAGCTTTCTCACTAGAACTTTTTTTTCAACCTATAGTTCCTATGGTAGCTATATGCTATAGTCAACCGATTTGGAACAAACTTGGCAGAATTGTGTGGTAGCATATTATATTGATTAGTAACAAGTTTGGTAGCGATAGCATTGAAAACAAAAAAGTTTTTCCTACTAAGACTTTTTTTCAGACATATCTTTTGTATGGCAGCTATACTATATAGTTGGCCGATTTTCATAAAACTTGACGGAATTATGTGAAAGCATTGAAAACTGAGAAATACGAGGATTGGGGACATTTGCGTTGAAGACACAAAAGTTTTTCTTACTAAAACTACTTTTTCGACCGATGGTTCCTATGGCAGCTATATGCTATAGTCATCCGATTTGGATCAAACTTGGTAGAATTGTATAGTAACATATAATATTGATTAGTGACAAGTTTGGTAGCGATAGCATTGAAAACAAAAAAGTTTTTCCTACTAAGACTTTTTTTTAGACATATCTTTTGTATGGCAGCTATACTATATAGTTGTCCGATTTTCAAAAAAACTTGGTGGAATTATAAAAAAGCATAGGAAACTTTGAAATACGAGGATTGGGGACGTTTACGTTGAAGACAAAAAAGTTTTTCTCACTAGAAATATTTTTCGACCTATAGTTCCTATGGCAGCTACACACCTGATCATATTAATAGGTACACACCGGAATTTTTGTAATTATAGATGGATTTTTCGTACTTTTAGGGTTGACAACTTTTTAATTTTTGGTTTTTTGTTGTTGTCAATGTCTGGCCACACTGTGACAAAGAGTTGAAAGAGGGTCTGCCCCGTATATCAAAGCTTTTCTATAAATTGCGAGTGCACCACAAATTTCGCCTGATCATAATAATAGGTACAGTCTCCGTTTCTCACAAGTATCAAGTGAATAATTTTGTAATCAATGATCTTTTGGTAACTAAAGGTAAATTAAGTATAGGTCCTGTTAATACAGAGAATCGAATCATTCGAAATTCTCATTGTACTAAAGAAGAAGCTCGATTGGTTCTTAGTCTGAGAAAAGAAGGCAAATCTTTACGAGCAACCGCCAAATTAATGAACAGGTCTCATAATTTTGTTAAAAATGCATTAGAACGAAAACCAAGACAGGAAACCCATGGAAGGCCACAAAAAACAACAGAAACCCTTGACCACTACATAGTAACTTTGAGCAAAAAGGACCCATTTAAGTCATCGAAGGCTATTGCAGCCGAAATTGGGAATTCAGTTAGTGCTCCAACTATCCGAAGACGACTACAAGATGCCAAACTACCAGGAAGAATTGCCAGAAAAGTCCCACTTATGCGCAAAAAAAATATCATCATGAGGCAAACTTTTGCAAGGGACCACATAGACTGGGTAGGATGCATCGGGGAGAAAAAATGGAGCGATGAAACCAAGATTAATTTGTTTAGGAATGACTGTGAAAGGATTGTTCGACGCCCTAATGGAAAGGAATTCCATCCACGGTTTACAAAAAAACAGTCAAACATGGAGGTGGCAATATAATGGTTGCTTCTCCTGATACGGCGTAGGTCCAATTTATCAGACTACGAACAAAATGAATGCTGAAGAGTACAAATCCATATTGGAAACAGTTATGGTACCGTATGCTGAGGAAAATATGCCATTACGTTGGGTATTTCAGCAAGATAATGATCCTAAACACACATCAAGGCTGTTATCTAAATTTTTCGAGGACCAAAAAGTTGACGTTCTGAAGTGGCCAAGCCAATCCCCCGACCTTAACCCCATTGAAAACTTGTGGGGAGACTTAAAAAAGAAATTGGCAAAGCATTCATTTTCAAATAAACAAAAATTATGGGAAGGTGTCCAAAAACTGTGGTATGAGACACCAGTAGACCTCCTGCCAGGCTCTTATTAAAAGTATGCCAAAAAGAATAGCAGTAGTGGCCAAAAATAGAGGTGGATACACTGGATACTAAGTTAGGAAATACTAATTTCCCTAAAAAAAGAACACAAAATGGAAATTAAAATTTTTTTTCTTACCAACACATGAAGTGTACCTATTATTATGATCACACTGAAAACGTATCTGAAACACAAAATGATCTCTTTTATGTTATATTATTATTCTATGTTACAATTAAGTTTATTTTATTAAAAACAAATAGTTTAAGAACCAATGAGAACAAATTTTAAGTTTGAAACAATGAATAAAACTGTTTTCTGTTACCTTAAAGTCAGAGTTGATGTGTGTACCTATTAATATGATCAGGTGTGTATACCCCTGCAGCTTGATGGCGCCACTACTTTGAACATTTACTTGACAATTTGTTATATGGCAGCTACACGATATATTCATCCGATTTTGACCAAACTCCCCAAAATTGTGTGGACACTGATAATATTCACAACTGGAAGGTATAAAGACGTTACCATTGAAAACCAAAAAGTTTTTCTCACCAGAACTACTTTTTCGACATATAGTTCCGATGGCAGCTATATGCTATAGTCATCCGATTTGGATCAAACTTATCAGAATTGTGTGGTAGCATATAATATTGATCAGTAACAAGTTTGGAAGCGATAGCATTGAACACAAGAAAGTTTTTCCTACTAAAACTTTTTCACAGAAATATCTTTTGTATGGCAGCTATACTATATAGTTGTCCGATTTTCAAACAACTTAGTGGAATTATAAAAAAGCATAGGAAACTTTTAAATACGAGGTTTTGGCACTTTTGCATTGAAAACAAAAAAGTTTTTCTCACTAGAACTACTTTTTCGACCTATAGTTCCTATGGCAGCTATATGCTATAGTCATCCGATTTGAATCTTACTTATTAGAATTATGTGGTAGCATATAATATTGATCAGTAACAAGTTTGGAAGCGATAGCATTGAACACAAAAAAGTTTTTCCTACTTAGACTTTTTCTCAGAAATATCTTTTGTATGGCAGCTATACTATATAGTTGTCCGATTTTCAAAAAACTTGGTAGAATTATGTAAAAGCATAAACAACTTAGAAATACGAGGATTGGGGACATTTGCGTTGAAGACAAAAAAGTTTTTCTTACTAAAACTACTTTTTCGACCGATGGTTCCTATGGCAGTTCCCATATGCTATTGTCATCCGATCCGACCGGTTCCGACAAATGTGCAGCGTATTTGTACCAAATGGCTTCATGCTAAGTTTGGTTAAGATAGCTTTAAAACTGACGGAGAAGATAGCATAGAAACAGACGGACATGGCTATATCAACTCAGCTCGTCATGCTGATCAAGAATATATATACTTTGTGTTCTCGGAGATGCTTCCTTCTATGCGTTACAAACATCTGGACAATTTAAATATACCCTCTACAAGGGTATTAAAAGAGACTTTCTATGAAAGCTACCAAAAGTCGAGACGAAATGGACTCTTTCCCAATATTTCAATCGATTCTCTGCTGGTTGCGACATTTTTTATGAAAGTTTGCAGTAACCTGACAATAAAATGATACGATTTCCGGTAAATCTTAAATTTTCATCGACTACGTGTCCATCTGCATTTGATTGTTAACGCCCTTTATAACTGGACAAGATGGCTTAAGTAAGTTTGTTGACTCACATACCAACAATGCTAAAACACTTACGAAATGTCGCTTATCTCTGAATGAGATCGCACGACATTTCAGTATACACCTTATATGGGTTTTTTGGCTCAACTGAATAGGTTTGACACTTTAGACTTAACTTTTTGATTGAAAAGAGTTGAATTCTTTTGTATTCCAAAATTTAAAGCAACTGCTATCAGTTTTTTGTAAAATGGGCCGCGGAAAACCTTTAACCGATTTTGAAAAAGGTCAAATAAAAAGCTATGTATATTGAATCTGGCTTAAAACACTATGAAATAGCCAAGAAAATCGGTGGAAGTCAAAACGTTGTGAGTAATTTTCTCCGTAATGAAGCAGACTATGGAAACAAAATGAATGGAGGAACAAAATATGCAACCACAGCATCGGAAAGGCGACTTATCCTACAAACTGCCTCAAATTCCCACCTTTCTGCTGGTAAAATTAGGGAAGAATGCGGCGTAAATGCTAGTGTGGCCACGGTAAAACGAATTATTTGAAGCGTGAAACACTTGCAGATTGAAAATTGAAAAAGAATCACCTCTCAATGATGCTCGTAAGGAAGCACGACAGCACATGACGTAGCAGACGGTGGTCTTCTCCGACGTAAAGAAGCTCAACCTTACTATTTCCACGATATGCGAAAGGAAGAATGTTTTTTAAGTCGTCATCACTGTTGTGCAGGTGGAGTAATGGTGTTGGGGAGCCATATCGTTTAATGGAACATGCGAGCTCCAGTTTGTCACCTCGAAGATGAACTTAAATGTGTACAAGACTGTGCTCCAAAAGGCTTTTCCCCAGTTTTCGGAGCTTTATGGTCATATTCCATGGACGTACCAACATGACAACGCTCCCATCCATACCGATCGGGTTGTAAAACAATGGATTAAAGACCAAAATGTCAAATTGCTCGAGAAGCCGTCTACTCCCCTGACAATAACATTATTGAAAACATTTGGGGACTTATGTCCAGGAGAGTATAAGAAGTAGGAAGACAATTTAGTGACCCTAGTGGAAGCAATTCAAAAAGCCTGCTTTATATACTTTTGTTTAATAGTTTTAGTGGTCAAACCTATTCAGTTGAGCCAAAAAATATGGAGATTTTTGTTTTTGAAAAAATAATAAAAATGATATAAAAACAAAACTAACAGAAAAGAAACTTTGCTATTTCACAAATGACTGATTTCTTTATACAACAAAATTTATTTCGCTTAAATCGGAGTGCTTGTTACAGAGATACAACGTTTCAAACCTACAAAAAAACGTCATACCTATTCAGTTGAGCGGCACAGTATATACTTTATGTGGACAGAGCTGCTTCCTTCTATGTGTTACAAGCAAGTGGACATTATTCAGGTTAAAAAATGAGAACAAATGTTCTTGAATCAAAAACATGTCGTAACGAGATTGGTCGACACTTTAGTATTCACCTAATATAGGTGCCTGGACACTGGAACATAGATAGAAATGAGTCTGCGGACAAACTGTCCAGACTAGGCACAACCATCGAGTTCCTTTCAGAGAAGAGTACGATAGGTACACACAAAAGCCAATACACTGCGTTTCGCTACAAATAGGTGCACAATACCTTTCCTCCTGTTCAGTGGCAAGACACGTGGCCTAAAACGTACTAACACACTTTTGCCTTACAGAAGCAAAACAAATAGCGCTTCTGGTAGGTGCCCCTAACGGGACACTGTCTTATTGGCAGACACGCAGCAGCACACCATGATTTCTGTAAAATTTGCAGATTTGAGGAAAAGAAGGAAACGGTACAACACCTTCTGTGCCATTGTCCCGCTCTGAATAGGAGGAGACTCTTAACCTATCTCTCGAGCTGGAGATTCCAGCTCTACTTAAGCTTATTCTGTTCACACAATGGTTCAGTGTTGACTCATTGCAACGGGCTCATGTGGCCTTTTCGCTTTCAGCCATTGCAACCTAACCTACCCCAACTCGAAAAATTTAAGAAAGTGCGTTCATAATTCAAGTACAATATATGTTGGGTTAAGTACAACATAGACTTACAATGAAAGCTACCAAAAATCTAAAACCAAAAAATCGTCTGCCCGCATTTGATTGTGGAAGCCCTTTTTCAACTGGAAAATGTGGCACAAGTTTGCTCTGGTGGATCAGCCTTTTATAAACCCTATAAAAATGATGCAGAAACAAAGGATAAGTTTCCTGCCATAAATCTGGCATCAACAATTCGTATTGGTAGAGCTAAGGGATAACTAACGATTGACAATTAGTGTCTCAAGCACCTACTGTACCAACCAACAAATACATACACACAAATTTGAAATGCCCAACACCGTGTGTGTGTGTTTGTGTGTGTCAGCCTTTATGGCCAAAATTGTACACACGTTTTATTTCAATCGAAATTTATACTCATTTTAGAAGCTCCTGGGAATCAATACTCTCGGTATCAGAATCTCCGCTCATGTAGCTGCAGTCGATGTTTTCGCCATCCACCTCGACGACCACCAATGCCGCTGTAGCAGAAGCCGCTTCCAATTGAGACTTCTCTTCTTCGGTCAACAAGTTGCCAGTTGTTTTGGGTAAAGTTTCATTGGTCGCATCATTGACCAAGTCACCGACCACCACCTGAGCCAGGCCGTTCTGCATTGGGGGAAAGGGAAAGCAATACTTTACACATGTCTCCGTCACTTGCGTCCGTGTCACTTACCCCAGAGACTTCCACGGGGCCCGTCAAATTAATTGGAGTTGGTACCTCCGCATCCTGATTCTTCTTTGATTCAGCTTCCTTCAAATTATTATTTGGAATATCAGACATTTTTATATGCTTTTAATTCTGCTAATTGATGAATTAATGTAGTTGCTTTCGAGCTTGTCAAAAGGTAAAGAAAGGCAGTGTGACCAGCTTATGAAAGAGCAGCAAAAATACCTAAAATTAGTGTGCTGTAACTTTACCGGAAGCTGTCATAGGGGGTACTCAGAGAGGTGGAAGGGCAGTGTTCTCGTTACTGTTGGAAAAAGTAAAGTTTGATTTTTGAGAAATAACGCAGTAAACTCGTACATAGAAAATAAATCGTATTCTAAGTGACTAACAGAGCCCATAATGAACGGAAAGTTGTACTCTTTGATAACGATAGTTTTTAACAGGTATCGTAAACACCTTTACTCCAATGTTTTAACTTTCAAATATTATGGCTCTCTGAAAATATTCTTTAATTTTCTACTTAAGCACATTTGAAATTATCTGCTGCCGCTGGTTGGGGATCTAGCTACAAAACGGAACTTGGTATAATTATTGAATTCAATTCAATTTATTGCATCGGTTTGTACTGATAAGTGTATGCTTCTAATATATATTACATATTTCTTAAGAGTTCAAGTCTATGGACTTATTCCACTTTGTTGTGACTATGGACTGTATTATTGTTTTAAATTTAATTAATTTATATTACATTGTAGGGAAAAATGAAAAAAAAATCCATGAGACAAAATCTTAATACTACTTATAACTAACTATCTATATTTACATAATTATTTGGTTTATGTGGTTATAGGTTGAATATCAACATCTATCATTGAAGTTATCTGTCAGTCATCATTTTTTCATTGGCTTTATGGTGCAAATCGGAGGTAGGATGATGCCATGGGAGCTTGAAAATCATTTTTAATAGCATGTTTTTGAGCAGTTTGTAATCTCTTAATATGACATTTGGCAACATCAGATCGACCAAACTGGGGCTCCATAGAACATTACTGCCTGAAATATCGATCTGAACAAGTATAACTTATTTTCAATGGATAACCTTGAGTTTCTATGGATGAAGAGATATAGAGTTCTGGTAAGAGTGATGATTTGATCCATGGTGTACCCAACATGGTCCTTGAAGTTTACTTTTGGTTCTAAGATAACTCCTAGGTAGGAAGTATCAGTACCATCCAGATCTAGGTGCCTATTTGGAAGATATCTTGGCAATCTTTTTCTGGAGAAGTATATGGCTTGCGTTTCCAATTTTCCATCTTGTGAAAAAGGATTGAAGGGAGTCAAAAGCTTCTTGTAGATTGAGTGAGATATTTTCTGGTAATAGTCCAGAGCTAATTATTGCTGTGTCGTCAGCAAATATTGAGGCAGTACAGCCGTTTAGATTCGGAAAGTCGGAGGTATAAATGTTATAAAGAAGGAGAGAAAGGCATCCAGCAGGCCCGGCCAATGTAAACCAAAAACGAACGCTTGCTGAGAAAACTTTGTAATATTTTAATAAGTTCGGTCGGGAAGTTAAGAGCTGACATCTTGAAGACGAAACCGTTGTGCCATACGGAGTCAAAAGCAGCAGATTTTATATCCATCAGGACTTCTCCCGGTGGACTTCTTCATATGAAAGTTTTGATTGACAATCTTTTTGATTCGGTATAATTATATATCGATAAAACTTGACTTTCGTGTCAAATTCTATAAAAATGATTTGTTAGAAGAAGTTTTTTTTATACTCTCCGTTTCTGAAGCTAAGGACTTGGTGTGATCTGGAGCTGGCAATAAAATCAATTCCCTAATCGAATGGTCCACTTTTTTTCAGTTTTAAGGGCCTCAAAACTCGTGCTAGGGATAAGAATACATGTTCTATTTCGTTAAGCTAAGCTCGGAAAAGCCACTACAACTGGCACTAGCCTATGCACACAAGGTTAATAAGGAACTAGCTAAATCGACTGTTAAATATAGCTAAACATGGCCAAGTGTAATATAAAATGGGCATAAAAGATGGCTAAAAAAAACACTCAAAAGTTTAAGCTGGCTCGAGGTCATCTTATGTTTGCACATAACTCTAAAACAGAAACACACCCCACACCTTAAAGAAGGCTGGTCGACTGTACAGCTGTTTCAGAAACCTCCCGGTCCCATCATCAGCGGTCTGTGCCTATCTACTGCAAGTCAGCCTCCTTATGCCATCGCTGCTATAACTGCTTGGGAATTCCATAAAATCTTTACTGCTAAAACCGAATTCCATCAATTGGAATTGGTAATAGATCCAAAATCCAAGAACGGAAACAGAATTCTGTTCTAAATAAACTTGAAATCGGCAACAGGAAGTTATTACACAGACAAAACGTCAAAGCTAAACGAAACGTGTTGCACCCTGCTAAATTGCACATGCAAAATGTAGAATTCAGAAAGCTACAAGCCACGTGCAGCAAAGCTACACGTAACGTTGATATCCTAATCAATATCTAAACGCCTCGTGTAGAAAAGCTACACACACGTTATGGGTTGAAAATACCGGTTAAAACGTTTAGAAATCCCACATTTTCGTGTAGCTTTTGCATTTTTTTTCTCTGTGTATATAATGTACAAGTTTCATATCGAATTTTGATAATTTCAATAGGCATTTTAATCTGTCTAAATAGCAGAATATTGTCACACGTTCAAATTAGCTAAAAAATGGAAAATTCATTTTCAAAAGAGCTGTTTTATCAGAATTTGTGCACTTTTGAAATAGCTAAGAAATGGCAAATATTTTGTGTTTTGTTTTAGATATGTTGTGAACAAAATTATGACTTATTGACCTAGAGCCTGCTAAAAAAAAATCTATGATTTCAAAATAGCTAGAATTGCAGATTCCGGATAAACTAAATAGTTTCCGGCTATGGACCTTATAAAATAGCTAGATCTTGTGGGAAAATAGCTAAATTGGGAACACTGCACACAGCCAGTACACATCTACACTTCATTTCACCAACAAATCTTTGGCCAGCCAGCCATATGCGGAGCACTCTGAAGCAGGAGTGAAAAGGGACTCCCAAAGCAGCACCTCGAAGATGCGTATTCGGAGCGCTCCGAAGTTGTAGCGAAAATGGAGTCGAAAAGAGCACCGCAAGGTATCGTTGATGGAGCACTGAATCCTGTAATGTCAATTTATTATCTGATCTTATTATCCGAATTCCGAGTTGGTTTCAGTGTAAACGTGGATTTTTCTTATTTAAAATTTACAAATCAATATGGAAGGTGCCAAGAATATCTGTGGTTATTCGATTAGGTTGTCTCTTTTTGACGAATTGATTCCACTTGACATTGAGCAATTGGCTTCAACTGCTTAAGCAATTCCGATTATCCTCATAACGGATCTAGTTATCATAGATCTGATTGTCAACTTCCATGTAACATTGTTCAATTGGAATTCCACTTGCAAAAGTAAAAGTAAGTAAAATTGGCTCAAACAGCACCTCCAGGAGGGCCAGGGCCAAGCTTCTCTCAATCTCTTGCAAAAGCTTACACGAAAACCGACTCGGAGTTCGGCACAGGGCCGAAAATTGATTAATTATAAATAAAACCGTAGGGACTCCTCTTCGGACCATTATCGGAGCACCGAAACCAATTCCGAAACACTCCGTCTAGTTTATCTTTGGTTGATTTGAGGAGTCCGCACGTAGCCTTTGCGGGTTATCTGAGTGACCATTCTGGGACGCCGAAATCACTCATTTGAGGGGTCCTTTAAGCACACTTTTTTCATATATATTGAAAAAGCCCTTTTCTCCAGCGGATATGCTCTTTTGGGACACTTTTCGGAGCCTCCCTAGGAGGCTCAGCACACCGTACAGGGAGTCCTAATGGAGCACCTTAAGAACTCCGCTGGTTGGCTGGGATATTGCTTGTCATTTGTTTGAATATCACACACATGCTTACGATTTCTTTCTATATCAAAAGAAGGCATTTCCCGAAAAATGCTTAATTTTGATCGAGGCATCGCGCAGTGGGCCATAATATTTGAGAGCTAAAACATTGGAGTAAATGTGTGTTAAAAACTATCGATATCAAAGAGTATAACTTTCGGTTCATTATGGGCTCTGTTAGTCGCTTAGAATTCGAATTTGCTGCGTAATTTCTCAAAAATCAAAGTCTACTTTTTACAACAGTAATGCTAGGTTTACATAGCGTCACGCTGTGCCAATGTTGTCTGTGACCCTCTGTGCCCAAAGTATTCAGAAGTCAAAAGTGTTCACATTGGCGGTACAGAAATGGCATGTCACAGAGCTGGGATAGCCAAATGACAAGCCAAATGAGTACTTTGGATGTGATTGAGTGAGTTCATGAGCACAGAGCCAGATCCACAATACAATATCAACAACAATCAAAAAAGGAATGTTCGAAAAGAATGAATAAGCCAAAACTTAATATTCGCGATCGCCTTGTATCTAAGCAGCGGAATGCCGATATGATCCCTAAGCAGCGGTATTGAAGCCATCGAGGAGTCGGAATGCCTCTAGAACATGATCAGCGTCTATTTTACAAATCGTGATGCCAAGGAGTCTAGCTGGAGCAGCGTTGCCGATCAGCTCAGTCCACAAGTGGAGTTTGCAATTCAATACAACAGCAGCCCGCATGTAATTGAATTTTTATTGATATTTTTGTAAACTTGGGGCGCTTGATTCGAAGATGAGCATCCGGACTTGACTTTGGAGTTCCTAATAGGTGTTGACAGGGTGTTAACAAACATGCAGGAGAAGGTCCTACTTGGTAATATGAGGCTTCAGCCTAACTGAGGCAACTCAAGCTACACGGCCAACCGATGCTACTCAAGCCTCACATTCAATTGGATGAATTTGACCAAATAGGAAGTAGAGGAGAATCTCTTTCAAAGTATAAGGGTCTGGAGGATCTTAAAGATACTTACTATGGCATTAGGTGCTATCGCTCCTACTTCAATATACACATATCAAATGTATAAACATATTTAATTACTCGTTTCCAATACTTTTTAAATGCAAGCGATGCTGTTTCCGGAATTGTTCCACAAATTGTTGCCTTTGACATTCTAAACTTGTATGAGAGGAATGTCATGCTGCATACAGTCACTGCTAGTCTATCGCCAGGTGAAATGGGCTCACGAAATGTCGCCTTCTACTTTCTCCCAACAAAAGAGCTGATCGAAAGTGGCTGCATCCAAGCGCACATAGTTTATAAATTTTTGCGGAGTACTTCGCAACTCTGCATTCAACTTGGCAAACATTCCTTCTTTCTCTCGAGTCAATTTAATTTTTTCGATCCATCATGAGCTATTTGCCTTGAGTTTTTCATCTCAATAACAACACACGACACTAGCTCTGTTGCCTTTCGCGCAATAATTTAATTTAATTACAATTATAAAAATACACGAAATCACTAAAAACTACGCATATTTACCTTTATCAAAACTTTTATGTCGAAAATAAACGAAACAAAGTTATCGCAATGTGATAGGAAAACGAACATGCGCGATTTGCTTGGCACAGTAAGAATAGTTCAAATGAGCAAATTTTTTAGCTAACTCATTGGATCAGCTGTTCACCGCGTCGGTCGTACTTGTGAGTACTTGTGTTCACATTGAAAAGTACTCCTTCCTGTGACACACGATTTCTGTGACAAGGCATTGGCCGTTCACATTGCGCTGTGCCACTGTGAGCCTGAAATGTGACGCACTGTGCCCCAATGTAAGCTCACAGGCAGACGCACTGTGCCCCAATGTAAGCTCACAGGCAAATAATAGTTTGACAAATTTTAATGAAAATTTGTCTAAATTGGTCAAATTGGCGAACTACTCGTTCCATATTTGATCAAATTATTAGTCAATGGCAACAAAATTTATGTTTAAAGTCCTGCCAAATCTGCCAACCAAGTTTTCATTAAAATTTCCTCAAATTATTTTTATCAAATTATTCGCCTGTGTGAACTTGGCTTTAATTTCATGAGGAATGTGTGGTATTGAAAAATTTTGCTCAGTGTAAATATTCGATAAAATGCTTTGGCATTCCATGGATTAGGTGACAACCCTACATTTTGTCTTTTCTCTCTTTATTCTTTCTTTTCATTGCTGTCAGCCGTTCGGCTTGGTCACGCCACAAAATTTGTACAAAAATGGCTGTAAACATTTCAAGCTCCTCCGTTGTAACTCCTCGTTGTTGCACGGATCTGATCGAGTGGGTCAATGAGATGTTGGAAGCCGATTACGATGTCATCGGAGAATTGCGCACTGGCACTGCATATTGTCAGCTAATGAATATGCTTTTCCCGGAGGCCGAGATACCAATGGATAGCGTCAAGATTTCCCCAACCGACAAGGAGGGATGTCTGCATAACTTTGATATCCTGCGGCAGGCATTCCAAAAGATGGGGGTGAACAAGGAAATATTGTCGGATCTTCTTTTAGAAGGAGGTCACGAGGAGCACCTTGAATTCCTGGCATGGTTTAACGAATTTTTCCTTGAAAATTACACGCGTCGCAGATACCATGTACGTTTTGGCAAATCGGAGGAAGCAAAAGAAACATTGAAGGAGGAAACTGAAAACACCGAAGCAGAATCTACAGTGGTGAATGAGCCGGAGGAAACTGTAACCAAAGCAGAATCTACAGTGGTGAATGAGCCGGTGGTAACTGAGTCGGTAGAGCTGGCGCAGGCAGATTTGGATCAAGAGCAGAAGGAGAGATACAAAAGGATACAAGCAGACGTCAAAGTGTTATGTGACCGATACAATAGCAAAAGGGAGCAGATAAAGATGATCTGTGCGAGGTACCCGATGGGTAGCAGAGATCCAGATTTGTTCAAAGAAGTGAACAGAGTGACATCAACCCTGTGGCTGATGGACCTGAATCGTTTCTACAAAAAATAAAGCAAGTGTTTTGCTAAACACACACACACAACATACACAAACACACACACATATACTGGTATAATAAAAATTAGTTATACTACAAAAAGGAAGAAAGCTGCCTCAACTGGGTGACTCCAGGGATTTTTTATGGTGTGGGGAAACAGCGGAGTTGTCTGGTGTCTCTTCTCTAACTCGGACGAATCTATATGTGAAGGTCCTTCTCCCACGGACGATGTTTTTTCTGTAGTTTTCGGTGTGGGCTTACTTCTTGTTATTGGGGCCATCTTCTAGAAGCCGTCGGTTAGGTAAGAGCTCGGTTCTGAGATCAAATCTTGCTGTTCGTGGCCTGTGGACATATTTCGCATAGCTTAGGCATCGTTTTCCTATAAGGAACTGCTTCTGTAAGAAGTTTGTTGTGGAAGCGGACTGAGAGAACATCAGTTTTATGGCAAAGTTGATCGTGGTGAGACATGTGGGGCATTCTGTACCAGCTGGAGCCGCTTAATTTATCATCAATCTACCCATCGACTTAGCGACATATTTTATTTTATTCCAATCCTGGTCTATTGTGCCCCCCTACTGAGTTTACAACTCTCCTAGCAGTCCTATTTCCTATACGAAGGTCAGAATTTTCGTGGGTTCTAGGTTACTGATATTGGTTGGGTGTGAAATGTGCTTTCCATATCTGCTGAATCTGCTAGTATATGCTCGGAGGACTCCTCCTTCTCTTCACAATATCTGCACAGTTGGGTGTTTGTTATTCGCAACTTGTACATTTGGCTCACGCAGTCTGCACTGTCAAGATCCGAAGGGCATTCTTTCCTTGTTGGCTTAACTCTTAGAAACCCTTAGAGGTTGTGGTTCACTATCAATGCTTTAGCTTGTCTCATCCCCCCGAAGGCTGTTCTAAGCGTATTCTCTGCCTTTGTAAGGAGACTTTTTTATGGTGTGTTCCGGACTTACTATTGCGGTGGCTGCACCCTTGCGTACCAATTCGGGATATTACTATGTACCGGTATTCATCGTAGGGTCAGGTTGTTCCTGCTGCCTAGTTGGTGCAATGGCGCCACTACTTTGAACATTTGCTTGCCAGTTTGTTATATGGCAGCTATACGATATGTTCATCCGATTTTGAACGAACTCCCCAAAATTGTGTGGAAACTGATAATATTCACAACTTGAAGGCATAAAGACGCTACCATTGAAAACAAAAAAAGTTTTTCTCACTAGAACTACTTTTTCGACCGATAGTTCCTATGGCAGCTATATGCTAGAGTCAGCCGATTTGGATAAAACATGGCAGAATTGTGTGGTATCATAAAATGTTGAACAGTAACATGTTTGAGAGCAATAGCTTTGAAAACAAAAAAGTTTTTCCTACTAAGACTTTTTTTCAGACATATCTTTTGCATGGCAGCTATACTATATAGTTGTCTGATTTTCATAAAACTTGGTGGAATTATGTGAAAGTACGGAAAACTTAGAAATACGAAGACTGAGGACTTTTGCGTTAAAGACAAAAAAGTTTTTCGCACTAGAACTACTTTTTCGACCGATAGTTCCTATGGCAGCTATATGATATAGACATCCGATTTGGATCAAACTTTGCAGAATTGTGTGGTAGCATTTAGTATTGATCAATGACAAGTTTGGGAGCGATAGCATTGAAAACAAAGAAGATTTTCCTACTCAGACTTTTTTCAGACATATCTTTTCTATGGCAGCTATACTATATAGCTGGGCGATTTTCATAAAACTTGGTGGAATTATGTAAAAGCATAGAAAACTTAGAAATACGAGGATTGAGGACGTTTGCGTTGAAGACAAAAAAGTTTTTCTTACTAGAACGACTTTTTCGACCGATGGTTCCTATGGCAGCTATATGCTATAGTCATCCGATTTGGATCAAACTTGGAAGAATAGTGTAGTAGCATATAATATTGATTAGTGACAAGTTTGGGAGCGATAGCATTGAAAACAAAAAAGTTTTTCCTACTAAGACCTTTTTTCAGACATATCTTTTGTATGGCTGCTATACTATATAATTGTCCGATTTGTATAAAACTTGGTGGAATTATGTAAAAGCATTGAAAACTTTGAAATACGAGGATTGAGGACGTTTGCGTTGAAGACAAAAAAGTTTTTCTCACTAGAACTACTTTTTCGACCGATGGTTCCTATGGCAGCTATATGATATAGTCATCCGATTGGGACCAAACTTGGCAGAATTGTGTAGTAGCATATAATATTGATCAGTAACAAGTTTGGGAGCAATAGAATTGAAAACAAAGAAGATTTTCCTACTAAGACTTTTTTCAGACATATCTTTTGTATGGCAGCTATACCATATAGTTGGGCGATTTTCATAAAACTTGGTGGAATTATGGGAAAGTACGGAAAACTTAGAAATACGAGGACTGAGGACGTTTGCGTTAAAGACAAAAAAGTTTTTCTCACTAGAACTACTTTTTTGACCGATGGTTCCTATGGCAGCTATATGATATGGTCATCCGATCCGGCCGATTCCGACAAATGTGCAGCGTATTTGTACCAAAAGGCTTCGTGCAAAGTTTGGTTAAGCTAGCTTTTAAACTGACGGAGGAGATAGCATAGAAACAGACGGACATGGCTATATCAACTCAGCTCGTCATGCTGATCAAGCATATATATACTTTATGTGGTCGGAGATGCTTTCTTCTTAGCGTTACAAACATCTGGACAATTTTAATATACCCTCTACAAGGGTATAATAAGGTGGTAAACGAATAGAAGGCCAAAACGCGCAAGTCTCACCAAGTCATTGGAGGATATCCTTCATAATCTGGAGGTTTATTACGACGATGATGATAAAGAAGAAGAGAAATTAGTAAGTCAGAGCCAAAACGCACAAGCAGGGAATCAAACCGAATCGTATTTCGGTTCCGGTTCTGGTACGTACCGAAACTTATGTTTCGGTAAAAGGTTCGTTTCTAATATTATAAGGTTATCACATCGTTATTACTGACGTCGGCGGTTACACCAAAGTAACTTTTGGAATCCAAAAAATTTATCGGAACCTCCGGCTTGCAGGTTCGAACCTTTCGATTCATATCTTGCTTGACTCCATCTGACCATTATAAATTGAGTTATGACATTAAATGTAAGTGCACCTACCCAAAAAAATGAAAAAAAAAACATATTTAAAAAAAGGTTGCCATGAAAAAATGTTTGAAATCGTTTTTTGAGATCACCAATCCAAACAACACTTAAAAATAGTTTCAGTAGAAATGGGTATTATTGGCTGTAAACTAGTGTTATCGACCGGTCTAAACGACTAACACAATCGGCTTTGATGGATATCAATCTGAAATAACACAGAAAATATTATGCTTTATTGATTGTCAATTCATTTATTGGCCTTCAAATACTACATACATATATAATATTTCGGTATTCAGTTCCGTACCGGTACATAGGTATGTACGGTATATACGAAGATCGGTCACTGGTTTTGCGTTCACCCAACAAAAAAAACAAACGCTTGCCCTTCTCAAAGGCAAATGTGAAAACTTTGTCGAATTTTCATCATCTTTATTTTGAGAACGTTTCTCAGGAAAAATGATCATGTTTGATGCCATTAAACTGTTTGGGGAAAATAATGATCTATTTGAATTGTCCGGGTTCTTTTCATACAAATTTATGTATGAATCCACTTAAGCTTTCACTTTCAAACGGTCCTAAACCGAACCCGTAGAACGTATTGGGATTGGGTTTGTGGTTCAATCGCACAGTAAAAATAGTTCAAATGAGCTAATTTTGAGCTAACTCATTGGATCAGCTGTTCCAGCTTCCAGCTGAACCATTGTGACGCCAAATGAGTACACTGAAAGTACACGCTGTGCCACTGTGACCCTGAAATGTGACGCACTGTGCCCTAATGTAAACGCAGCATAACGACAACCCTGCCCTTCCAGCTCTCTGAGTACCCCTTATGCCTGCTTCCAGTACAGTTAAAGCACACTAATTTTAGGTATTTTTGCTGCCCATTCAAAAGCTGGTCACATTGGATTTCTTTTTCTTTTGACAAGCTCGTAAGCTGCACTGCATTTGGTCGTCGATAAGCAGAATTAAAAGAACATAAAAATGGCTGATACTCCAAATAATAATCTGAAGGAAGACGAATCCAAGAAGAATCAGGATGCGGAGGTACCAAATCCACTTAATTTGACGGGCCCCATAGAAGTCTCGGTAAGTGACGGACGCAAGTGACAGAGATATGTGTAAAGTATTGCTTTCCCTTTCCCCCACTGCAGATTTGCTGGGCTGAGATTTATGATGACTTGTTCAATCGAGCGACCAATTCATTGGAGGTCGTCGAGGAGGAAGACGAAGACATTGACTTCAGCTACATGAGCGGAGATTCTGATACCGAGTTTATTGATTCCCAGGAGCTTCTCAAATGAGTGTAAATTTCGATTGAAATAAAAAGGTGTGTACAATTTTGGCCATTAAGGCTGACACACACACACACACACACGGTGTTGGACATTTCAAATTTGTGTGGTGTATGTATTTGTTTGTTGGTAAAGTTGGTGCCCAAGAAAGCGTTAGTTATACCTATTTATGTCAGGAATCTTGAATAATTCCTGTATTGATATATCTCTTGTACTCTTAATTTGATCACTTTGTGTCTGCATCATTTTTGTGTGAGGTTAAGACAGATTTATCAGAACCAACTTAAGTTAGGTTAGGTTAGCTTAGGTTGAAATGGGAAGATGCCATTTCTTCACTTAGGCCAACGAAGGCCCGTTGTGGTAACATATAACACTTTCTACGCTGTGATCGTAATCGTAGAGGTAGGGTCTGTCGCGTTAAACCATTTAGAAGTTTAGCACGAATTTTAGCAAAGGGGCAACTACTATTTCGACGACCCGAAACTGCAAGGCCATAGGACTGAACAGTAGGAAAATGGATCTTCAAGATCTACATTGCGTCTTGTATAGTGAATAAACTTTGGTAACAGAACTGATATTCACATTCACCCATAAAGCAGATTGAGAGAAGCTTGGCCCTGGCCCTCCTGGAGGTGCTGTTTGAGCCAATTTTACTTTACATACAGCACTGCCCCCTCCTCAGTATAGTTTTTGGTGCCGAATTCAATGAGGTTCTTAGCTTCTGGCCATCAATTCAAATGGCTGCCAGATATGAGAATGTGAGGGATTGGCTTTGGCACAAAAGTTGCTCAACCATGTGAATTGATGATGATGATGATGCCAGCGACACTTCTACTTCTGCTGCTTCTTCTTCATGTGTGTGTGTGCATGATGTCTTAGACATGTTCGTACCATTCCCTAAGCCTCAAAAAGGCATCGCACTGTCATCGTTTATGCCGTCAAAGTGAAAATCCATGCGAGAAATTATATGTCAAAGTTTCACTTTTGATATGCCAAAGCATTTGCGTGTGTAGGTTCTGGTTCTGGTTCTGGTCCTGCTGATGCTGGCACAGGCACTGCAACGCGGCACGCTCCAGTGACGCAGTGACAAAGACACATTTGCGGATGATGGGGGGGGGGAGTACCAATTACTCGAGTTACTGGCCCAGTCGACAACTCGTTGCAAGTTGTGGAGGAAGCAGAGGATGGGGTGTGGGTAGTAGATGTCATTGAAACGTATCCTGCCTTTTAGCCTTTCCTTCTTTTGTTGCTTCTTCCTTTTAGTTAGTTGTGCGTTGGGTCCTTTTGCGTTTTTTTTTTTTTTTGTCTCTAACTCTGCTGCAGCAGCTCCTGCTGTCTTTTGCCTTCCATTCAACTGTTTCCTTTCTGTTGATTTTTCCTTGAGTTGTTGGCGCCGTCTTGACTGCCAACTGCCAGGACATCTACGAGTTGCCAGTTACCACGTAAAGCAGGAAAGAAACGGCAGTGTTTGATATATTTCTAGAGAAAAACAGAGCATTCTCTAGTCGAGACCAGTTCCCTTTCCTTCTCCTTTTTTTTTTTCTTTTTGCGGGCATTTTCCGGCATCTTTGCTCGGGCATCATTCAAAGCTATGTAATCTACCCTACTTTACAGTTGACAACGCAAAGAACGTTGTCTCTATGGCCCTCCCGGCCCAACCAACCATCCATCCATCTGGCGGTTACTGCGGTTGCGGCCACAGAGCCTCCTCCACTCAACTGCTGGCAATTGCATCGACTCGTTGTGCCCACTTTATCAATGTGTTTGCGCACTTTACTTAATTTGATTTCACATTTCGCACTACCTTGGACTCTGGCTTGTGTTGTGTTCCCATTCCATCGATGGTGGAGCCTAAGCTGATTTGGGTTACTGCAGTTAAAGTTTGGGATCAGCATGGAAAAAAGGTATGCCAAATGTTTTAAACTGTAAATTAGTTACTTGAGTAAGCGAAGTGCGGTGTATGCAAGCAAGCCTCAGATTCTTTTCGATTCCACGAACTGAAAACTGGTTCAAAAAATTCCTAAAAAAATTTGCAAAGGATATTAGAATTTTGCTCAGAACTTTGCAACGCAGAAGTATTCATTTAAAACCCTAACTATATATTATATATTCTTGATCAGGGCGACGAGCTGAGTCGATTTAGCATTGTCCGTTCGTCTGTCTGTCCGTTTCTAAGCAAACTAGTCTCTCAGTTTTGAAGCTATCGAGCTGAAACTTTAAACAGAGTCTTTCTTTTTACTGCACGCTGCTAATATGTTATATAAACCGCCCGGATCGGATGACTATATCTTATAGCTGCCATAGAAACGATCGGTCGGATCGTTCATTGTGCAACTGAACTCGTACTTAAGTGGAAGATATTACTTGAGAGAGAGAGATACAAAAAAAGTTTTTGCTTCGTAGCGTCAAAACACAAGAAAGTTGTGTAACTCTTATTTCAGCTCAATAGCGTAAAATGCAACCAAATTGGATCAAATTAGATGGATCAGCTGTATGACAACCAAGTATGCTTAATCGTACCATATTCCACAATTCGCTAAAGAAGCTTCAAATACGTGTTCAAACCGAATTTACAGTTCAATATCTTTAAAACCAACAAAGTTGGTGCAAATGGGCCAGATCGGTTATATGGCAGCTATATGAAATAGTGTGCCAAAGTGAACCAAATTCGATAAGTCGCTTAAGGAGCGGAGCTACATTTTTAAACAAAAAATTCAGTTCAATAGCGTAAAATGTAACAAAGTTAGTTCAAATCGGTCAGATCCGCTATATGGCAGCTATTAGAAGTAATGGTCCAAATTGAACCCGATTTTGTAAGTCGTATTTGGAGCGAAAAATACGAGTAAAAACTAAATTTCTGTTCAGTGGGATCAGAAACAACAAGGTTGGAGCAAATCTGCCCGATTGGTTATATGGCAGCCATATGAAATATTGGTCTAAATTGAGTGAATCATTGCAAGTTGTCTTTGGGTGTTCAAAATATGTGTACAAACCAAATTTGGGGTCAATATCTGAACAACTGGAGTTTATGCAAAAAAAATAGACAGTGTGCATAGGACCGATCGGTCGGAAAATTGGTCTTAGTAAGAAAAACTTTTTTTGTTTTCAATGTTAGCGTCCCCAAATTCGACCAATATTAATATAAAAAGTGCTTTTAAACAGATTTGTAAAGTTTCGTTCAAATCGGATAACTATATCTTATGGTTCCCATAGGATCGATCGGTTGGAAAATGGGTTTTAGTAAGAAACCCTTTTTCGTTTTCAATGCATAGCGATCCCAAACTTGGTCAATTTTAATAAAAAGTGCTTTTGAACAGATTTGTAAAGTTTCGTTAAAATCGGATGACTATATCTTATGGCTGCCATAGGACCGATCTGCCAAAAAATGGGTTCTAGTGAGAAAAACTTTTTTGTTTTTAATGCAGGCATCCCCAATCGCAGCCATTATTAATGATTAAAGCTTTCAAACAAATTTGCAAAATTTGGTCAATATCGGATGACTATATCTTATGGCCGGCATAGGACCGATCGGTTGGAAAATTGGTTTTAGTAAGAAAAACTTGTTGTTTTTTTTGTTTTTTTTTTTTAGAATATTCAGTTTTATTTAATTATTGCTTATATACTTAATTAAACAAAGTTTAATATCTAATCTTAAGCTAGTCTCCTATGGAGCTCTCTGCTTAAATTAATGGTTTTCCTTTTCAGAATTGGACTTCTTATATTTTTACAAAATTGATAAAATTATATAGTTAAAAGGTGGTTATATGTAGGTGGGTGGGTGGTGGTAAACATGGATAAGGGTGATTTAACTTGGATTTTGGATCCACCAGCATTTGTTCCTTATGTTTTTAGAGAAGGAAATATCTTTTGTTGATAAGGACATGTCGCATCTTTTGTTTGTGTTTGTTAACTGTTTCTCGTTTATAGATTTTATGTTTGCTCTCCTATATATATATATATGCTAAATAGTTGGTATGCCGTTGTCATTCTGGAGGAGTGAAACCATTCGAGATACACAATTGAAAATATGAGTCGCTCTCATAGTACTGAGCTTTTATGAGAATGTTTTCTACATTATCTAGGGATCTTATTATATGATTTCTAGTTAGGTTAGTAATGTGGTCATCTATTCTTATAACTCCAGATGCGTTATGTACTTTCTTGTTTGATATAAACATTGTGTAATTGCTGATTGATGACCTATACATTGACATGCAAAACTCTTAATATTTTTCTCTCGAATTTACGGAGCCTCTTCATATATGATGGTGATTTTGAAACACACAGTACAACCATATTACAGAATTGGTCTAATATGTGACTAATACATAATTACTTTTACTCTGCTATTCACTAGATAAGTGTTTATTTTCAATTGATAATTTTCATAGCTTACAGCTTTACATTGATTAACTAATAATAAACAAACATTTTAAGCTTGGTTTAAAACCGTCAGCCTTCCTTCTGTTGTATGACATAAAAAACAATTACATATATAAACATAAACTTATTTTACATATAATTAACAAAATTTCATATTCTGCATATTATTTAAAAATTTTCATATACGACATTTCTTCTATAATTAGTAGCCATCTCTATGTAATTCGCCAGATTATTCCATCCCATCCCCCCGTTCAGGGCCGTCAGCATCTCTTCCTCGGTAAACGTACAAGTTTTGAAATAACGCCAACGAAATTCCCGCAGTATTGGACATCGTCCTACAAAATGCTGCATGTCCTCCTGCTCAGACATATTGCATAGTGAGTATATATACCTTAGGAACCGAACATTGCGGTCAATCCAATCTGCATGCGATTGGTTGTCTTCGAGTGATATGCCATGATGCGCGAACATTTCTCTAAGCCTCGCAAACCACCCCAAATTATTTCGCATCATTTTTTTCAGCAAGGATATGCGGGAGTCTAGAATCTTCATACTCAAATAAAATTCTTGATAGGTATTTGAGATGAAGTGTTAGACTATAGATGTGTCCATCTTCTAGCCCTGCGTCAATTCGCAATATGTAGTTGGGTGTGCTATCTGGTAGTTTGAGTATCATCTTCTCTCTCTACCTCTTCCTTTATTTCTCCACACCAGACTTGAGCTCCATAGCACTGTACCGTTCTGCTGACTGAGTTAAAGATTTTCCATTTAGATGCTAGGTTCACTGTTCCCTTGTTGATGAAATTCGCCCATACAGAGTTTATACTCGCCTTTGCTTCTTTTGTCCACGCTGTCACACGCTTCTTAAAGCTCATTGTAGGTGTCAGGATAACCCCAAGTTATTTGTACTCCGGTACCACCTTCACCTGTTCCTCCAACAACGTCCAGTTCTCCGATGCCGCCTTTTCTAAACACCATAATCTCAGATTTTGTCTTATTGACTTCCATGCCCCACAGTATGCAGAATGTCTCGAGGTTATGGATCATTTGCTGGAGGGTTGAGGGATTGTCCGCTACCATCACAATGTCATCTGCGTACATTAATACCCTAATGTTTGTGTTGTCGATATACAGGCCACCTCCTAAGTGTTCATGCAGATCATCTAAGTACATTCGCAAACAGCAACGGTGACATAAGGCATCCTTGCTTTACTCCGTTAATGGTTTCAAACTTCTCAGAAAGCTCACTACCAGTCCAAACAACGCAAGACGTTTGCGAGTATTTTTTTTCTATAATTCACTAATCGTGAACTAATCATTCTTTTGTAAGCAAAAATGGCACTTTGGGCTTTTTCTAGTTTCAAAGTAAAGGAATCTATTTAGGTATATTCCAAGGTATTTGATTTTGAATGATAGAGGGATGGGTCTGTTTTCTAGATTTGTTATATGGAATTGTTTCCAGTTCTTTTTAATGTATTTATTGTACTGTTTTACTTTTTGACGGAAAAGTATGCTTTCGCATTTGTTTGAACTGATTTTCAGGTGCAGGTCAGAGTGAAAAAATAACTATTTCATCTGCAAATGCTATTATGTTGTCTACTTTTTTTATGGGGTCATTTATATATAGGTTAAATAAAGTAAGAGCATTGATCGTGCCCTGTTGGAAACCAGTTTCTACATTGAAGACTATATTACTTGTCATATTATTAATTTTGACTCTAAATTTCCTATCAAATATCATATTATAAATTAATATAAGTAGATTTAGTGGAAACTTGTTTCTTATTAGTTTTGTCCAGATCGTGTCAAATGCCTTTTCTAGATCTAGATTTGTTCCAGGCCCAATTTACTTCAGACATTAGTAGGTTTTTTGCATGAGTTGTAGAGTGCTTAAATCCAAATTGTTTTTCGCGCTGCTAATATTGAGACTAATCATAATTTCATAGATTTTGCTAATGTTTGGCAACATTTATATTATTTTTGTCATTGTCTTTCTTTGAAATAACAATAAAACCCTTTTTATACCCTTGTAGAGGGTATATTAAAATTGTCCAGATGTTTGTAACGCATAGAAGTATATATATTATATATTCTTGATCAGCATGACGAGCTGAGTTGATATAGCCATGTCCGTCTGTACGTCCGTCTGTTTCTGTGCTATCTCCTCCGTCAGTTTTAATATCATCTTAACCAAACTTTGCACGAAGCCTTTTGGTACAAATACGCTGCACATTTGTCGGAATCAGCCAGATCGGATGACTATATCATATAGCTGCCATAGGAACCATCGGTCGAAAAAGTAGTTTTAGTAAGAAAAACTTTTTTGTCTTCAACGCAAACGTCCCTAATGCTCGTATTTCTAAGTTTTCTGTGCTTTTACATAATTCCACCAAGTTTTATGAAAATCAGACAACTATATAGTATTGCTGCCATACAAAAGATATGTATGAGAAAAAGTCTTAGTAGGAAAAACCTTTTTGTTTTCAATGCTATTGCTCTCAAACTTGTTACTGATCAATATTTTATGCTACCACACAATTCTGCCAAGTTTTATCCAAATCGGCTGACTCTAGCATATAGCTGCCATAGAAACCAACGATCGAAAAAACTGTTTTAGTGAGAAAAACTTTTTTGTCTTCAACGCAAACGTCCCCAATCCTCGTATTTCTAAGTTTTCTATGCTTTTACATAATTCCACCAAGTTTTATGAAAATCGGCCAACTATATAGTATAGCTGCCATACAAAAGATATGTCTGAGAAAAAGTCTAAGTAGGAAAAACTTTTTTGTTTTCAATGCTATTGCTCTTAAACTTGTTACTGATCAATATTATATGCTACTACACAATTCTTCCAAGTTTAATCCAAATCGGATGACTCTAGCATATAGCTGCCATAGGACCGATCTGTCGAAAAATGGGTTCAAGTGAGAAAAACTTTTGTTTTCAATGGTAGCGTCCCCAAACTCAGCCATTATTATTGATTAAAGCTTTCAAACAAATTTGCAAAATTTGGTCAATATCGGATGACTGTATCTTATGGCTGGCCATAGGACCGATCAATCGAAAAATGGGTTTTGGTGAGAAAAACTTTTTTTTTGGTTTTTAATGTAAGCGCGCACAAATTCGGTGATTATTAATATTAAATGATTTCAAACAAATTTGCAAAATTTGTTCAAAATCGAATGACTATATCGTATGGCTGTCATAGGTCCCATCGGTTGGAAAATAGGGCTTAGCGAGAAAAACTTTTATGCTATAATGTTGATCGTGCTTAAATTTTGTGTTAATTTAATATGCCAAATTTTGTCGAACTCGGATGACGATAGATCGGAAAATGGGTTTTTAGTTTGAAGAAACTTAAACTCTGATACTTCAAAACTAGCACTTGCAAGCGTATAAAAACTTCGTCACAGACTATGTTAGTTTAGCCTTCTCGTTTTTTCCATATTTTGTTTGAAAGAAATTAAGGAATTGTAAAGGAATCGAATGAAAGGAAAAGGAATGTAAAGGAATGATGGGAAAATGATGGTACTGCAACTTTATGCCACAATTTTCCATCCATCCATCCATTAATACCGACTAAGCCTCGAAAACGACACCCAAGTCATAGTCATTGATTCCAGCACGTCCGATCGTACCGAATATTGTATAGAATATTAAATGGAGATGCAAATGAATAAATTTCATACCGAAAATTGTAAGCCAGAAAACAACTGACCCGTAACATGTGTCACCAGTCCCATGGCCCACAACAACACCTCCCCCCCCCTCCCTCATTTTCTATCTATTCTACTGCTGTGTGCCGTTTGTCCATTTGGTCTGGTTGGTGTAACATAAGCCGCAAAAGGATTTTCGACAACGGCCGCACAAAATGCGAAAACCAAAGAATTATTGCCATGTCGCTTTGTCCCTGACCCGCATGGCCAGCAGACTGTGAGCCCGGCATAATCTTTGTGCCCGGAGCTGGCAGTTTGCACCCCCAGCCCACCCCGTTCGACTCTTTTGCATGTGAGGTGTTTGGTTAAGCACATAATTAATACGAAATTTGATTGCCTCTGCCGCGTAGGGAATGGTATGTGAAGGCGGAGGCGGAGGCGACGCCAGCGGCCACAGCGGAGCCGGATGCGGGCGACATGTGTGTGTGTGTGTGTGTGGCGGGGGGGAAAAGTGAAAGTCAAATTAAAGTAAACTTTGGGTTGGCATCATGACTGAAGTTGCCTGCCTTTGGCTGCCTGCCTGACTGCCTGCCTGCGGTTTGCCGCTTAAACGCTTGCGGTTTAATTAATCGACTCATAGCCCAAAAACACTCAGGCAAAGCTCCTCACCCACTTAGATGGCAGCTATAAGCCTTAGGCAAATTTTGATGCATAAATTTATGTTATGTCTTTGTTAAAGACATAACTTTGGGTTCATAGTTTCTCACAGAGAAACTCTAAAAGGTGCCCAGAATCAGCTTACGGCCGCGTAAAGAAAATATTTATACGTAATATGCAACAAAACCTTCGCTCTGAGAGAAAGAGTAGTCCCTTTGGTACAACGTTTAACGCAAACTGAGCATGGCCTGCTTAGAGTTAGAAATTCTACTAAATAGTAGGCCATAATTTTTACCATTTGTTGACTTGTTAAATCCTCAAACATTTTTCAGTCATTCCACCTTAGCTCTCGCTATCGAAAGGAGCTGAAATTTCTTAATTTTTTAATTTCTTTTCTTTTTTATTTTAATAAATTGTTATCTATCGGTGTTTAATGTAAGCACAAGAGCAATAACGATATGAGGAGTAAATACATTTCTTCTCGCATCGCAACTTGGCAAAACCCTCAAATACAAATCACCTTCTTCTTATTATTCTTACTTATTGCCCTTCAATTTGTTGTAGCATAGTCTGAAGTCTTTTAAGAGGCGTTCCCTCTGCAGGTCCAACTCTCGCTTTCGAGACAGATTACCTACTTATTATTCTTACTTATTGCCCTTCAATTTATAGCAAATGCGATAATCGTGAGGGATGCGTTCCTCTTCAGAAGATCCATTCACTATAACTCTCGCTTTCGAGACAGTGATCACCTTCTTATTATTCTTACTTATTGCCCTTAATATTAATCTTGTCCATTATTTCCTTCAATGGCTTGGCTTTCTTATTCCTCGTCTTAGTCATCTTCATTGTCCATGAAATCTTTCAAAGACTTGGCCTTCTTCTCTTTTACCTTCCAATTTTGATTTTTATTCTCATCATCTATCATTTCCATTACATAATGACATAGTAGTACAGTCACACCAAAATATAAAGCCCATATTAATAGCTTAAAAAGCATTGCAATAGCATATTGAACAAAGATTCGTGTGCGTTTCCGGGTTCAAGAATTCCATAAAGGGTTCAAGATACTTTTTCATATATTATGGTTATCCCAATCGTTACAGTCAATGATGATTTGGGAAAATTTGAACTTGGTTGACATGTGGTTTCAACAAGACGGTGCCACATGCCTATTATGATGGACTAATTGAGAGGCGAGTTTGGTGAGCACTTAATATCAGGTGCCAGGTGGAAAAAGTATGCCAAAATTTAAATACCTAGTATCCACGGACAAGAAGTCTTACGCGTCTTGGACAATTTGTTACAACTTTGAGGTTGTAGAGGATTTTGGTCTACCTCGGGACGATGATTACCGGCGACAACCACTTCAGCCTGGAGATACGAAGAAGAATTACTCTTGGAAAACGATGCTGCTACGGGATCAGTAGGGAGTTCAAGAGCAGAGCCTTTACTCGAAGAACAAAAACAGCGCTATACAAGTCGCTCATCATCCCAGTGCTGCAATACGGCGCAGAAGCATGGACAATGACGGCAGCGGATGAGGAGGCGATTGGCGTGTTCGAGCGAAAAATCCTTCTATGGACCTTTAAAAGTTGGCAATGGATACCGCATTCGACTGAATCACAAACTGTATGAGCTCTATAAGGACATCAGTCTAGTCAAGCGCATAAAGCAACAGCGGCTGCGCTGGTTAGGACATGTAATCCGGTTGAATGAAGAAGCTCCAGTAACAAAAAAGACGTACAAAGCGAAGGCGGCTGACTTTTGGAAGACAAGGCAGGAGGGGTCGCCCAACACTAAGATGGGATGATCAAGTGCGGAAAGACGTTTTGCAACCTTGGTGTGAACAACTGATGCCAGCTTGCACAATGCAGCAGCGAGTGGAGGCCAAGACC
The DNA here is from genome assembly GCA_037044535.1 of Lordiphosa magnipectinata. Classification (NCBI taxonomy): domain Eukaryota; kingdom Metazoa; phylum Arthropoda; class Insecta; order Diptera; family Drosophilidae; genus Lordiphosa; species Lordiphosa magnipectinata. Next base: position 230,462 of record JBAMBO010004083.1, read on the forward strand.
GTCAACCTTTTGTGATGCAACATCGGGACCAATAAAGAACAAGAAGAAGAAGGTTGGACCGCCTTAGGCGTAGCAGCGGGCAACATTTACCTGAAATAATCTTTAAAAAGCAAATCCAAATAAATATTTCATTCTCGATTGTAAATTTTCCTTGGTTTTATTTTATAATTATTAAATCACACTTTATAATAAAATTACTTTGCCAGCCATTGACAATATTACCTTTTTTCTTAAAGTAGTTGATAACTGTTCATACTCACAGCCAAGGGCCCATTGATGGCCCAGCCAAGCGCAGCAAGTGAAAAGCTGCGAGCCGTTTGCTGCTACCATAAGCTGACAGCAAGAACTTCCTTTCGAGAGCTGCTAGCAAAAAAGTTTCCAAATCCTGGTTTTATATTTAAGCCTTTCTTCTGACTCCAAAATAGCCTGTACACTTGAGACAAACATACATACTTACACACACACACACACAGCGCCACACAAGTCTGAAGCCCAGCCAACCAGCGGTGTCCACAAGGTGCTCCATTAGGACTCCCTGTACGGTGTGCTGAGCCTTCTAGGTAGGCTTCGAAAAGTGTCCCAAAATAACATATATCCGCTGGAGAAAAGGGCTTTTTCAATATATATTTGAAAAAAGTGTGCTTAAAGGACCCCTCAAATGAGTGATTTCGGCGTCCCAGAATGCTCACTCAGATAACCCGCAAAGGCTCCGTGCCGACTCCTCTATTAGCCTATGGTTTTTTGAAAAGAACTCCTTAAATCATCCAAAGATAACCTAGACGGAGTGCTTCGGGATTGGTTTCGGTGATCCGGTGATGGTCCGAAGAGGAGTCCCTACACTCAAAAAACAACTCGCACTAAAAAGTGGTTGTTGGTTCTTTTTTTTTTTTACTTACTTTACTGGGAGACTTGAACTCGGGACCCTCTCACAAATGCTGAACACACGGACAGACGTCTTAGCCCACTCGGCTATTAGCCTTAAGCAAGACGTAGTGTCAAAACCATAGTTAAGAAAGTACGCAGTTGGTCGAGGCCTGGGATCAAGTCACCGCAGCAGCTTTTTTTCTTTTTTTTTTTATATTCTTTTAGAAAAACTTTCTCAAAAATAGGGGGAAAAAAAAAAATTTTTTCAAATTGGAAAAGGCAATAAAGCAAATTTACCCTACAATTTAGAAAACAAGAAAGCCAAGCTAACTTCGTCTGTGCCGAAGTTTTTATACCCTTGCAAATATTGTTTTTTAAGAACGCTTACATAAAAATCTAACAGTTTTTTAACTAAAACCCATTTTTGTACAGGTAACATCTGATTTAGACCCAATTTCGCGAATCTTTTTGAAAACATATCAAATTAACAATCGCGAAGTTTAAGAAAGATAAAATTTAAAACAGAAAAGTTTTTCTCACTAAGACTAATTTTCCGACCGATCGGTCCTAAGGCAACCATAAGATATAGTCACCCGATGTCGATCATCTTTTTCAAATTAGTTTAATATTAAGAATCACCGACTTTAAGAACTATTTATTTGAAAACAAAAAAGTTTTTTTCGCTAAGACCCATTTTCCGACCGATCGGTCCTATGACAGCTATAAGATATAGTCATTCGATTTTGACCAAAATTTGCAAATCTGTTTGAAAGCATATAATATTAACAAGGGCCGAGTTTGAGGACGCTAACATTGAAAACAAAAAAGTTTTTTTCGCTAAGACCCATTTTTTGACCGATCGGTCCTATGACAGCTATAAGATATAGTCATCCGATCTTGACCAATATTTGAAAATCTGTTTAAAAGCGTATAATATTGATAATGGACGAGTTTGAGGACGCTAACATTGAAAACAAAAAAGTTTTTAATGTTAAGACCCATTTTTTGACCGATGGTTCCTATGGCAGCTATAAGATATAGTCATCCGATTTTGACCAAGGTTTGCAAATCTGTTTAAAAGCGTATAATATTAATAATGGACGATTTTGAGGACGCTAACATTGAAAACAAAAAAGTTTTTCTCAGTAAGACCAATTTTCCGCCCGATGGTTCCTATGACAGCTATAAGATATAGTCATCCGATCTTGACCATGATCTTTGCAAATCTGTTTGAAAGCATATAACATTAACAATGGCCGAGTTTAAGGCCGCTAACCATGAAAACAAAAAAGTTTTTCTCACTAAGACCCATTTTTGAACCGATGGCTCCTATGGCAGCTATAAGATATAGTCATCCGATTTTGACCAAGGTTTGCAAATCTGTTTAAAAGCGTATAATATTAATAATGGACGAGTTTGAGGACGCTAACATTGAAAACAAAAAAGTTTTTCTCAGTAAAACCCATTTTCACACCGATGGTTCCTATGACAGCTAAAAGATATAGTCATCCGATTTTGACCAAAGTTTGCAAATCTGTTTAAAAGCATATAATATTGATATTGGACGATATTGGATGGTTCCTATGACAGCTATAAGATATAATCATCCGATCCGGTCGGTTCCGACATATTAGCAGCGTGCAGTAAAAAGAAGACTCTGTGCAAAATTTCATCTCGATAGCTTTAAAACTGAGAGACTAGTTTGCGTAGAAACAGAAGGACAGACAGACAGACGGTCGGACAAAGCTCAATCGACTCAGCTCGTCGCCCTGATCAAGAATATATATAGTTTATGGGGTCGGAAATGAATATTTCTATGCGTTGCAAACTTCTGAGCAAAATTATAATACCCTTTGCAAGGGTATAAATATAATTTAAGTAGGTCAAAATTTTAGGGAGAATTATTTTTACGAACTTAGGGTTAATGTCATCCACTCCAGTAGCATTCGACGAGGAAAAGCTAAAATTATTATCACATTCTTTATAGGGAAGACTGTTCAGGTACATATTACACGTTATTTCAGGTAGTGGTGAGTGCACAAACTTCCTGTTTAGTTCCCCTGATGAACAACATTTATTCTTGTGGAGGACGTAGATTTACCAACTCCCAAATTCTTTAAATTGTTCCATGTTTGTCTATTGGAGGTTGCATAATTAAATTTGCTGTGGTAATACTGACGCTTAGAAGAAATTATTAATTTTTGCACCTTCTTTCTTAGATTTTTATACGGCATTCGAAGGATTTCTGTTTTAAAGCGTTTCCATTTACAAAAGGCTTCATTGCGAAGATTTATGTGTTTCTTTATGTTATTTGTAAACCACGGGATGGTAGTATGTCTACATAATTTACGCCGGAGCGGAACTGTGCGATCATAAAGGAACTTAATGTTATACTGCATAAAAGTCAAGTTGGGAATCAATTGTAGGAAGATTATAAATCGAATGCGTAACTGTTCGCGTTGTAAGCATTTTTCTTCAGTGTACAATTCCATGAACCATTTACTAGCTTCTTGAATAGCTAGACTTAGTTTCCCTGCAAGGTAAACTTTTACCTTACCCAGCTATTAAGTGACCATGGTTGCTATCGGAGTTATTTTCAACGCTTTGGGCATGAGGCAGAACGGAACGTGTACCTACTGCGGAAACTTAGAGGAAGATGCTGAACATGCCTTCTTAGTCTGCGGCAGGTTTAGACGTAAAAGGCAGCGCTTAGAGGAAACTCTGAGCACAGTACGGCTGTCGGTGAAGAACCTAGTCCCACTTATGCTGGAAAGAAGCGTGCACTGGCAGCTTACTAGCTAGTACGCTGCTTTTATAAAGATCGAGCTGCGGAGATTAGAGCGCAGTAGAAGAAGCATGATGGACCAAAAGGACCCATAAAAGTCCATCGCTTGATTAAAGTCTCTGGAAAGTTGGAGCTTGCTTACAGTAGACATTAAAAGAACTAATTCAAGAATTTCCATCAATAATTTGGTAAGATCAGGCCACATACCTTGACTCTTAACGGACTTAACCATCTCGAGTATCAAAAACAAAACTTTTCTTATATTTAGAATCCAATTGATGATCTGCTTCAAGTACCAAATAATGTATGGAAACCACAAATGTTTTGCAAAAAAGTCGCATAATAATCCCCTCATCTTTTGCTTTTGCCTTTGGCTAAGCTTCAGATATTAGTTAAAAGTTTGTTATGTAAATGTTCACTTTTCATATGGTTGAAATTTGATCGAGTTCGAGTTGCATTTTGTTTTTTTTTTTGTATTTCTTTGTTGAACTGCCAGGCCAAAATTCAGATTACAATCAACATATAAGAATCAAGCGTCAAAAACTTTTCCCTGCCACGTAATCCGAAGCAGTTTTTCATCTTGAGCGTCCGCCACGCCCACCTTTAAGCCCTCAGCCTTGGATGCAGCTGAAGCCGAAGCAGGCACGTTCAACTTTTGCAGTGGCACGCGAAACCGCACACGCACGCAGCCCTTCCCCCCCCCTTCCCCCCTTCCCAGCGTCGGCATGCCTCCGCCATTTTTTTGCACATTCTTTTTTTTTTTCGTCGTCGTTTGCTATATTTTTCAGCATATAAATTTTCGTTCAAGTTGAAAAGTTTCACATACTCCTGTCACGTAACACGCAGTGGGGTCCCAGCATAGCGGGAGCTGCCGCGCAGCGGCAGGAGTCGTCGCGTGCGGCTCGAACTCTCGAAGTGCTGCGGGTGGGTGGGTCGGTCCGAGCTGCTAATTTATGGCTCGACATTAGAATGCAATCATATTCACTTAAAAAAGTGCATAACTTTTGGCTTTTGTTGTTGCGTTTTTACGTTTGTTGCGAGCAGCAGTTGAGTTTAATTGCTGTACAAATTGCCGCTAATCGCGCGTTCTGTGGCGTGCTGTCTCTCAATTTGTGTGCAATTGATAAAAGGTTGCAAGTCGACGTGTGGCTGGGGCACTTGAGCTGCCACATGCAACTTTTGTGTGGTGCATTGGTTAAATGTGGATATGTTGGAATACCAATGAGATGTCAACACAGCTCTGAACAACTTAACTTGAAAGGGAGAGGGGAGTGTGAAATTTGATTGGTCTAAGGAGTGCAAGTTAAGCGAAACTAAGCTAAGCTAACCTTACGCAATCTAACTTAACCCATCTTAACCGAATCTTATTCAATCTAATCTAACCTGACCTAACATTACCATACCCTACCTAACTTTAATGAATTGAGCATATGACTATGGAATCTTCTTAAGGCTTATTATCGATAGATACATGGTGGAAAGAGGGGCATTTCCCCTTCGGTGAATTGATTAGGGCGAATTCGGGAAGTGCCACGTCGAAGACTACCGAGTGCGCAGGTATTCAGAGGGGTAGATCAGTACGCCGGTAAGCTAAAAGGACCCGTTACATGTGAGCCGAGAACGCAAGTCGGAGTCGATGGCATACGAAGGTGCAAGAAGAATAGGTGAATTTTCGGTTGCAATTTGTGTTGCTAGGCAGCGAGGAACAGTTGCACTGGACGAACAGCGCTGGAGGGTATAAAAGGACCAAGGAGCGAGCATCCAGTAGTCTGTGTGTCTTACGGTGAACTACTGCGAGTGGGTGTCTACAATCTAAAGTTCAGTGGATAGTGAAGGAGGTAAAGGATCTGATTCCAAGGAAGCACAGAAGAATCTCTCAAGGACTGAGAGAATACAAGGAGTCGGCGATATCGTAGAGAGTCGTGCAGAGACGGTAAGCCGACGAGTCAGAGAGGATTCTCGATGTGCCAAGGCGTTCCGTAGCCAGTTTAAGGGCGGAGATCGCAGAGTTGTGCGGGTCGGTGAGCTGACGAGTACGAGACGTTGTCTCTACGTGTCTCAGCGTAGACCCCAGCCAACGCTGGCCCAAGTTGAATAGTCCTTAAGAGGTAGGCGATAGACCTTACGCTAACCTTACTCTAACCTTACTCTCACCTTAGTCTAATTTTACTCTAACCCTTCTCTAACCTTAATCTAACCTTTCTTTAACCCTACTTTCACCTTACTCTTACCTTACTCTAACCTTACTCTCACCTTACTCTAACCTTACTCTAATCTTACTCTAACCTTACTCTAACCTTAATCTAACCTTACTCATACATTACTCTAACCCTAGTGTAACCATTCTCTTACCTTACTCTCACCTTACTCAAACCTTACTCTAATCCTACTCTAAACTTACTCTAACCTTACTCTGACCTTACTCCAACCTTACTCTAACCTTGCTCTTATCTTACCTAACCTTACTCCAACCTTACTCTAACCCCACTCTAACTCTAGTCTATCCATTCTCTTACCATACTCTCACCTTACTCTAATCCTACTCTAATCTTGCTCTAACCTTACTCTAACCTTACTCTAACCTTACTCTAACCTTACTCTTACCTTACCTAACCTTACTCTAACCTTACCCCAACCTTACTCTAACCTTACTCTTACCTTACTCCAACCTTACTCTAACCCTACTCTAACCTTGCTCTAACCTTACCTTACCTATAAAAACTCAGAATGAAATCGTGACTGACACTTGGTGGGACATTTCACTCCAGAGCCAAGCTGTCTAAGCCCTCATGCCCATGGATATTCAGCTACGGTATGATCCCCGTACTTAAAACACTGCATTGGCCACTTTTAAGTGTGTTGTAAAGCGTGGAAGCAACTCAATGAAGTTTCACCCATTTACCAACTTGACCTGGTTCTGTAATCTCTGCTGCTCGGTGGTGGTGTTCAGATTTTCAAATCCCAAATGTGGATTGCATACCAGGCGTCATTGCCGTCGTCGCTAGCAAAAATCAACTTTCCACTTGGCTGCCGCCTCGAAGCCGCAGGGAGAACTGAGAGGCGAACGCGTCGTCGGTGACATTTGTTGCCATTTTTGGGAAATATTTTGCCGCCCCCCTGTTAGCGAGGCACCAAGCCGTTTCTGACCGCGGCTGCTGTTTCTTCGACAGCCCAATTTCCCGAATTTCCCCAACAGGAGCGAGCGGCTGAGATGAGTTCTTGAAACTCACACTCATTGCTAAAACTCATTTATTTCCATTAGTCGTCCAACGACCCACGTGAAATATTTCCGCTAATTGGCATTTGGCAGGCCACGTCCAAACGTCCAAACGTCCAAGCACCCGGCCGAGCACATTTTGTAATTAATCATTTTCTGATTTGGCATTTGGCCTGCGCATTTTCCGGCTATTTGGCATCGAACTCCCTGGCATTTTACGCGCCGTTAAAGTTTAATCGAAAAAGTATTTCTGTGGCCAATGAAAATTCCAATAATGAAATGCCAGCAACAATGCCATCCGACCAAAAAACTTCTTAACTTTTTATGCCTGCCAGGCAGAAGTTTCTGTCTGGGCAGGTAATTCCATTTGCTGTGCTGTTGTTGTAGCTGGGTCCTGTTTAGTGTTGACCCCACCAAATGATGATGAGGAAGTGCAGCCACAGCGGGCGCCTGCAATTGACAGAATTGCTCTGTTTTTTTGTTTTTGAGGGAGTCATCAGTACTAAAATAGGAAAAGTTTCGAAAATGTATGCGAAATCTAATTTAACTTGGAAACTGAAGTCCGTTTAAGTTAAGAAGTTAAGAGTAACTATATAATAAATCCATGGGTGAACCCAGAAGTTCGGTTTTCTAATAACTTGGCATGAAATAGGAGAGAGCTACAAGTTTTTCAAACTTTGGGATCTCTCCACCAACAACACCACAAAGCCAAGTAAACAAATGGAATAAAACTAATTGGGGATTCCGACCTTAAGTAACTCAGCTGTCCGTCGATGAAAGTTATTTGAGACTTAAAAAAAAAGCTGTATTTCCTATATCAAATGGCGGAATTATCAAGTCCTTACAGAATTCTTATTGCAAATTATACGAAATTCTTTTAACGGTCTCCGTTCTTACTGTTTCTGTATCAAATAACTTTAATGCGGTGTGACCAGCTTTACCTTACTAAATAAGATATAATAGACAATAATTTCGACCTTTTTCAACTAAAACTTGACGATACTTTTTTTTGACACTTTGGTTCCATAAAAACTGACCCAAAACCGAACCTTCTAAATATATAACCTCCCGATCCAAACCACTTCCAATTGCCATTAGATTTGGCTCTAAGGATTACATTACATTACATAAAGATACAACATGCATATGATTCGAAACGGGTCGTGAGATTAGAAATTAAAATTAATATGGCTCAAAAGAAAACAAGAGTCAATATGGCCATTTATTAGCTGATGAAGGAACATAACTCTGTGACAGATTCTACGATCTTGCAGTCGCGGTTGGCTTAATAAACGGAGTCAGTCAGTCCACATACGATGGCAGACGACGGTGTTGTTCCCAGTTCAGTCCACGTAAGTCTGCACCGACTCAATAAGGCCCAAACCGGAAGGTTATTTCATCGCTCCGTAGCAAGGCGCCAGGTTTCATTCCTTACGATTAGCTAGTATGAGGCCAAGGGCATCCCTATAAAGCTCTTCTCCGGAAGGAGCTGAATGGTAGTACCCTGTCTTGCCAATTTGTTGGCTTGCTACCCTTAATGTTACGGTGTCCAGGTACCCAGATGAGGTGGATACGGAGATGCTGAGCGATCACATTCCGTGAGCGTCTTGGCCCTTAGAGCGGCTTGACTATCTGAGTAAATGTATATGTTCACTTCTTTGATCATGAGTGTGCTGATGTACTTAGCCTCCTCCTGGATGTCCACCAATTCTGCAGGGAGTCGAAATGAGATTTCCATATTTAAGTCGGTGGAGAAAACTCCCCCTTCTTTTTTGTCATCGAGCTTAGATCCATCCGTGTAGATATTGATGTCATTTGCTCTACTGTGGGGCAAGTTATTCGAGTCGCGTTTACTAGGGATATTGACGTCATAAAGTTTCTGGAATGACGTTGTGGGTATACAATAGTCTGTAATGGCGGGAAACGCCTTTTGACAAGTTACTATAGTTAAGTATCCTGAGTTAAACGCTTTCCAGTACTCAGACTCGCTTAATCTCAAGGCTCTAGATGAAAGATGAAATATGGTGTGGGCCAGGGGAATAGTTACCCATAAATGGGGCAGAGCGGTAGTAAGACATAACACTACATTTAGATTGGATAAGGTAAAGCAAGTTGTTGATGCAGCAGCAGGATGTGAATTGGTGTTCTGAATTTAAGTTCTATTTCCTTTTTTATGAAGTAAGAAAATAAATAATCCTTGTTTCAGGGAGCGAACAGATTCGATATTTAAGTCTGGAACGGATAATGGAAATGAATTAAACATTATAAATTATGGCAATGAATTCAGAACTTGCCCTCAAGGCAGCCACTCTTCAATTATGTAGAATTCAATTCAAATTTGCTTTCCCTCTTTTTCCCCACCCTCTCTATCCCCCCCATCTCTTTCACCTACTCTCTTCCACTGTTCCCCACAGTTAAGTCACTGTCAAGTTACTGTTAAGTCACTGTCAAACAAACAATTTATCGCACTGAATTCATTACTTGTCCTCATGGCAGCCACTCTTCACACCCATTTCCCCCCACTTCCACACCACTTCCCCCTCACACCATTCCTCTCCACACACAACCCACCTGTTACTTCTTCTTCTTCTTTATTGGCCCGATGTTGCATCACAACGCCAATCACCTCCTCATCCGCTGCTGTCATTGTCCATGCTTCTGCGCCGTATTGGAGGACAGGGATGATGAGCGGCTTGTATAGCTCTATTTTTGTTCTTCGAGAAAAGGCGCTGCTCTTGAACTCCCTACTGAGCCCGTAGTAGCATCGGTTTCCAAGAGTAATTCTCCTTCGGATCTCCAGGCTGATGTTGTTGTCGCCGGTAATCATCGAGGTAGATAAAATCCTCTTCAACCTCAAAGTTGTACTCCCCCATAGTAACAAATTGTCCAAGACGCGTAGATTTCTTGTCCGAGGATACTAGGTACTTTGTCTTGTCCTCGTTTACCGCTAAGCCCATCAGTTGACTGCTTCTGCGCAAACTGCAGGGTCTCCTTTTTTAAAAAGTGTGCAAATTACACTTAGACTCCAATCTTCGGGCATGCTCTCGTCGGACCATATTCTGCTGATGAGTTGGTGCATGCACCTTATCAACTCCTCCTCCGCCTCCAGCCTTAAACAGTTCAGCTGGCAGGTCATCTGCACCTGCTGATTTTTTGTTCTTAAGCCTTTTTATGGCTACACAGATTTCGTGATGATCCGGTGGGTCTATCTCTATGTTGTCGATTGGTGACGTCGCTTTTTCTCCAGAGTCGGTATGGTGTTCGTTGTCGCCTCCCAGCAGGTTGGAGAAATAGCTTCTCCATTTGTCTAGCGCCACTTGCGGATCTGTGACCAGATTTCCATTTTCGTCCTTGCATTGTGTGACTCCGGGTTTGAAACCTTCGGTAAGTCGTCTAATCTTTCGATAGAATTTTCGAGTCTCACCCATGCCGAATAGCATCCCGACTTCCTCACGCATGCGCCTTTCTCGCTCATTCTTTTTCCTTCTGAAAAGGCGCTTATCCTCTCTCCTTTTCTTCCGGTATTGCTCTTTAACAGCCCGCGTTGCTCCCGACTGCAGAGTTCTCCTGTAGGCAGCGTCTTTCTCTGCAGTAGCGTCGCGGCACTCCTCATCATACCAAGTCTGCAAGTCTTCGAGGGTGCTCGGCGTATCCGAGTATCTCCTTGGCAGCCGTACTCATGGAGTGTGATATATGATTTCACTGTTCGCTTACACCAGAAGGGAATGGTGAGTTTTCCCCGAGCAGTTGGGTGAGTTTAGCTGTGTAGGCTTCAGAGGTCCGTTGTGATTGCAGCTTATCGACATTTAGCTTTCGACATGTACTAGTACGTGAGGCATGTGCCAGACTGAGCCGCGTGCGAACTTTGGCTGCAACAAGGTGGTGATCCGAGTCTATGTTGGCACCTCGAATCGCACGCACGTCTAGAACACTCGATGAGTGCCTTCCGTCGATCACAACATGATCAATCTGATTTCGCGTTAGTTGATCAGGGGACTTCCAGGTCGCCTTATGGATGTCGCGATGTTTAAACCTGGTACTACTTATGACCATGTTCCTGCCCGCGGCAAAATCTATTAGCCTCTCTCCGTTACCGGAGGTTGTTTCATGAAGGCTAAATCGGCCGTGTCGTGATCGGGGCAGCGCTCATATAATTGTTCCAGGCGCTCATAGAATTCGTCACCTGTTACTACCGCAAAGGTAAAAGCGGCTGATTTTGCGAGTATATAGGTACAAAATAGAAAGACAAAGGCATACCCAAAAGAATCTGTCGCAAAAACAGATAGTTTTAGTAGTTTTAGTCCTCCCGTCAGACGTCCGTAAACAAGCTTCGCTCTAATAACTGTTATATTCCTTCCAATTTGAAATTAGCATCCTGTTTTTGGCACGGTGGTGGCCCGGCTGTAGCTCACCGTATTCGGGTGTGGTTCGTTTCCAGGCTAATTTCTTTCAAAAATATACACAATAATTTAGAATCGTGCTAATTCTTCAAACCAACCAAAAATGGATAAAGTAAAGAAAAAGATAGGCTGTAAAAAGAACATGGAATAAGTCCGTTAAATAAGTTAGAAAAATTGTCGATGCTGTTCACAAGCTGATGCCAGATTCACATACTTGCCTTCATATGTACATACACTCATACACTCTACATGCATGATACATTCATAGTCAACCTGTATGGTGTTCCTTTTTCCCACCCCTTCTCACTCTGTGAAGGCATTACAACCAAGGGCCATGATTGGCCTCCACTTCATGGCCCCCTTCTTCAGTCCGTTGTCTGTCCATAAGATCACCCACAGTCATCCTTTTAAGACGTGTACTCACCATTATCGCCTTCTACCAACATACGCCATTCCCCAACTTATAAGGCTTTACCAACTCATGTTTTTTCATTTTAAGAACCATTCAATATACAATAGTTTTGTTATTCATAAACTTCATCATAAACTTCCCAAATTCCACAGAATAGCTCTAGTTCCGTCCTCAAGTAACTCATTTAACTCTCACTGAAAGTGTTTGAAGGTTCACAAACTGCTGTATTACATTTATACTAGAAATTGTACAAAGTAAAAGACCCTACTAAAGTGTAACTTTGGAGAATTCTGGCTTTTGCTTAACCTTCAAACTTGAACCATTTATACTCGATCATAATCCTTTGGCATTTACTTTCTACTTTGTTTAATAATTTCGTTTAGTTAGCACATTTGTAAGTTACATCCATGAACGGAAAACTTTACACTTTTTATTCCCCACCAGTTTATCCACACACACAACAGCAACTTAGCCAAAAATGGGTGCCATGTTGGGCACTCCGCAATTGGAAAGGCAGCAGCCGGAAGTGAAGCCAGTGGCCACCACCAAGAGCAAGTCCAAGGTCAGCAAAGTGAAATCGGGCAACGTGTTAAAAGTCATTGAGGATATACAGCGATTGTGAGTGTCTGTTTAACTAGACAACAACTTGGACCTCAACTCATTTCTTATCTCTCCCATACAGGCCAAACGAGGAGATCTATGAGGAGTTCGATCGCTTGTTGCTCAAAACCCAGCTTCGCCTAAAGGATGTGAAGACTCCTCCCTGCGCGGGCGCCCACAGTCAATTGTTGCGTTGCCTGGAAAACAATCGCCAGCAAGGATGCAAATGTTTTAATCTGATGGAACAGTATCGTCATTGTGTTATACTGGCCACCCAGCAGCATATCGATGACCAGGCCGCTGACAATGAACCGGACATGTTGCCAGTGATGCCGCCGAAATCTGTGCCGTCGCCAGAGTTGCAACGCGAGCAACGTGGACGCAAATGGTGGAAGTTTTGGACCTGGTTCAGATAAGCCGAGCGGCACAAAGGTGGTGTACCTGTGTGTGTTTTTATTCAAAATTCGTAGAGTGGCACTCAAGTAAAATCGGCAAACAACCGCCCGCATTTTGTGTACAACCTAAACAGAAATTCAAAATTTAAAGCAAGAGAATTGGGGTTACAGAGAGATATACATCCGATACTATTTACTTGTCTGACAGCCTTCACTGTAAATTTTGAGTTCACTTCAAGATGCATAGAAGGCATACACACACATATCCAGTTGCTCATCAGCCCTTGGGCGGCCTTTCTATCTCTGTCTATTCATTCATTTAAATGTCTATATCAGGAGAGGAGTAAGGAGTAAGGGCCAGGATGCATTTTTGCTGTGCATTGCAATTTGCAATAAAAGTAAATCCAACGTCTGGCTCTCTCTCTGTGTGTGTGTGTGGAGCTGTTCCCAGCTGGTTTGGTTTCAGTTGGAAAGCCTTTCGGGCAAGGTAAGCAAACATTAGAATTTATTAAATCCAGCTCAGGCGCCACCTTCCACCAGCTGCTCCACACACACACATGGATAATAGTCCAACTTTGGTCAAAACAAACAAAATGTCAGCTTGAAAGGAGTGTGCCAATACCTGGGCCAACCGACGGGCGGATAATCAACATGTTCATCTGGCACCGGAGCTTTCGCATTTAAGTATCAAAAATGTTGCCCCCAGATGTATGCTAAGCATTTTGATCAATTTTACTGATAATTTGATATGAAACTTGCCTCAGCTTGCTGCAGCATGACAAAGCCATCATAAAGAATCCTTCTACCCACCATCCCCTCCAACCCCTCCTCCCACTTTTTCCGTTTTCGAGCATACATTTGGCTGCTTCATAAAAAACCAACTATGTGCATAGCTGAACCGTACATAGAGCAACAAAAATGGGAGAGAAAAATGGAGAAAAAAAAAAAACAAATAAGAAAGTCGGTCAAACCCGACTGTAATATACTCTGTACCGGCAGTTAAACAGGGCTGTTTTGAACCATGCTGGTTGAGGGATTTTCACTGTCCAATGGATGGCCAATAGGTTTAACTAACTTTCTTGAATATTACTTAAATGCTAACAATTATTTTTCAATCGTACTACCCCTCCAGAGACCATGTGGAAACTGGGATGAATGTGCGGGGTTATCATCATCTACTCGAACTGTTTCCGTTGAGTATAGAAACTGACGGTAACCTCACGTTGAAGCCGTTTCTTCGAATGGGCGTCGACAAGCAAGTTCGCCCAAGCAGAGATGTGGTTGCAGACTCAATAGTACTGGGTAGTGTACACCGAGTATAGACTTAAGTGGGCCACGCGTTGTGGACTTTCGTTTGTCACTCGCTGTGGTCTTTGTGTTGAGCTCGAGAACCTGTAGGTAAACTCAGGCTGGCATCAATTGACAAACAAAAAACGTCTCGAGTTGTAGCAGTTTGCCTCTGGTCGTTCAGGTAGGAGGATCGTTGTGCAAGAACATCGGCGATGATGATCCATATTCAGCTGCGCGACGTACTTCCATAGGTATGAACGATCGTCTGGCAGACTGCGTACGATGTAAGATCTGAACGAGAAGGCCAAGCTAACTTTGTCTGTGCCGAAGTTTTTACACCCTTGCAAATGCTGTTTTTGAAAAGTCAGAGTTTAAGAACGCTTACATAAAAAACAAAAAATTTTATAACTAAAACCCATTTTCCGACAGATAAACATCTGATTTTGATCAAATTTCGCGAATCTTTTTGAAAACATATCAAATTTACAATCGCCGAGTTTACGAAAGATAAAATTGAAAACAAAAAAGTTTTTGTCACTAAGACCCATTTTCAGACCGATGGTTCCTATGACAGCCTATAAGATATAGTCAACCGATTTTGAACAAAGTTTTGCAAATCTGTTTGAAAGCGTATAATATTAATAATCGGACGAATTTAAGGACGCTAACATTGAAAACAAAACAACTTTTTCTCAGTTAAGACCCATTTTCCGACCAATGGTTCCTATGACAGCTATAAGATATAGTCATCCGATTTTGACCAAAGTTTGCAAATCTGTTTGAAAGCACTATAATATTAATAATGGACCGAATTTAAGGACGCTAACATTGAAAACAAAAAACTTTTTCTCAGTTAAGACCCATTTTCCGACCAGATCGGTTCCTATGACAGCTATAAGATATAGTCATCCGATTTTGACCAAAGTTTGCAAATCTGTTTGAAAGCATATAATATTAATAATGGACGAGTTTGAGGACGCTAACATTGAAAACAAAAAAGTTTTTCCCAGTAAGACCCATTTTCAGACCAATGGTTTCTATGACAGCTATAAGATATAGTCATCCGATCTTGAGCAAAATTTGCAAATGTGTTTGAAAGCATATAATATTAATAATGGACGAGTTTAAGGACGCTAACACTGAAAACAAAAAAGTTTTTCTCAGTAAGACCAATTTTTCGACTGATGGTTCCTATGGCAGCTATAAGATATAGTCAACCGATTTTGACCAAAGTTTGCAAATCTCTTTGAAAGCATATAATATTAATAATGGACGAGTTTGAGGACGCTGAACATTGAAAACAAAAAAGTTTTGCTCAGTCAAGACTCATTTTCAGACCGATGGTTCCTATGACAGCTATAAGATATAGTCATCCGATTTTGACCAAAGTTTGCAAATCTGTTTAAAAGCATATAATATTAATAATGGACGAGTTTAAGGACGCTAACATTGAAAACAAAAAAGTTTTTCTCAGTAAAACCCATTTTCCGACCAATGGTTCCTATGACAGCTATAAGATATAGTCATCCGATTTTGACCAAAGTGTTGTAAATCTGTTTGAAAGCATATAATATTAATAATGGACGAGTTTGAGGACGCTAACATTGAAAACAAAAAAGTTTTTCTCAGTAAGACCCATTTTCCGACCGATTCGGTCCTATGGCAGCTATAAGATATAGTCAATTGATTTTGACCAAAGTTTGTTAATCTGTTTGAAAGCATATAATATTAATAATGGACGAGTTTAAAGACGCTAACATTGAAAACAAAAAAGTTTTGCTCAGTAAAACCCATTTTCAGACCGATGGTTCCTATGACAGCTATAAGATATAGTCATCCGATTTTGACCAAAGTTTGCAAATCTGTTTAAAAGTGTATAATATTAATAATGGACGAGTTTGAGGACGCTAACATTGAAAACAAAAAAGTTTTGCTCAGTAAAACCCATTTTCCGACCGATGGTTCCTATGACAGCTATAAGATATAGTCATCCGATTTTGACCAAATGTTGCAAATCTGTTTAAAAGCATATAATATTAATAATGGACGAGTTTAAGGACGCTAACATTGAAAACAAAAAAGTTTTTCTCACTAAGACCCATTTTCCTACCGATGGTTCCTATGACAGCTATAAGATATAGTCATCCAATCCGGTCGGTTCCGAAATATTAGCAGCGTGCAGTAAAAAGAAGACTCTGTGCACAATTTCAGCTCGATAGCTTTAAACCTGAGAGACTAGTTTGCTTAGAAACAGTCAGACAGACGGACGGACAACGCTAAATCGACTCAGCTCGTCGCCTTGATCAAGAATATATATAGTTTATGGGGTCGGAAATGAATATTTCTATGCGTTACAAACTTCTGGGCAAAATTATGATACCCTTTGCAAGGGTATGCTTGACCAACGTGAGATCGGTTACATTTAGTTGCAGAGCCGGCTGCGTGCAATGTGAATCGTCGGCATTGGTGACCGATCGATCAATGCTACGCTTGTGGACATGCAGGTGTAAGGCCGGCTGGGCGCACGTAAATAGCAGGCGTGAGCAGCAGGTGTAGGGCAGGCTGGGCGGCGGTTGGTGGACGGTTGGACGTGCAGGACCGGGGCGACAGACAGAAGGTCGATGGACAACATGCGCTCTCTTTACTGTGGACGATTAGTTGCCAGGGCTTAATCCCGAAACGAATTTCGGTTCCGGTACGTCCCAAAATTAATGTTTCGGTTGAAGGTTCTATTTCGGTTTTCAATTAATTTCGGTTTTCGGTTTTGATACGGTACCCACATTTTTATTTTGGTATATCGGTACGTACCGGTACGTCCACATCTTATGTAACTAATATAGCATTCTTGTGATTTGCTCGCGGTTACATAACTGCACTCAATGTGGTTGAATCCATACAACTTCTTAGCGGATTCATTGTAAATTTATCGCCAGAGAACCTGCGTAGCTGGAACAGAAAGCACGACTTGTGAAATCTCATACAATTCTGGGAACTTTGTGGAGAATTCTGACCACCAGTTAAGAATGTTTTCATGCTTTCAAACAAGCTTAAGTGCGAGAAAAGTCTTAATGGAATCCAGTAACTGTTTGGATAGAGATCCAGTGTATCCACATGGAAGAAAGTCATCATCTGCAGCCGCAAAACTTGAGCAAATGTTGATGATGTCTTCCGCCAGCAAATATTTTAGCATCGTGTACATATGTAGCTCCAACTTGTGACCACATTTACGATGCACTCTGCAAATGTAAAAAAACCAAAACTGTACCGGTACCAACGTTTCGGTTTCGTTCCGGTGCTATCGGTTCCATTAATAACGGTAAACGGTTTTCGGTTCTCAAGAAAAAATTTGAATCGGTTCCGGTTTTGGTACTTGATTTGAAAAGGTTTATTTCGGTTAACGGTTCCGGTACCGGTTCCGGTATTAAGCCCTGTTAGTTGCATTTTCGTGGCGTCGTCACAGCATAAATCCTGGTAATTGATCCTTCAAACGAAAACCGCCACATTTGTTTTCGTGGAAAAAAAACATCTTTGTTATTTCTACGGCAAATCGATAAATTATCTTGATTACTAAATATCTCTAAAAGATACTAACCATCTATTTACAAAACTGTGGGAGATATAACGTTTTTTCCAAATTGCGGGGGCGTTTTTTTCTATCTGCCTTCAAGTATAAGAAGTATATGTCCCACACATGCCAAACCACTATCTCTTACCAACTCTGAGATCTGTGCAAGACATGTCTAAATCGACTCGGCTGTTGATGCTAATCAAGAATATATATAGAAAGTCTACTTTATAGGGCCGTAAGTGATTCCTTCTCCCTGTTTACATACTTTTGCACAAACTTAATATACTCTGTGTACCTTTGGTACAGAGTATACAAAAAAAAACAACCAGTAAGCAGGCAAATCACTGTGTGCTACCGCACCTCCCCACCACATGCACCCGCTGCTTATGCCTTTTGCTCGCTTCAGCAGCGCGCATCTCGTAGCTCGTTTAGCTGGCGTTTTTCTGTTTTTATGCTTTTCCCTTCTTCGTTTTTGGTATGTTTTTTTTGGCACCATGGTTAAATTTGTTCGATTTTTTGGTAAAAAAAAAATTTGTTGGGATTAAAGCGGAAATGTTTGTATTTCGGAATGAAATCAGTGGGTCAAGGTATAGCAGCATAATTGAAGTAGTTGGGGGGGGGGGGAGGAAGGACATTGTTTTGGAAAAGCATTTGAAAAACGTTCCAGCCGCACAGTTATCTTCATTTCAAGCAAATAGTTCAACTCCAAATGAAAAACAAATTAGAAATGTAGACGCTCCGGCCAACAGAGTAGGCTTTTGGAGATGGGCATTGTCAAGCAGCTATTCAATATACAAAATAAGTTTAGTCTAGACTGTGTGGCAGCACTGGCCACCTCTGGTCACACCATTTATCGAGCACCATCCCTGACGCGATAGCAGAACGACAACACGCGCCATCCCTGGCGAGCACTTTCTGGCTGGGCTCACGCCTTGGCGTGAGGCTGGCGGCAGCATCGCGCTTTACAATCGAACAATAATTGTTAGCTGATATTCAATAAGGTTAGTTACACATCAAACCTAGTAGCTAAAGTGGTGACCCGCGACGATTGAAAAACGACAAACACGCAACTTCTGCAACAATTATCTGGTGCGTAAAACATTTCGACCGCAGATTCACACACACATACAGTCACGCTATTCATGTCGACATACAACTTTCGATCAGCAATTTCAAACTGTATTAAGTTAACTAAAGCTAACTATTTCGACAACAGCCAGCCAGAAACTCAACAGAATCATCTCGATGTTTTTTGGGCATTTTGTCCCACACACACACACACACACGTCAAACGCCGCGACGGAGCACACACACATGCACACATGCTGACGGCGTCACACGAACAGTATCTACCAGCGCGCGCACACACATAGTACAAACAGCAATTTTTTGTGCACATCACACGGCTGGCGATCATCGAGGAGGCCTCACTCCAACCAGGAGTCGCTCATTCGTACTTTTGGCAGTGGAATTTTGTTTGCAATTTGTGAAATAGCATTGACAAACCTCCTGCAAACACCAGCGCATGTGGTCATATGTTTACATATGCTTTAGCGCTCATTTCGCTTGCATGACATCGACCTCTGCCCACGCATATTGTCCACCGATCTCTTGTCTGTCGCCCGGTCCTGCACGTCCCCAACCGTTCACATCCTGCTGCAGCCCAGGCTGTCCACCAACACGTCCATCGCCCAGCCTACCTTTCAACCGCTGCTCACGCATACTATTTGTGTGCGACTCTTCAACTACATGTAACCGATCTCACGTTGGTCAAGTATCCGACCAATTTTTTAGATCTTACATTGTACGCAGCCTGCCAGACGATCGAACATACTTATGGAAGTACGTCGCGCAGTTGAATTTGGATCTTCATCGCATCTTTCGTCGTCGCCGATGTGCATGCACAACGATCCGCATACCTGACCGACCACTAGCAACATGCTACGACTCGAGACGCTCTTTGTTTGGCAATTGATGCCAGTCTGAGTCTACCTACAAGTACTCGATCTCACCACGAAAGTCCTTAACGAGAGGCACCACGAAAGTCCACAACGAAAGTGGCAATCGAAAGTCTCTACTCGGGGTGCAATACCCAGTACCATTGACTGCAACTTCAACCCTGATCGACCGAACTTGCTTATCGACCTACAATCGAAGCAACGACCTCAACGCGAGGCAACCTCAACCCTGCTTGGGCGAACTTGCTTATAGACCCCCACTCGATGCAACGGCCTCAACGCGAGGTAACCATCGACGCAACTTCTCCAATCTGTACTCGGTGCACATGCTCAGTACTACGTATTGACTAAATTCTATGCTCAACGAAACAATACCATCTCGACTCAACTTACGACACAAACATCACAGCGAGAAATATACGCAAGCGTTCCTCCACCTTAAGACTTGTACAAATCCTGTAAATGCTCACCCCGCACATACATTCATCCCAGCTTTACTCAAAACTTGAACATCATTCGTTCCTACATGGTCTCTGGAGGGGGGAGTACTGTGGCAGCCCTGGCCACCTCTGGTCACACCATTTATCGAGCACCATCCCTGACGCGATAGCAGAACGACAACACGCGCCAGCCCTGGCGCTCAGTTTTCTGGCTTGGCTTAGGCCACGGGCGGCACGCGCCTGCATCGCTCCGTTCGAGTTAGTTACACATAAACCCTTGTAGCTAAAACTGTTCACTCGGAGCGACAGCTCTTGGTGGCAATCATCAGCAGGTAATAAACGGAATATTTGATTATATTTTATTTCTTTTTTCATTTTAATTTTATTTTTCTTCTCTGGCGATAGTTTTTATGGGCAGCCCGGTTGAGCCGCAACAGAAGCCAAAGTGTTCCAGCCCCCAGGCGAGCGCTCCCACTGCATTGGACACCATTTTATTGTGAGTCTTGGCCTGACCTACACAGAAGTTGACCTCGGAGGCATGGCCCCAGTGCAGCATGAAGGGTATGTACATTATTCTGAACACTTTCCCTAAAGATACAATAATTCTCCTCACTACAGGGACCCTTGACTATGGTGTGCTCCATGTTGAGTGACAGATTTCGTAGATGATGCGAAACCACCACCTGCCTCAGACTCTGCACTTTAAGTGGAAGGCCCATTGGAAGGCCATTATGTGATCCCCGTGTGAATACAAAAGATTCCGATTCAACACCAATGTCAACTTCACCTGCTTAAGGATACTTGTTGGAAACAGTCGCCCTACAATGCCAGACACTCCATGTCGAAGATATCTGCACTAATCGCGGTCAAAAACTCTGGCAGATGGAACCCTTGCCGTTGCTGTAGAAGACCTTAATCTATAAGCACTAAAGTGCTTACTCCAATGTTGTCAGGGAGCTGGACTCAACGCTTTGGGAGCAGCATAAATGTGGCCTGTCCAAAGCTCTTTATCATCTTGCTCCAGCTTATCCATGACTGGAAATAAATTTGTAATAGTAGGACAGCGCCACGGGCTCCATGTACTCTAGCCAAGGCGGCTTCAAATCGCTCCAGTTCAAACAATCCCTGGCCATCTGTATACTCTTGTTAGACGACAGCGGTTCCAGCAAAGAGCGCGGTTTCTCTCCACATTGCATTGCAGTCTCCAGTCAATCTACAGCCTCTTAAGCACAGTATGCGGAGCACTTCGTCATCGCTTGAATACCAATTTGTTACTGAAGCAGTCGCAAAGTGGTATTCAAGCGTTGACGCAGTGACTCCGCGGGCAGGGCAGAAAGATCTGCTTCAGCCAGAGATCGATGGGAAAATCAAAATTGAAGCACAACACGGGTATGGGTATGCTCTGGGCCCAGGATTTGCCCAGCTGCTGCAAATGGAAGTTCAACTGTTGGGTCATTTCACTTGCCACCATGACGAACTGCTAATGATGGGCCACCTCACCAATGGATATGACATACTTGGACTTGGTGAAGCGCTTGTCCTCCATTCTCAGACTGGACTGAGGCAGACGCTGGAATTGAAATTGAGTCACCAAGAGCCAGTCCACCACTTGCGACACATCTTTCTCCCCGGCTAGAGGCACCACCAGATACGAGCTCAAAGAAGTAGGTTTGCCACATTCTCAATAAATCTCGGAACAGCTTGGCTTGCCATCTAATTGCTACAGTTTTATTGTCTAAATTTTTCAAATCATTTTGCTTGCAAAAATTGTGTATCACGTTTATTGGAATAAACCGAATTTTGTTGTCATTATTGAAAATATCAAATCTTGTTTATGTATCCTGATTGGAGCACAGAATTGTTGTTGCTTTTTCTGAGTACCCCCTAAACTGGTTGGACATATTACCTTTGCCGAATGGCACCCCTCAGAACAAGAGACATTGAGAAGAGGCTTGCTATTCCGTTCCTCACACTATTCAAACCAGATGACGCAGATTCCGCTGAACTCTTAAAAGAAGAAGGAACCTCATCTCAGGGCAGCTTTACTACCCATACCACCCTATCTATATAACTTAAGCTTAAAAATTTCTCAATACTTAGTAAATACATAAAATTGCTAAATAAATCTCACAATACTTTTTAATCAAAGTAACTTTTGAGCTGCTTAATATATTTGTTGAATCTAAAATATTGTAAATGAAGAGTACTAGAGAGTGAAGCAAATGCATAATAACAGTCCATGGAACTGGAACTTCCACCTATATAGTTGTCCGATTTCGATCAAGCTTAGTGGAATCATGCAAAAGCATAGATAACTAATAAATACGTAGCTTAGAGAAACTTGCATTGAAAACAGAAAAATTTTTCTCACTAGAACTATTTTTTCGACCGATTGTTCCTATGGCAGCTAATATGCTGTCAAAAAAGTCTTGCGGTATTTTTTTTATTGAATTTTCAATTGTTCATAAAATTGGTTATAATAATGCGATTTAAGTCAAATATGCGCCGTTTTGTTCGATGACGAGTTCCCAACGAGATGCCAACTTCATAATGCCCCTCTTATAGAAGCTCGCTTCCCTATTGGCAAAAAACTCGGAGAGCCAATTATCACAGGACTCTCTTGTGGCCAACTTCCGACTACCAAGCTCGTTCGCCATGGACAGAAATAGGTGGTAATCACTTGGTGCGAGATCCGGACTATACGGTGAATGCAAAAGAACTTCCCATCCGAGCTCCCGGAGCTTCTGGCGCGTCACCAAAGATGTGTGTGGCCTGGCGTTGTCCTGATGGAAGACAATTCGGCCTCTGTTGATCAAAGATGGCCTCTTCTGCATGAGTGCTGCATTCAAGCGGTCCAGTTGTTGGCAGTACAGGTCCGAATTGAGCGTTTGGCCATAGGGGAGCAGCTCATAGTGGATGATTCCCTGCCAATCCCACCAAGCACACAGAAGAACCCTCCTGGCCGTCAATCCAGGCTTGGCCACCGTCTGGGCAGCTTCACCGCTTTTCGACCACGACCGTTTGCGCTTCACGTTGTCGTAAGTGACCCACTTTTCATCGCCAGTCACCATCCGCTTCAAAAACGGGTCGATTTTGTTGCGATTCAGAAGCGATTCGCATGCATCCATACGGGCAAAAATGTTTCTTTGCGTCAAGTCGTGTGGCACCCATACATCGAGCTTCTTTTTGAGTCCAAGCTTCTTCAAATGGTTTATAACGGTTTGATGACTCATGCCCAGCTCTTGGCCGATGCTACGGCTGCAACTATGCCGGTCTCTTTCGATCAATTCAGCGATTTTATCGCAATTTTCGACGAAAGGCCTTCCGGACCGTGGCGCATCTTCGATCACCTCTGCACCAGAACGAAAACGTTGAAACCATCGTTGTGCGGTGGAAATGGAAACTGTATCGGGTCCATAAACTGCACAAATTTTATTGGCAGCATGAGATGCATTTTTGCCTTTATCGTAGTAGTACTGTAAAATATGCCGTATTTTCTCTTTATTTTGCTCCATGTTTGCGACGCTATAACTCACAAACGACTAAAAACAAACAACAATAAATCAAAAAAAAGCTCTAGCGTGAACCGATGCGACGAATACAACTAGAACTACGCGCTTGCAAAGACAAGCTTGCGGAAATACCGCAAGACTTTTTTTATATATGCTATAGTCATCCGATTTGGATCAAACTTATCAGAATTATGTGGAAGCATTAAATATTAGTAAATATCAAGTTTGGGAGCGATAGCATTGAAAACAAAAAAGTTTTTCTTACTAAGACTTTTTTCTGACATATCTTTTGTATGGCAGCTATACTATGTATATAGTTGGCCGATTTTCAAAAAACTTGGTGGAATTATGAAAAAGCATCGAAAACTAATAAATACGTAGTTTAGAGACGTTTGCATTGAAAACTGAAAAATTTTTCTTCCTAGAACTACTTTTTCGACCGATTGTTCCTATGGCAACTACATGATATAGTCATCCGATTTGAATTAGACCTTATCAGAATTATGTGGAATCACATAATATTGATAAAAAAATCAAGTTTGGGAGCGATATCATTGAAAACAACAAAGTTTTTCTTACTAAGACTTTTTTTCAGACCTTTTGTTTTTGTATGGCAGCTATACTATATAGTTGTCCGATTTTGATCACACTTTGTGAAATTATGAATGGGCATAGAAAACTAACAAATAGGGCTTGGGAAACGTTTGCATTGAAAACCAAAAAGTTTTTCTTAATAAAACTAGGCTTTCGACCGATTGTTCCTATGGCAGCTATATGCTATAGTCATCCAATTTGGATCAAAGTTATCAGAATTATGTGGAAACATAAAGTATTAATGATAATCAAGTTTGAGAGCGATAGCATTGAAAACAAATGAGTTTTTCTTACTAAGACTTTTTATATTCTGTACCAAGGGTACACAGAGTATATTAAGTTTGTGCAAAAGTATGTAACACGAAGAAGGATTAATTTCCGACCATATAAAGTATATATATTCTTGATCAGCATCAACAGCCGAGTCGATTTAGCCATGTCCGTCTGTCTGTATAAACACGTCGATCTCAAAGACTATAACAAACTATCAAATTTGTTTCAGATTAGGAAAATTTTTCCTAGTTCTCCTTTTAACCGCTGAATACTGTCAGAGCCTCAATTTTAAAGTTTGAATTCTGAAAACCACAATAGGATCCGAGCAAAAACCACATTATTCTGTAGCAGGGTATTTTGCAGTCGGAGTACTCGACTGCAGCACTCATACTTGTTTTATTTTCGGATTTTTACAAATAATACTAATACTAAGGCAGCTAAAGAACCGGTTTTAACCACTGTGGGAAGGCCGTTAAGCAATGCTTCACAGCAGATCCGGCCAGCCATAGCTACCCCGAGTCGAAGTCAGACGTGTTTTTACGCAAACGCGAGCCGAACTCATGATTGTGTGAATCGGTGAACACTGAATTGCAAGTAAACGACGGCGGGGAGCCTCTTGCCTACCAACACAAGCACACTTTTTTGTTCTCTCCATTTGGCCGGCACTGCTTCATAGGGGAAGCCCCGTCTAAACCGCGTTGGCTCCCTCTCTCTCTGCAGTCTGCGGAGCTCAATCATCAAGAGCGCAGCAAATGTGACTACTGCATCCCACAGTTCTGGGAAACCTCGTCGAAGGTTTGGTGTAGCCCTCGCCACGGGTGCTTCAGGAGTTACAGAATACAACTGTTGTGAAGGAGGGCAAATAGATGATGCCGCACACATCCTTCCACTGTGGACGATTTGCAGTGGAACGGCAGAGGCTGACATCAACCATTGGAGCACCGAAAGAACCCGATAACCAGGTTGCCCAATCGGGCCATGATTGAGAGAACAACTAGGTTATCGGGTCCTTTTGGTGCTCCAATGGTTAATACCAGCCTCTGCCGTTCAACTGCAAATCGTACACAGTGGAAGAGGATGTGTTCGGCATCTTCTATTTGTCCTCCTTCACACCAGTTGCATTCTGTAACTCCTGAAGCAGTGGTTCGCCAGTGGTTGACTTCCCCAAGCTTCCTTCCTGCCCAGTCTTTTATTTGAAGATTGAGGCGATGGCTACACCGAACCTCCGACGAGGATTCCCACTTGAATTGCCATTGCCGAATGCTTTCGATCCTCACATTTTACTTGGTTGGTCCGTACAAGCCGCCTCGGCTGTAGCCCTGGCTTTCAGAGCGAGGAGTTCAAAAGCAGCTACACCAGGGTTCCCCAAGCAGAGAGCGCGAAAATGTGACTGTGTCTCTCTCTAACACACAGTGATGCATGACATCGGCAAGCAGTCGGTGTGATTCGGCGAGTAAGTTCCTGCCCCAGGGGCTATAGCTGGGGAACTCTGCGCTACACACACGCAGAGCGCATAGCCGGTACGTAGCTCGGACGCTCCTAGCAGCCTTCGTTCCTGTTTCGGTCCCCTGGTGCTCAGCATGATTCTGCTGAGTACATTTCACTTACAGCTTGAAGGAGCTTGCGATAGGTGACTTTCGTATCAATCATGACTTTAAGTCGATCTACAATCAAGTAATATTCCAATTCCAATGCACTTTTCTAGTTTTGTAAATTCCACAAAAATATCCCATAGTGCGCAACGCTGGGCCATAAAGATTATTATGAAAGTATTTTACTAAGCTCCACTGCCAACCATCTCACGCTCTGACCACTCGCGTGTGGCTATATCCATCTCAGTCAGGCCATTTGGCTGGCTGCCTGGCTGCCGCCTGGCACTCTTGAGGCTTTAAGTGTGCATGCATTATGTTATACACACTTGCACGAGTGTGGTGTATGCACATGGCATTTGTATGCATGGATAATTTACATCATCAGCCTTAAATTTGATTTCAACATTTTTGGATCCAACTCCAAAGATGCCAAGCAATTAAATGACCAAACCACATAACGAATCAAGCGCAAATCACAACCGAACGTTTAACCCTTAAAAACTTTGAGTGCAAATGCAACACAACGGCTGCAAAAGAAGCTCAAGCATCAGGCTCAGACATTTTCAGAGCAGCATATTAATGGAAACACTTGCTCTAATGTCAGTCAAGTTTTGCAGACACTCGACTACACAAAAGTTAAATTAATTCGGGTCCTTTTAGTGACCAGAAAGCAAATGAATGAATGAATGGAAGCAGCTTTAAGTAGAGCTAATGTGATTAATCATCAATCAGAAATGCCTGTTAAGAGGCATATGAAATTCTCGATCCCTTATAATGTAATTTTCCTCCAGGACTGGATGGAATAGTTCCAGCCTTGCTGAAGACGAGCAATTCATTTTTGACGCATGCTTAAGATGGAGCTATGTTCCTGTGGTCAAAAGCGGGAAAATGCAGTCATGTGCAACCAAAGGACTTCAGACCCATAAGCCTTACATCATTCCTGCTCAAAACAATGGAAAAACTACTAGATCTTCACATAAGAGAAGGCTTGAACCTGAGCTTGGAGAATAATCAGCACGCCTACACGAAAGGGAAATCGGTGGAAACAGCGCTACACTCCCTAGTAGCCACCATCGAGAAGCAGAAATTTGCCCTGGGAGCATTCCTAGATATATCTGGGGCATTTAACAACGTCACCACAGAAACGATAATGCGAAGCCTAAGAGCACTAGCAATACACAAGGCATTGGACTTCTGGATATAGAACCCGCTGTGCTGCAGAAGAGTACAAGCCGAGTGGGTTACCACAACCATGACGAAAGAGGCACATGGCGGAACGCCTCAGGGCGAAGTCCTGTAGCCCCTTCTATGGTCAACGAACTATTACTAAAACTCCGCAGTAAAGCACCCAAGATAACCGCATATGCTGACGATGGAGAAATGTACATCGACTCTCAGCTCAATCATGGACTGTACTCTCAAAGACTCTACTAAAGTGGGCCACAGAAGCCGGACTTAGTATCAATGCGGAGAAGACGTACCTGATTCTCTTCACTAAGAGATACAAGGTACCGCAATGGACTCCACCTACGATAAATGGAACATCGCCAACGCCAAAGAAAAAGGTAAAATACCTTGGAGTAGTAATCGATAGTAAACTGTCATGTAGACTCCATGTGGAGGAAAGGGTGAAAAAGGCAACCAATGCACTATATGCACCTCAGAAGATGCTAGGCAGCACTTGGGGCTTATCAACAAGTCTAACGTACTGGCTCTTCATCATCCTACATGGCATATTGGTATGGTGTCAAGCCACGGAGAAGCCCACATATCTAAAGCTAATGGAAAAGGCATTAGTTTGCATAACGGGGGAGCTGAGATCCACTCCAACAAAAGCACTCGAACACATCCTAAGAGTCAACCCCCTGGACATTCAAGCACTGGACTATAAAGCTATGGACACAGCATGGTGGGTAGAGTGCTCAACAGTAGCACGGACTACATGATCCCAAAAAACAACTTCACAGGCTCATCAGCACTATTGGGACCAGAAGACTGGCGTACAGGACTGTCCCAGGAAGCAATGCACCTATGCACAGACAGCTCAAAGATGGCCTGAGGAGTCGGAGCAGCCGTATACTGCAATGAGCCGGAATTGAGGCTCACCTATAAACTGCCAGACCACTGCATCATATTCCAGGCGGAAGTCTTTTGCAATAAGTAAAGCAGCAAAGCGGCAATCAAAGCAATGCAGAGACACGCTATTAACTCCAAAAAAGTTCTGGCAGGCAGGGGGGCAATAGATTCCCTCTGCATCTCTAGAAAGGTGCAAATCTATTGGATTACCAGCCAACGGGGCATTGAGGGAAACGAAATGGCTGACAGTTTTGGAAAAGCCGGAACCGCACTAAGCCAAGAAGCAACACTAAACATATCTACACTATCTACTATCTACTACTATCTACTACACAAAAGCCAAATCAATTCGGGTCCTTTTAGTGACCAGAAACAAATGAATGAAAGGAAGCAGCTTTAAGTAGAGCTAATGTGATCTCCGTACAGACGCTACACAGCAAGATGGTGAAGATAGCGGAGAAAGAAGCAGAGGAAAAGTGGAAGAACACAATCGGCTGCAAAATCTCATAAATTATGTGTAAAACAAGAGACAAAAAACTCACTCACTATATGCTACAGCTCCAAAGAAGAGACTGTAGACTGGTCACTGGCTATCAGCTGCTCACACGAAAAAGCTAGGCATGTAAGGAACCTGGAGTCGTCGAAACTCTGGAACACCTCATTTGCAGCTGCCCAGCGATCGCTAAGACAAGATTAAGACATCTGCACTACCCAAGTCTCATCTCTCTTGAAGAGGCTGTTGAAGGTCCTTTAAGTAAAGTCAAAAGTAAAATTGGCTCAAACAGCACCTCCAGGAGGGCCAGAGCCAAGCTTCTCTCAATCTCCTGGCGTGTGTGCTTATAATTTTTCGCACAAGAGAAAGGGACCTACAGTTTAACGCCGAATCCGAACGGCAATAGTTAGAGAATTTGCTTTTTCATGGCTAGTTACTTCACAGCTGGCGCCGGTAGCTGGTGAAGGTGATCTTTTCTAAAGAAAGAAAAAAGTTTTTCTATTAGATGGTCCGAGGCGGGATCGAACCCACAACCTCCCGCACCAGCAGACACACATACAACTGATACGCCACGCCCGACCACTCCTTCCTTTAAGGTCCTTTAAGTCAACTTGCATAAAAGCAAGCTGGCGTCGGCGGAGCTTCTGTTAACCCTTGAGGTAGGGCCCGCCGATGTGGCCTTAGTTCAGGAACCTCAGGAACTCAGGGCTAAGGTCACAAAACTACAATATTTTTCATCCCAACGCGGTAAGTAAAGCCAGGACAGCCATACTTATGCTTAAATTATGTCAAATTATAGCACGAACAACCTCCCAGTTGTGGCCCTGGAAGGCCACGATGATGAGCCAATAATAATGGCACACGAGCGAGAGTCACCACCGGCCGAGGCGGCCAACGTCCTAGACCTAACTCTGACCTTATTGAATCGTACTCAGGCATCAGAATAGAGAGTTCTCGAAAGACTCTCCTTCTCAGACCACAAGTACCATCATTTGTAAGATCGAGTTCAACCACAACCAAACCAGAAACGCCTACAGGAACCCCCGGAACACCAACTGAGTGAAATACCTTAAAACGGTAGAATCAAAACTATGCAAGGAAGCAAGTCTCCCAAAACAACTATTGGCATTTGCCAAAACGTCAAAGATCCTCTTGGATTTATAATGGTACCCAGAAAGACTAAGAACCGTAATAGGCTATTCACACTGAGGCACATCTAACATCTAACATCATTATCAAAGATGTTCCATAAGCATTTGCCGTGCCAAAATTGTATCATCATTCCAACATCTTCTGGGGATGTTCCTATTTTACTTTGTTCCAATTAGTATTTTCACGATAGTTTTTGTCCACCACTAAAAATTTGTCATTCACTGCGAAACATGAACATTGTCAAAAACGGGAATGGCGAAATATGCATAATTAATTCAAAAATGTCAAAAAATTCCGAATTATCATATAATAGTAAGTATTATTAACTGAATTATATGAATAGACATTTAATGATGTGCATGTTTTGACCTTACTGCATATGTTGAGGAACTCGTATCGGATGATATTATAGAGTTCGTCCCAGAGGTGTCGGACTGTGGCACCATTTCTGGAAGCGATGGCAGGCCACCAGCAAAACGCTCCAAGCATGACCATCAAGCAGAAGCATCAAAGGGATCTTCGTAATATTCTTCGTGAGATGGCAGCGAGTCAAGCTACCTTCCAGTCCGAACCATTTGTGCCTTGCAATACGCTTTTATTCTTCATTCGAAATAACAAATCTAACGGTAGCAGATCTTCTCTCTTCAGCACCAGAAGAGTAGATTGGTTTGGCTTCTTAAGGGGGTTCATTTCCATTGTAGGTACTGTTGTGAACATTTAAGATATTGTGCAATATATAGCAGAGGAATAACGTTGCGTACATTTGTGTCTCTTTATCTCAACACTTCAAGTTTGCTTTCAAGCATTTAGAAAGTTGATTGCGCCATCTAAATGTTCTTTTTAAGCATGTCAAGCCGCTTCTTAAATATAAAATGATAACTTGTAAGCGAATTGCACGTATAAAAGTCACATTTTACTACCACTTGCAAACATCCAATCGCTTCTTGGTATGTGCGGATTCATGCCTCTCATGGGCAGCAGCTCCTCTTCATCTTCAATCTCTGCAACAATCGCATTATTGACTAAATCTGCTATAAGTTGAAGAATTAAAAGTTGCTGTTTTGAAACAACAGGTACAACAACCACCAATTGTTCTTCAAAATTCAGTTTATGAACTTTTTTTGACAGTTTGCTAATTAACTTGGGCATCTGAAGATGTTAGATGTCAGATGTTGTCAGTGTGAATCGCAATTTCACATCTTCAAAAAATTCCATGCGTTCCGCTGTGATGTGCTCAGTGTGATTAGCCTATAAGGCCCTACAAAGGGCCAGCCGAAACTACCTACCTACCTACAAGGAACTACCTCCTCCAGATCAACAAGGAGGCCGACGATTTGCTCTACCCAAGGTACGGGAAGATGGTGTGGGAAGTAGGCTGCGTGGTGCACGTCTCAAAAAGCGCCACCCAGAAGACAAGAAACTACCCACCTACCTACATACTTGATTTCAAAAAAGTAACTTGCTCAAAGCCTTGAATTCTCAAACTACAACATCAACTTGGCGTTGCCATATCATTCTGTCAATTCGGTTTAGCCTACGAATTTCTTTCGCTTTATGTTTTCAGTATCAGTTGTGAATTGCTACTGCTTGAATCGGTCTGAAATTTTGTTTTAAGCATTTTGATTTAGATTTTTCTACTGCAAACATGTTTCGCTTCGAACATTTTCACGAGAAATTTTGCCAGCTTGTGGAATCTTATTTCAACGTATCGTTGGCCAACTGTGACAAATTCAAAACTAAGTATGGTATAGACGAATGGTTTTGGCCCATTTGGATTGTGCTAGCACTGCTTCTAGTGGTAAGCTGTATTCGAAACTGAAGTGTAAAGGCACTTTTTTTATGATGATGGCCCGGATGTTGCTGCTCTACACTGGTGTGGTTATGGTAAGTGAAGGAGGCTGTGTGTGAGAATGAAACTACATTTTTGCCTCCATTTAGACTACTTCTTAATAATACAAGTCCTGGATTTTGTTACTGTTTGATTGCTGGGTTCTCTTTTACGTCTATACTCCGCCACCTGCCATTGGATCTTCATATCTTTTGAACTCATTTATGTTGTTCAGAAAATTTATTGTTATTTGTTAATAAAATATAGAAAAATTCATTACAAGAACTCAAATCAGCCGCAACGAAAGGCCCTTACGAGTCGAACGCATGCCTAGGCTGGTGCCAAGAGAGCAAACAGCTTTTTCAGTTACTGACCAGCGGTCGATGAAGTAGAACATACCTGTTTTATGTCGCTTAACCAATAACCTCTCACTTTTTGGCCTTGCTCTACTTGACAAACCCTATTCTAAAGGAAGAGTGAAATAGCTTTTTGCAGAAAAGAGCGAAAGCTTTCGCGGAGAAACTTAAGAACAGGTTTACGCCCCTTGACAGCTTCCCGGGTAGTATAAAATGGACATAACGGAAGAATAATGGATATAACAAGGCAGCTTGCAGCCCGCTGGAAGAGGTTCTTTCAAAGAAAGTAACTCAAAATGAAGCAGGCTTTTAGCGGGAGTGGCAAAAACTATGCCCAAATTGTAATAATGCTTAAGGACGGGAATGGACTATCGGATTCTGACACTGGATGGTCTCACACGAACTCAAGACATCTTCAAACAGCTGAACGGTGTGACCAATTTCAAGTATGTGGATCAGAGATCTGCACGCGTGCACCGCAACTACAAGTGTACTACCTTCGTGCCTTCAACCACGGTTGCCACTTTTGGAGCAAACGCTCCAAAATGGATGGATGTATGGAAAGTTTTAATACAGAAAAGACAAAACTTATTGAGCACTCATTATGTTTCTTGTAATACCATAATCTGTCATTCCTGCCCTATTTGTTACTAGTTTGCTGTCCTGACCCCAAAATCGAGAAAGAAAGAAATTTTCCTTGCCTTCCGATGAAGAGAATGTCATCAAAGCCACATTAAGTATGGATACCAATCTATTTTATCTCAAATAATTAGAGGTTAACAACATTAAACCAAATGAGGTAGACAACTTATAGGCTAAACAATCAAAATAAAATATATTTTTTATTTTTAATACCGGACTTCTCACGAGAAGACATACAATCCCTTATAATGATAACGGCAGAAAAATTATTTTCAAGTGAACAAAATGACTTCTTAACCATTTTGATCACCTTTATGAGTGCTTCTCCAGAAACAGCTGCTTTACAATGGAGTAAGCCACAACTAACTGATCAGATAAAAAGGGAAATTGAACTAGGTTTATTTTGGAATGAAGTGTCGAAAATACAAAATGAACTTCAAGCCCTAGCATTCCAAAACTTAGTTGAAAACAAGTGAGAAAGTCGGTCAAGCTGGACTATAAGATACTCTGTAGCAGTTAATGCCGTCTCGTTATATACTGAGCTCAAAGTTTCTCTCTCTCCCAAAGATTGTGTTTGTTTCAATACAGCCACATTAAGTATGGCTATTTTTTTCTTCATAACTTGTGTATCGTTCATCCGTTCCTTATCATTCCTTTAGCAAATCGATAAATAATTTTGATTACTCGATTTCTGTAGAAGGACAAAACTCCCAAAAGGAAGGAAAACTGTGGGAGATATGACGTTTTTTCCAAATTGAGGGGTCGTGGCAAAAATTGGAAATAAACTTGATCTGCCAGCAAGTATAAGAAATATATGTCCCATACATGTCAAACCTCTATCTCTTACCATCTTTGAGATCTCTTCGTTCATACGAACGGATGGACAGACGGACATGGCTATATCAACTCGGCTGTTGATGCTGATCAAGAATATATATACTTTATAGGGTCGGAGATGATTCCGAAGCGATTACTTGAAGCAAACTTTTATAAGTGTATTAAAACTTCGTCACGACGAAGTTAGCTTTGCTTTCTCGTTTCAAATATATTTTGGATCTTTTGTTTCCTAAATGAAGCCTATCTTTCAGATAATATGGAAGCTGTTGACTTGATGCTCGTAAACAAAGCACAGCCAACCCACTTTACTAACACAAGAGACACCTTACTTGATGTATTTCTTCTTTTTCTTCTTTCTTCTTTTATATGACCAACTCATTGCACCGGCTTTCTCGAAACATGACCATATCTTCTTATCATATAACATAGGCCTAAGACCTTCTGACTACTCCATAACCTACAGTGACTTGTAAAGTAGCTTGTTCTTGGGCTGGAGTGTAGCTTGGTCACGCCCAGGGCCATTTACAATTACATTTATGAATGCCGAGACTCGTGAGAGAATGGCTAGTGAGTATTAGCCAGAGATCGAGAAGGGGCGAAATCGTAGACACCGTTGCACAGGCACGACAGGTTGAAGCGGATCACCCTAGACTACCACCACTGTCATGTTTTCACATAGATCTGATTTTCCCATAAGTTTTCTCAATCTCGGTTGGAGTCGGGGTCTGACCCAGCGTTGCCGAGAAAGTAGTCCAACACACAATTTGAACACGTTATACTTTTTTTCTTTTTATTAGGTTTTCTTTAGACTTTTTTGGGAAATTTTTCACCGCACCCAAACTGGGTCCCTAACTCACTAACTCACAGTCTCGCCTTATTAATTCCACTAGGCCCCAGACTTAGCCTCAGGGGTCCGAACCTACTCGCCAATTCACACCTAATGCTTGCCGAAGTCATGCATCACTGTGTGTTAGAGAGAGAGAGAGAGAGACAGACACATTTTCGCGCTCTCTACTTGTGTGTGTGTGCTGTTCGTGACACTCGAAGACGAAATCAACAAGCATTGCAGCTCAAATCAGAAACAATCACTTTGACAGACGAGCACACAAGACACTCAGTAGGCAAAATAGGCAAAAAAAAACAAGCACTCTTGCAGATCTCTAAAAGGTATTTGACTACCATTATCTTATGAGCAGCTTTCTCACCAAACAGCATCTTCTTTGGGACCCACACATCAGCAAGCGTGTGAGATCCTTGTAAAGTAAAGCCTTAATAGAGTTCATCCCATGTTCAGACCCTAAAAAAACCATCCTTGACTTAACTCAAAAGGGATCTCTGGACACGATTAGACCAACTTGATGCATAATGAAAATATGTACATATCTAAAAGTGGAGCCACTTGTCTGGAGCATGATGATGGTTCAGCTTGGTTGCTTCGATTAAAGTCAACAACGGGCAAGGATTACTAAGGAAAGAGACGGCCACCATACTGGGATGATGATGACGATGATGCTGTCTCCGATGTCCGTCTGCCCCACCATCCCCCCCCCCCCTCACTGTCATTTGTGGTTGCTGGTCTGCTTCATTGGTTTTTGATTGTGTTTGGTTGCTTTATTTATTTATGGGGCTCGAAAGGAACAGAGAGACAGAGACAGAGAGAGAGAGATGCTTTCAGAAAATATTATATCTTGTTTTATGTTTTCTGTGAGCGCCTCACAGCAAAGTTAAATTGCCAACAAGAAAAAAAACAACAACAACAACAACAACAAATAACAGGCAGAAAAACAGAAAAACAGCAGCCGGATAAGGGGACGCCGGAGCCCAAGTCGTGTGGCGAACTTCGCTTGGCTTTTTGTATAACTTTTGATTAATAGAGCGTCGACGAAGCGCAAGTAGGAGAGCCTGCCAGCATAATTGCACCACACTAGGACCACCTCCTCCTGCACATGACAACAACTTGTGCTTGAAGCAGAAACTTCTTACGCTAAATTGATTCCGTTGAAAACAAGTGCTTGGCTCCGGTGGAGCGGGTAGCCGGTAGCCGGTAACTGGTAACTGGGTAACTGGTAACTGGGAATGGGCGTGAAACAAAAGCTCATCAGTAAAACAGACAAATGCACTTATGCAACGCCAGTGCCGACAGCTGAAGACACAACAACATAAACACAAACAACTTTGCCTTGCCATGTTGTCTCTCCGATTTCCATATGCCTTCCACCACCAGGCGCCAAGATGGATTTCCCTCTGCCCAAAAAAGAAAACACAAAACTCCAAGCATATCAAAATTTTGCCTGGGCACAATGCCAGCTTTCCCCCCCTGCCCACAGCTTTTGCCAGCTGTGTTGTAAGTTGCCATTTGCCGCTTACACTTACACTGTGCGAAGGGGAAATCGAAATTGAAATTGGAACAAAGGGAAAAGTTAAGTGAAGTTGTATTCGGTGTTCCGTTGACTTTGCCGAAAGTTGCCACAGTGTGTACCAGGCTGAGGCTGAGACTAAGGCGAGGGGGGGGGGGGGGGAAGGTGTGGGTTTAGTTTCTAGTTTTGTCACCGACACATTGTTCCCCAAGTCTTAAGTAGGTCTGGGATAGGAAAGAGTTTGCGGTAAGCAAGGTCACTTTCAAAACTTTGCCTTAAAGAAAAACAATCGTACGAATCATATTTTTCTTTGTTAAGCTTTCAAAATGGAATATATTTGTGTGCAATTTTCATATATAGCATTGAAAATGATTTTTAAACTGATCGAATGGAAAATAAAAATTTTCCCAATATTTTCCGACTGTTTTCCGAGCATATTCCAACAATTTTGTTTCATGGTTAATACAAAAAATGGAATTCATTTTTATGCAATTTCCATATTTAGCTTTAGAAATGGTTTTGATTTCGATCGAATGGAAAAGAACAATTTTCCCAATATTTTCCGACAGCTGTCCGAACATTTTTCGACAATTTTCCAGCAAATTTTTGTTTTATATTTGATACAAAAAATGGAATTTATTGTTATGAAATGTCCATTTATACCTTTGAAAATGATTTTTAACCTGATCGAATGGAAAAAAAATAGTTTCCCAATGTTTTCCGACAGTTTTCCGAGCATTTTCCGACAATTTTCCAGCATTTTTGTTTCATATTTGATACAAAAAATGGAATTTATTGTTTATGAAATGTCCATTTATATCTTTGAAAATGATTTTCAACCCAATCGAATGTAAAAAATAGTTTTCCGATGTTTTCCGACAGTTTTCCGAGCATTTTCCGACAATTTCGTTAATATGTTTAATACAAAAAATGAAATTCATTTCCAGGCAATTTCAATATTTAGCTTTGAAAATGGTTTTCAACTGGAAAATACAAGTTTTCCGATATTTTTCGAACATTTTTCGACAATTTTCCGGTAAGTTTGTTATTTGTTTGATACAAAATGTGGAATTCTTTTGTATGCAATGTACATATATAGCTTTGAAAATGATTTTCAATCCAATCGAATGGAAAATAACAATTTTCCGAAGTTTTTCGACAGTTTTTCGAACATTTTTCGACAATTTTGTTTCATGTATAATACAAAAAATGGAATTTATTTCTATCCAATTTCCATATTTAGCTTTAAAAATGGTTTTCAACTCGATCGAATTTAAAATAACATTTTTCCAATATTTTCCGAAAATTTTCCGACAATTTTGTCTTAAGTTGAATCCAAAAAATTGATTTTATTTTATGCAATTTCCATATTTAGCTTTGAAAATCATTTTGAACCCGATCGAAAGAAATATACCAAATTTTGCGATAATTTCCGACAATTTTCGGGCAATTTTCCGGCTTTTCCTAAATTTTTACAACACATTGTTGATTATATTTTGTTTTGTAGAGCTTTTAAAACAAGTTTTGAGCTAATCGGCAGCAAAACAAAAAGGGTCACTATTGAAAAATAGCACTTTTCGACCGTTTACCAACTTTTCAGGGATCAATTTTTGAAGATTTGAAAGTCACATTGATTATATTCCTTTTATGTGTAGTTTTCCAAATAGGTTTATTTGACCATACATTTTCCACCCAGGGAGGTAGGTGAACTTTTCGGAAGATTTGTATGCATTCATTGTGGAATTTCATTTAGATTTTAAGAAATGAGTTTGAACCTAGTCGGTTACTCAACAAAAAGTTTGATTTAACAGTTTTCTGCGAGTTTCACACATTTTACGATGGAGTTTCAGAAAACCTGATCTTAGTAGTCATTTTCGGCTTTCTATCTTTAAGGGCGCGCGCATACATGCGGCTGAAAGATGAACTGACGGCAGAACTTAAGGCTGATCTTGACAAATAACCACGCTCCGTGCAAGCTACTGTGCACAACAAGCACTGCTTTGATGTTTAAAGTTCAGTTGTAACTTTAGCTTTGCGAAATCAATCAAGCATGTTTGTTTATTTCGTTATGCTGACGTACTAACATATCATGTTCAGTTGTCAGTTCATCTTTCAGCTGCATGTGTGCGCGCTGCCTAATTGTTTGGGCTGTGCCACTAGTTGCAGCTCTCCAAAAACCTGACTAAAGTGCATAGCAACAACATCTTCAGATCTTAGGCTATGTGTAGGTAAGGCTGCTATACGAAAAGCGGTGAAGCTTCTTCACGAAAGGCACAAATAAGACGACCCATTTCAGTAAAAGGTGGGTCATTCCTTAGAAAGTAGCTCAATTTTGAGCAGCCAAGCAATCTGCTGAAATGTCAGGTAGGAAAGACTGACCTAGGAATTGCAAAGTGAACTTTACTGAGCGGTGGACGGTGACAGAGAAGCTGATGTACGCTTTCTTCTACCGTTTAATACCAAGCTTTGCGGCATGACTGTTCATAATAACTTCAATCTTTTAATTCTAAGATTAAACCTGACAAAAGCTTAAAGACTCAATGTAATTTTGGAGTATCATATCAGAAGCCTTAAATGCTTGGCCCAAGACTTTCGAGTTTAAATCATTCTAAATGTTCTTACTTCAATCCAATTCTGACATCACAAGTTTATAAATTATAGAGGGAGAGCCGAAGACATACTAAAAAGGGAACATATCATGTCAACCAAATTCAATTCCCCAAATCATCCCTTAAATTAAAGTCACAATTCAAATCACACTCAATTTTTGATTTTATTCAAAATCACTTCCACCAAGTCATGTATGCCTTTCCACTATGCTCACGGATTTCTTCCAGGCTTACCTTTACAACATTTGTAAAGTGTATGCTGATCAATGGCAAAAAGTAGCTGAGTATACCCATATATGTGACCAGTTTCCTGCCCAATAGAATCTCCATCCAATAATAAACCAAGTCAAAGGCCAAGGCCAACAACTGCATACAGATCCAAGGACGCATGTAATCGGGAGAACTCTGTTTGAGGCAATAATTTTAGTTCCATTCCCTCACTGCTCCTTTACTCACCGTCACCACGCCATAGAGCATTAATATCCAGGCATATAGCATCAAATAGGTTCCAACTAGCCGAACGCTACGTAACTTGAAATCGCTGAATGTGTAAACAATGCGTACACGCCAAAAAGCCAAAGGCTTAGCTGCATTGGTATAAAGAAGATAAAACTCCACACCTTGATGCACCTGTCATAAAAAGAAGATAGAAAAAGAAAGAGACGAGATGTACCAACATCACACTTACCACTCCCACTAGACTCAGTGCCAGCACAAACCAAAAGAGAAATGGAAACCATTCGCGTGCTCCATTCAACCAGTCCTTGATGATATTCGCACCTGTTTGGAAATTCCATATGGAATAGTACTCACAGTTGGGCAACGATATTTGGAAATAGTTTCGTAAAACATGGCAAATTTGATCGCGATAATTTACTAATCGAATCATGATTCACGTAGAGAAAACTTGGAAAAAACTAAAACAAAAATTAAAACAAAATGTAGGAAAATTTTGTAAAAACAATGTTAACAGTTCAAAGTCCCAACTAAAACTGAAAATATAAAGTAAATGAAATGGGAAGGTTAACCCGAATTGATAGACAGTTGGGGCAACGCAAAGTTGATGTTGTAAATGATAAAAATAGAGGAAAATCCATTCTACCAAGTTAGACGAGTGATATCCCAAACTGAGTAATAGATGACGCCACTACTTTGACCATGTGGCTCCAATCACAGTTCCAGTTCAGTCAACATGACTACATACAGCTAAAGTCTTCAATTGAATACATGAATTGGATGAAAGAAACGTTGCTTATGGATCCCAAGTTCCTGCGCAACAATCGGGCAAGCAACCATGTCAAGTAGCCTTCAAACACTGCAACCACGCACAGCATATCACAGAGATCCAAGCCAATTTTGATTGTTTAGCCTATAAGTTGTCTACCTCATTTGGTTTAATGTTGTTAACCTCTAAGCACTCAGCCAAAATGAATAACTGGAGTGCATCCCATTGTTCCAGAACGCGTAAGATTATTTTACCCAATGATTGCAATCTTGTCGAGGATTTTGTTTTTGGGCTCCAGGCAAACTAAGAGTAGATGTGTTTCAACAAAGTTTTTCGATATCAGTTGGAATAGATTGGTATCCATACTTAATGTGGCTTTGATGTCATTCTTTTCATCGGCTGCAAGGCCGATTAAATTTTTGTAAGGAAAATTTCTTTCTTTCTCGAACTCGTAACAAATAGGGCAGGAGGAATGACAGATTGTGTATTACAAGAAACATAATGAGTGCTCAATAAGTTTTGTCTTTTCTGTATTAAAACTTTCCATCCATCCATCCATTTTGGAGCGTTTGCTCCAAAAGTGGCAACCGTGGTTGAAGGCACGAAGGTAGTACACTTGTAGTTGCGGTGCACTCATGCAGATCTCTGATCCACATACTTGAAATTGGACACACCGTTCAGCTGTTTGAAGATGTCTTGAGTTCGTGTGAGACCATCCAGTGTCAGAATCCGTTGGTCCATTCCCGTCCTTAAGCATCATTACGATTTGGGCATAGTTTTTGCCACTCCCGCTAAAATCCTGCTCCAGTTTGAGTTACTTTCTTTGAGCCTCAACCTCTTCCAGCGGGCTGCAAGCTGCCTTGTTATATTTTTTATACTACCCTGGAAGCTCTCAAGGGGCATAAACCTGTTTTCAAGTTTCTTCGCGAAAGCTTTCGCTCTCTTCTGCAAAAAGCTATTTCACTCTACCTTTAGAACAGGGTTTGTCAAGAAGAGCAAGGCCAAAAAGTGAGAGGTTATGGGTTAAGCGACATAAAACAGGTCTGTTCTACTTCATTGAACGCTTGACAGCGACTGAAAAAGCTGTTTGCTCTCTTGGCACCAGCCTAGGCATGCGTTCGACTAGTAAGGGCCTTTCGTGGCTAACGCTGTTTAGGAAGCTGCGGTAGATTCGAGTTCTTGTTATGAATTTTTCAATATTTTATTAACAAATAACAATAAATTTTCTGAACAACATAAATGAGTTCAAAAGATATGAAGATCCAATGGCAGCTGGCGGAGTATAGACGTAAAAGAGAACCAGCAATCAAACAGTAACAAAATCCAGGCCATGTATTATTAAGAAGTAGTCTAAATGGAGGCAAAAATTTAGTTGCATTCTCACACACAGCTTCCTTCACTTACCGTAACCACAACAGTGTACAGCAGCAACATCCAGGCCATCATCATAAAAAAAAGTGCCTTTACACTTCAGTTTCGAATACAGCTTACCACTAGAAGCAGTGCTAGCACAATCCAAATGGGCCAAAACCATTCGTCTATACCATACTTAGTTTTGAATTTGTCACAGTTGGCCAACGATACGTTGAAATAAGATTCCACAAGCTGGCAAGCTTTCTCGTGAAAATGTTCGAAGCGAAACATGTTTGCTGTAGAAAAATCTAAATCAAAATGCTTAAAACAAAATTTCAGACCGATTCAAACAGTAGCAATTCACAACTGATACTGAAAATATAGAGCGAAAGAAATTCGTAGGCTAAACCGAATTGACAGAAAGAAATGGCAACGCCAAGTTGATGTTGTAGTTAGACAATTCAAGGCTTTGAGCAAGTTACTTATTTGAGATCAAGTATGTAGGTAGGTAGGTAATTCCGGTAGTTGCGCTCGTTCTTGTCTTCTGGGTGGCGCTTTTTGAGTTGTGCACCACGCAGCCTACTTCCCACACCATCTTCCCGTACATTGGGTAGAGCAAATCGTCGGCCTCCTTGTTGATCTAGAGGAGGTAGTTCCTTGTAGGTAGGTAGGTAGTTCCGGCTGGCCCTTTTTAGGGGCCACACATAGACCTTACGGTCCTTTGCCCTTCTGGGTACCATTAGAAATCCAAGAGGATCTTTGAGGTTTTGGCAAATGCCAATAGTTGTTTGGGAGACTTGCTTCCTTGCATAGTTTTGATTCTACTGTTTTAAGGTACTTCAACCAGTTGGTGTTCCGGGGGTTCCTGTAGGCGTTTCTGGTTTGATTGTGGTTGAACTTGATCTTACAAATGATGGTACTTGTGGTCTGAGAAGTAGAGTCTTTCGAGAACTCTCCATTCTGATGCCTGAGTACGATTCAATAAGGTCAGAGTTAGGTCTAGGACGTTGGCCGACTCGGCCGGTGGTGACTCTCGCTCGTGTGCCTTGTAGCAGAACGCCATTATTATAGGCTCATCATCGTGGTCTTCCAGGGCCATAACTGTGAGGTCGTCCGTGCTGTAATTTGACATAAGGTAAGCATAAGCATGGCTGTACTTGCTTTACTTACCGCGGTGGGGTGGAAAATATTGTAGTTTTGTGACCTTAGCCCTGAGACCTTGTTCCCTGCCGCAATTCAAGGGTCCTGAACTAAGGCCACAACGGCGGGCCCTACCTCAAGGGTTATCAGAAGCTCCGCAGACGCAATCTTGCTTTTATGCAAGTTGACTTAAAGGACCTTCAACTGCATAATCGTTATCGGCGTCATACTCATCGTTCTCCAGGCTGCATGGGTACCAACTACCAAGGCAGATACACCATCTCTTTCGCCGTTAGCTGACTGCACTGCCTCTGTAATGTCGAGGCTGCTGGCTCTTTTGATCCTTCTCCTTTTGGGCCTCCAGTGTGTGCTCGTTCTTGTCTTCTGGGTGGCGCTTTTTAAGTCGTTGATGCACGCAGCCTACTTCCCACGCCATCTTCCCGAACCTTGAGTAAAGCAAATCGTCGGCCTCCTTGTTGATCTGCAAGACCATGAGCTGCCCGTTCTTCTCGGGCTTAGCAACATATAGCACCTTCCAGTCGCTTGTGGGCACATCCGGGTTTTGCCAACGTCACAACTTCAGCGCCTGCTCTTTTGGTACTACCCTTGGAAAGAGCAGTTTCACCTTGTGTTCTGTCTACAACCTCCAGCTGTGCCCCCTTCCATGGGCTTACTATGTCTGCAACGACGCTTGTGACCCACTTGGGGGTGAAATGGTCCATACATTTGAGGATTTTGACTTCAAACAGCCAGCCTGCTCCGTCAAACGTTACCAATCTTTTCGAACAGCTTCCCCACCACTTGCTTCCACTGTTTCTGAATCATCTTACCGAAAGGGTCGCTTCTATCGACGAGGGCTACGTTAAGATGCCGTTCACTGGCTGACTCCTTTTCGGATTATTGTGTGTTTAGCGGTGGAGCTTGGTGAAGCTTGGCTCCGCGGTCTTGGGCATGGCTGATGACTGGGGCCTTCACCTTCGCTTCATTACCACACTGTCCTCCACCCTGTCAATGTATGCGGTTGATCTTTTGCTCGGACCATGCCAGCTTGTTGCTCTCTTCTGGGGAGAGCTTACTGCTGCCATCGAGCCGCGATTGATCTGATTTGGGCCTTCACTCGCATGCCCTCCTTAGTCTTTTTGGGCCTTACCTTACGTGAGGTGCTAGAACCCGTCTGGACTGGGGAGAGCTGCAGCTTTTCCTCGGCCTCAGAGTTTATTGAGCCGCCGTGCGACTCTTAGTCCGAATCTGCATGGACTGCGGTACCACGCCCCACTTTGGCTTTAGTTGTTGACGTTTTGACTGCTCCAAATGCAACAGAGGTCTGACCGCTAGCGATACGAAGAGAAGATTTCCTTCCACCGACGTTTCGGCATCCTTTAGCAGCGGGCTTCCATTAGAGCAGAAGTGAGATTCAATTCAGAGCGCAACTGTTATTCTTTTGCGACTGTAACTTTCATTTAAGTAATGATTGGGGGGGGGGGGTTGGGGGTGTCGCAAAAGTTTTCTATTTAATTGAATTTGGTTTAACATTTTAACTCGCTTAGTTGGCGCAAGGCGACAACTTTTTAATTGCCAAACATTCACAGCCAAATGGCAGCCACGTAATCGTAATCCTTGCAGATTGAAGCAGCTCGAAGTAAACTGTACATTTTTGGTATCCCATTTGGAGATTTGTTCCCTTAAACGTTTTGCGCCATTTGACTTAATGAAGCTTAAAGACAATAAAACGCTTAAGCACACAGCCGTGCCCGTGCCCGTGCCCAGGCCTCCCACACACGCATCCAACATTGTGTCAACGTCAAACGTCTTCTGCTGTCGCTGCTGCTGCCGCCATTGTAAGTTCGCTGTTCGCGTCATAATTTCTATGAATTTTATACACTTTGATAAGCATTCCATTGGCATGCGAGTCACGTTCAAGTCGCCAGCCACGCCCTAAGCTCACCTCCTTCTGCTTCGCTTCCCTTTAATGTTTGTGTTGTGAGCTTTTTGTCGTCGTTCATGTAAATCAGGCCAGCGACAATTAAAAGTGCCAAGCACGACAATCTTTAGAGCTAATGGACATCATGGAGCTAAACTGCTGGACGCGAATTTCCGTTGGCAAACAATTAAAATTTAATTAGAGTTTGGCCCAGGCCAATGCGACATCGTGTGTACATCGTGGGTACATCACTTGCTTCAATTTATGGCCCATCTTTCGCTTGCTTGTAAATTAAACGTCTGACAGTTAATAGAAAACCGAAAGCCTCTCATTTGGCACATTTGCGGTGAAGGTTTTATAAACTCCATGCGGTTTGATGGATTGCCGGCTTAGTTATAGCCAGTTAACTGCCAGGAGTCGGCAATTTATGCTCCAAGGCATACATAGGGCAGGCAGCGGCGCCTCCTCAACAAGGTGTTGAGAGCCCAATAAAATGCAAAAGGTGTTGCGGTGTGTGTGTGTCTATGCCCTAAATGTGTTAATGCCTTGAAAATTGTGTAGTCATGGGGGGTGGGGGGGGGGGTCAAAGTGTGAATATGATGAGTCAGCGGGGTCGGTGGAGAGTTGAGATGTTTATTCAGCAGAGCCTCTATGATAGCTGATCAGCTTCGACATATCTGAAAATTCAACACTCGGCACCAACATGGACTAAAAGTGGAGCATACTCGACGAAGCAACTTCCAAGTCAGCTTTTGTCAAGAAGAGCTAGGCCAAAATGTGACAGTGTATAAAGCGGCGCAAACCAGCTTTGACCTAAAGGACCACCGAACTTTTTAACACTATTTAAAACTTCCAGTTGAGGTTCCACTTTCGTTTTTTACATGTCCAATTGTCATTCCTCCATAGCTCGTAAATAA
Organism: Lordiphosa magnipectinata; assembly: GCA_037044535.1. Lineage (NCBI taxonomy): Eukaryota > Metazoa > Arthropoda > Insecta > Diptera > Drosophilidae > Lordiphosa > Lordiphosa magnipectinata. The sequence goes on from JBAMBO010004083.1 coordinate 275,268, forward strand.
CTCTCAACCCTTTTTTCAGTTCGATCTGCTCACGTCACTGACCGAAAAACCAAAGAAAAAACCGGCTCGGGCTTCCCTCAACCGAATGTGTTCTGTTATCGCGCTGACTGTTAAGAGGCTATGGTTGACCACACAGCACTGATCGGTCTGACAGCAACCGAATAACAGGCCCAACTCAGACAATAGGCCTAAACTCTCAAAATGTTATTTGAAAAGGTTGCAGTCTCAAGAGTTACGCCAGAGTTTAACATAAGCAGAGAGAAAGTCCATGCGAGAGAGCGCTTACGTTCATATCGTTAGCCCAGCCATACACACCGCTGCATACATACGAAGAAGACCTTTTGAATGCGCGAATTTTTGCCAAACGTGCCCAAAAAGACCTAAGCGGAAAAAAAACAAAAAAAAGGTGTGAGTTTCTTTAATACTCACGAGGCTTTGATGTGAAACATGTTGCTAAATTTAAGGGCTTAATTTCAAAATCACAAGCTCTCTCAATGGTATAAAAATCAGCAATAGCAGAATCATTTCAATCATTTCAATCAATCAATCAGCAGAAATACCAACTACAAGATCACTTGCTGCTGTGTCCTTTCTTTTTTCTGTAACTCTTATTTATTGTGCTGCTCCAAGGATAAATGAAAACAACTACAGTGGCAAAGGAATAACAGGAAGAAATACTTATCTCCATCATCCATCTCCCACACTCTTCCAACATTTTTTCCACACTCTTCCCACGCTGTTCTCACACTTTTTCCACTCTCCTTCTACATTCTTCCCATACTATTTCCACACCGTTCCCACCTTGTTCCCACACTCTTCCCACCTTGTTTCCACACTCTCCCCACACTCTTCCTACTCTGTTTCCACACTCTTCCCACGCTGTTCTCACACTGTTCCCACTCTCTTTCCACATTCTTCCCATACTCTTTCCACACTGTTCTCACACTTTTCCCACACTCTTCAAACACTCTTCCCACCTTGTTCCCACACTCTTCCCATCTTGTTCCCACACTCTTTCCACACTCTTCCCACTCAGTTCCCACACTCTTCAAACACTCTTCCCACCTTGTTCCCACACTCTCTCCACACTCTTGCCACTCAGTTCCCACACTTTTCCCACACTGTTCCCACTCTCTTTCCACATTCTTTCCATACTCTTCCCACGCTGTTCTCACACTGTTCCCACTCTCTTTCCACATTCTTCCCATACTCTTTCCACACTGTTCTCACACTTTTCCCACACTCTTTAAACACTCTTCCCACCTTGTTCCCACACTCTTCCCATCTTGTTCCCACACTCTTTCCACACTCTTCACACTCAGTTCCCACACTCTTCAAACACTCTTCCCACCTTGTTCCCACACTCTTCCCACTCAGTTCCCACACTTTTCCCACACTGTTCCCACTCTCTTTCCACATTATTCCCATACTCTTCCCACACTGTTCTCACACTGTTCCCACACTCTTTCCACATTCTTCCCATACTCTTAACACACTGTTCCCACACTTTTCCCACACTCTTCTCCCTCTGTTCCCATTCTGTTCCCACACTCTCCCCACACTCTTCCCACTCTGTTCCGACTCTCTTTCCATCTGTTTCCACACCGTTCCCACATTCTTCTCACTCTATTCCCACTCTGTTTCCACACTTTACCCACCCATTCCCCACCCATCCTTCTTTTTTCCACTTTACCCCCACCCACCTTACACAACCATCTTGTGTTTGTGTGTGACACTTCAGAAAACCACAAAACAATATATGAATGACGTCAGAGTCACGTGAATCAGGGGCCGGCAAAACACAATGCGCATTTTGGCGTTGCGTGTGTGTGTTTAGCTACGCGAGAGCGCGCTCATTGGGCACATCTTTGTTGTTGCAAAAGTGAGCAGTATAGGCTCGTATACTGTGGGTGTATCGACGTCGCTGCCGCAGAGCCCTGTTCAATACACTGGAGACTGAGACGTGCCGGTCTCTGCGCTGAAATCAAATTTTACTCCTACTAAAATTTTCCGTACCAAAATTAAAGATGTTTCACATCAATAATGTGTTTCTCTCTTCTCAACCAAATAGAAGCAGAGAACGTAGTTAAAGGTTGTTTCGGTGCCTATTTTCAATGTGGTAGCACGACAGCTGTCGTTTTCTCGATACAATTTTTGTAATTTTTTCCGAGTTTTAAAAGTTGTGGCAGGTGCTACGATGATACGTTAAATTAATATTATTATGTAATCTTTTTCACATTAGGATTTCGTTAACTTAGGAAACGCGTTCTGTTTAGACTTCTATTACACTACGGCTGACAGTTTATCATGCGAAGCACTCAGGAAAGTGTATTTATAACAGACGCTGTAACTTTCTTGAGTGGTTCGCATGACAAAACACTCGCCACTGGTAGCGATGGAGTTATTTTCCTTGCTTCGTTTCTTAGGCCTTTAGTCGTCTGTCTGTCCGTCTGTATGAACGCACAGATCTCAGAGATGGTAAGAGATAGAGGTTTGACATGTATGGGACATATATTTCTTATACTTGCAGGCAGATCAAGTTTATTTTTAATTTTCGCCACCTCCCGCCCCCGCAATTTGGAAAAAATGTCATATCTCCCACAGTTTTGATGATAGATTGTTCGTACCTTCTAAAGAAATCTAGTAATTAAAATTATTTATCGATTTGCTGAAGGAATAATAAAGATCGGACGAACGATACAGAAGTTATGAGCAAAAAAAGTTAAACGACACCCCCCCCACCCCCCCTCGCCATTTACGCCAACCACCGCTGTATTCAAACAAACACAATCTTTGGGAGAGAGAGAGATAGAGAGAAACTGAACTGGTACAGAGTATTGTCGGGCTTGACCGACTTTCTCACTTGTTGAAAAAGCTAAGGTAATGAACGGTCGGCGCTCTTAGTTATGCGAAGCCTTTAGCTTGACGCCCTTATCTTATCATCTACAAAATAATACAAAGTCGGGTTAGTCAAACCATTTTTAACTCAATAACGGCTGGACCGATTTTATTGACATCAAATTTGTTGGATTTGTCTCCGCCCTGAATAGCAGAATACCCTTTTAAAATATATTTAAATGGTCCAAAAGAGTTAATATTATTAAGAAGATTTGATGGCAGTTGTAGACGGGATAAAATGTAAAGGTCAATCGGAACAAAAAAATTGCAAAAATTTGCAAAATTACAAAATTTAATAATGAGTTTAGTTTATGGTGTATAAATATACGTGTAAATAGGCGGTGTAGATTAAACGGTCCAAAAATCTTCAAATTGTGAGTCTAGATCAGTGGTGTCCAAACTTGCACAATCAAGCAATGCGCTTGTGTGCGTAGCAGCGAGACACAAACAACGCTCAGCATGAGCAACAACTAAACGAATAAATGCCTCGTGAGAGAACAAAACGCCTAAACGCGCATCGTAAGAGAGCATGCTATTTATGGAACACGCGTATTCTCTCTCTCTCTATACGTGTGTCGTCTGCGAAGCCGGCAGAATTATGAGTTCCTATCCCTTGGGATAGGCTTTTGGCATTTTGGACACCAATGAAAACTTCACATCTTCGTTGTGTTTAAAATACTAAAGGCGTAGCAACCACGGTTGCCACTTGAAAAAATTAGATTACACCAAAAAAATTTCCAAAAAGTGCCATTTTCATTAAAAAAGAGCCAAAAAAAATTTCTAGCCCTTATTCCTGTTATATTTTTATTTAATAAAATTAAAAATATCTCTTTCACAAAATCGTTAAATTATACATTCTGTTCAAAGATATTTGAACCGAGCAATGTGAGCACTACCTGCGTTTTGGACTCAAGTGCAAGGCGTATAAAAATAGATTAGAAACTAAAAAACCGTTAGAAAAAGGACCACATCTGTTTTCAATAAGATAGAAATCCAAGCAGCCTACAATCATGTGGTATGTCATGTGCTCGCTTGGGGGTAGAACAAAAAATGTATAAAAAGGAAAAACCAATGTCTTAATTAGCATTCAGCTTCTAGAAACGGAGCTAGTCACTCGCACCATATATGCGTTTTATTCACATTCATTTCATTTCTTGAGTATTACACAGTGCCACATTTTTGAACTTAAAAAAGTTGGTCATTGGTCTTTGTAGCAAATCATAAAAATTTTATCTTCATACTCAAAATTACAAACGTTGCCCTAAAAAGGAAAGTTTTGACCACTTTTCTACAGTTTTTCAACTTCATCTTGAAACTCGTTTCAAATTTGGACAAGTAATACAGTACAAAGTTGTAGCTTAGACCAAAATAAACAAACCGTTAGAACGAACCAACTTCAATTAGTTACTCTTATATATAGTTATAGGCCCTCAAGCACGTACAACTGTCATAAAAACTCGAAAAATCTAACATTTTCGGTAAAAAAGTACAAATTATTAAATTTTTTTAATTGCAGTTTTTAAGTTATGTTTTCTTATTATTTTCTTGATTTAATACAAAACAATCAAAATTTTTGACTGTGTCGGCCAATTGGTACCAAAAATTGTCATTTTTCGAGTATTGGTTTCAATTCTACACGCTTAAGGGCCCGTAACTATACGAAGGACCAATCGAATGAAGTTGATATGTTCCAATCGTTTGTTTATTTAAGTTCAAGTTGTCCTGCATCGCTTAGTCAAATTCGTTACAGTTTTCAAGATAAAGTTGAAAAATTGTACAAAATGAGAGGAAATCATGATGATTTTAAGACATTTTTTTAATTTTGAGTATAAAAATGTGACTTTTTTGACGTTGATGTTTTGTAAGCCAAGCCAAAAGCAACGACTTCCTTTAAGACGTCAAAGCGAAATTCCCAATAGTTTACGAGATATGGAGTTGCGAATCCCAATCAGAAGCTGAAAACTTTAAAGTGCAATAAATAGAAAACGGCAGCTAACCAGGCCAAACCCAGCGAAGGTTTTTGTACTACCATCATACCCTTTCAGAATTTTTTGGTGCCGACTCGATCAACTATTTAGTGTTGCACAGTGTTATTAAACGTACAAAAAAACCAAAAAATATTTTATGTATTAATCAGTTACTGTGGCAATAAAATGTTAAAATTAAGATTTTAATATCAATGGCTTCATCGGATTTAATTCTATATTGTGTCCAAATTTCAAAACAATCGGATGAGTGCTTGCAAAGATAAAACGGTAGAACAAAACAACGTTAGTCTTAGAAGTCTGAATTAAAATTGGTCTGTAAGTCAAAATACTAAAATAACATCTTGATCTTATCAAAAAGACTTGTGCGAGTATACTTAAAGAAATAACGCTTCCAATCTGTAATAATTTTCCACTTTACGACCAAATACTTATTTCACATATTCATTAAGGGACGATTTCTCATCGATTATCTCCTATATAGCTGCTATTTGCCAGATAAACATTGAATTTACTCTGTAGCTTTTTAGACAGACATGTATTCAAAATGGTATATCTTCGCTTAAAGAAATCGTCGAATTGTTTGAGATACTTTATTTGAAAATTAAAGAGTTCTAATTTCCGATAATAGCATAGGGAGTCAAAATAAAAAATATCGGACTCGGAAACTAAACGCGCCTAAACAGCTAACGCGCCTTTAGCTAAAGTTACTAAAAATCTAGACGTGATGGACCATTTCCGAAAACAGATTCGTGTTTAGCAGATGTGAATAATTTAGAATCAATTCAAATTTTGGTGTCTTGTGTTGATTTTAAAGTAGATTCTAGTCTCGATATGATTAAAATTCCGTATTCAAATCTTTAATAATTTCAAGAATATAATCTAAATAACTTTTGATTTCTGGTTTATTTATTAAATTGACTATTTCTTTTGGCCTAAATTGAAGTCTGAGCCAAAGAAAATATTTTGGGAACATCCCACTGCTCAAGCAAACTCGCGCAACCATCTTGTCATGGCTATTCCCAATATTATGTATGGTCTTACTTCGCAGAATTTTTGAAACTCTTCATATCTGCGTCTTTTTCGGGCTCCATGCAAAAGAGCCAATTCCAATAAAAAAGTGCCAAAAAAACAACACCATTTTTGGTGCAAAAACACCAAGTGTGGCAACCGTGGTAGCAACATACGCCGGGTACCTAGTAGTAGATACATGAATCAAATTTTCCGTCCCCTTCTTATTATAGATACTGAAATTATAGGTACACAAGTTGGGGCGGCAAATTCAACTTCCGTCCCGGGCGGCTGTACATCACGCTACGCCTCTGGGTATATTATGAGTAAAAATTTTAAATTCTTGGACATTGGAAATAGGACCATTTTAGACACGGAAATACGTACATATCCTCCCGTTTGACGGGATAATTATGAGCAGGGCTCTAATATACATCGAATACTTGTAAGCAGCTTAAGTTTATTTTCAATGTTCAACGTGTGTGTAGTGTAGTAATCTTTAACGTTGGTCTAGTGGAAAGGTTAATGTTTCCAGCCGCAAGGCATTCGAGTCCTTGCTGTTGATGGAACGCAAGTGTTTGTTCAACTGGCCTGCAGTTCCACAATTTTGGACTCATATTTTATGACATCATCCAGCTCCTCCTAATCCAAGTGCTAAGAATTGTGGCAAAGATGCACGTGGAGCTTCTGCTTGAGACTGACCTGCCTATTGATGCTTCTCAGTCAACTGCTTGTTAGAGTACTCCTCGGAGGCTGGCTGGCTTTGGCACATCTGCAGCTTATCGCGACTGAACTTTAGCTACTGCTCGTCGCCCTGCTTCTGTGCCAGATATCATAGTGTTCCGTCAGTTGCTGCTTCAAGTTCCTCCAATTTTGCTTTGCCCAGCTGACATATCAGCTAATTCCAACGCTTTTGGCCTGCCTAGCTGTTGCGTTGTGGTAGGGAGGGTATGCAAAACCGGCCTGGTTTAGAGAGTGACTCATGTCGCTGGCACCAACACCGCCGAGGGTCAAGATTTCGACTAAATGATATACTAGGATCTGCATTTAGGCCACATTAGGGGTAGGCGGGCCAGAGTCAAGCCATTATGACTTTACCGCTCTGGAAATGTTGGATTAGACGCAACAGTTTGAATTCGCCATAGGGCACCATAGGACGTGGATTAGCCACAGCCCCTGGGGCATTGATGATGTTGCCCAGAACCAGGAACCTTTGGTTGATATTCACGACCTCCTTGAAGTGGTCCGCAGTAGAAGCGTTCAAAAACTGCCAAGTCCAACAGGCTTAAAAGTGAAACAGGAGCTGAAAATCATATTGTCATTAATGAATGTAGAAGTCAGCCAGTATAAGACATACTCACCAAGCAATAGCAGCAGTCCGAGCATACGTAGTTGAAGGCCAACTTGTAAAAAGTGCTCAAAGGGCTGACCTCTAGCAGAAAATGGAGCACTGACTTAGAGTGTCCAGAGTATGGGTGAATTGCCAAGGGCATGGCCTCTAGTTTCTTGGTTGAGCATGTGGGTGTACAAGAAACCTTCATATTGAACGAGCAGCAGTTAAGGAGCATGACGTTATAGATGACTCGCTCGCAACTGGCTGAGAATGTCTAGAGTATGGGTGAACTGCCAAGGCCATTGCTTCTAAGGGTGTCTTCGATGAGCATGTAGGGCAATCCAAGAAATCTTCAAATTGAACGAGCAGCAACTGTACCAGGACCTCGTCTTGTAAACTGCTTTTAACCAATCCAAGGCAATACAGCGTCATGGACACAGATGAGAATAAGTGAAGCGGCAAGGTGATGCCGAAGCTGCTGCATTTGGTGGTCCAGTAGGTACTGGAGGTGATCGAGCTTTGAAGGCGCAGTTCAGCGGGTCGCAGCAGCGTCTTTAATGGCCATGAAAGAGACCTCTTAGCAATCGCATAGAACTTTCACCCATATGGTAATGGCCACAAAAGTGGTTAAAAGGTTCCAAACTGTAAGGAAAAATGGAAAAATTGATAAAAATTTATTGAAAATTCAGTTTTTGGATAAATTTGTAATTACCTCCAAGTTGAATCTGGTTGGTTCCGAACGCTTCACCAATTCATAAACCAGTAAGAATCGCATCAATAAGGTAGCCCCGCGCCTGGCTCGACGACTATAAGGTGACAACTTGATATATATGCAGTCGAAGCATATCATCCGAAGGTAGCGTATCGAAATCTGGGCTCTCGGCGGTGTAAGTTCCAGTGGTATAAGTGGCTCTCTATCCCAGGCCCTCTAGAATGGCTACAGATTTGACAGAAGCTGATACAGCAGCAGATCAAAGCAAAATTTGAGGAAGATGAAGCACCTGGAAGAACTCCTAACAGAAGCGAAACACTGTAGCAGGGCAACACAAACAGTCTGTGGAAAGATCAGTCCCAGCCAGTTGACCCCGTGTCCATGAAACCATACACCAGCCAGCCTCCGAGGAGCATACCAACAAGCTGTTGACGCCGAGGAGCAACAATTGGCAGCTAAGCCTAAAGCAGGAGCTCCACCTGTATCATATGTCGCAATATCTCAGCATTTGGATTGGGACGAGGAGAATGATGTCACTAAGCACATTCGGGGCCAAAATTGTGCAACCAGAGGCGAACCGTGGCCAGTTGAACGAGCGGTTGAGCGTTCCATTAACAGCAAGGACTCTTAATGCCTAGCGGCTGGCTGAGGAGCGCAGGCGAACCTAGTGAAAAAATCTAATAAGTCTAAGAAGTTCCACTAGTGAAAGTTGAAACTCACCCAGCTGAAATCCAAGCATTGCAAATGCAAAGCAGCAGCTCCTTTCCAAAAGCTCTGGTGACCAATAAGAGGGAGGAGGCCAAGTGGCAATTCCCCCGGAATTGACACGGCTTCATCCCTTTGACTCTCACTTGCAGACTTAAATCCTCCTTACACAATGTCCTTAAGATTGTTTCACTTTTTCACTTTTAATTTTAAATTTTTAGACCGAAATAAAATTGTAGATGTGCTCCACTCGGAGCACCGACTTCGAATGAGAAATTTTAGTATATCCAAATACATGTTCAATTTTATTTCGTTTGAGCTTCAAAGGCAAAGCTGCCTGCGATGCCACAAACACAAAATTAATAAATAAATTTCAAAAGGATTTTTGAATATTTTGAATCTGGGATGGTAGCTATTATGTAGAAGGTAATGTACATAAAATTTCAAAGTCAGTGGGACTTTTGTTTGACGAGCAATCTGCAGCAATGCTTAAACATAAATATCACCAAATCTGGTCCTATATCAGAAATTTACCCTGCACTATTGATTGAACATTAACAAGATTTAACGTACATATCCATTACAAAATTCAGGAATTTTTTGCTCTTATTCCTTTGGCTCAAAAACGGTGGTCAAAGTTTTCAATTTGATTTGACAATACCCCGGGATTTTCACACATTTGATGTGTCTTGCAATCCTCTAAATAATAATAAAAAGAAACAAGTGAAAAAGTCCAACAGAGTAGGCTTTTGTAGATGGGCATTGTCAAGTAGCTTATGCAATATACAAAATAAGTTCAGTCTAAAGCAGTCGTCCAGACTGAACAGACTGTTCACTCGGAGCAACAGCTCTTGGTGGCAGGTAATAAACTGATTATTTGATTTTATTTTATTTCTTTTTTCTTTTTAATTTAATTTTTCTCCTCTGGCGATAGTTTTTATGGGCAGCCCGGTTGAGCCGCAACAGAAGCCAAAGTATTCCAGCCCCCAGGCGAGCGCTTCCACTGCATTGGACATCATTTTATTGTGAATCTTGGCCTGACCTATACAGAAGTTGACCTCGGAGGCATGGTCCAGTGCAGCATGATGGGTATGTACATTATTCTGAACACTTTCCCTAAAGATACTATAATTCTCCTCTCTACAGTGACCCTTGAACATGGTGTGCTCCATGTTGAGTGACAGATATCGTAGATGATGCGAAACCACCACCTGCCTCAGACTCTGCACTTTAAGTGGAAGGCCCATTGGAAGGCCATTATGTGATCCCCGTGAGAATACAAAAGATTCCGATTCAACACCAATGTCAACTTCATCTGCTTAAGGATACTTGTTGGAAACAGTCGCCCTACAATGCCAGACACTCCATGTCGAAGACATGGCAGTAACTCTGGCAGATGGAACCCTTGCCGTTGCTGTAGAAGACCAGAACCTATAAGCACTAAAGTGCTTACTCCAATGTTGTCAGGGAGCTGGACTCAACGCTTTGGGAGCAACATAAATGTGGCCTGTCCAAAGCTCTTTATCATCTTGCTCCAGCTTATCCATGACTGGAAATAAATTTGTAATAGTAGGACAGCGCCACGGGCTCCATGTACTCTAGCCAAGGCGGCTCCAAATCGCGCAAGTTCAAACAATCCCTGGCCATCTGTATACTCTTGTTAGACGACAGCGGTTCCAGTAAAGAGCGCGATTTCTCATACTGCTCAGTGGATTCACATTGCATTGCAGTCACCAGTCAATCTACAGCCTCTTAAGCACAGTATGCGGAGCACTTCGTCATCGCTTGAATACCAATTTGTTACTGAAGCAGTCGCAAAGTGGTATTCAAGCGATGACGCAGTGACTCCGCGGGCAGGGCAGAAAGATCTGCTTCAGCCAAAGATCGATGGGAAAATCAAAATTGAAGCACAACACGGGTATGAGTATGCTCTGGGCCCAGGATTTGCCCAGCTGCTGCACATGGAAGTTCAACTGTTGGGTCATTTCACTTGCCACCATGACGAACTGCTGATGATGGGTCACCAATGGATATGACATACTTGGACTTGGTGAATTGGCGCTTGTTCTCCATTCTCAGACTGAACTGAGGCAGACGCTGGAATTGAAATTGAGTCACCAAGAGCCAGTCCACCACTTGCGACACATCTTTCTCCCCGGCTCGAGGCACCACCAAATACGAGCTCAAGGAAGTAGGTTTGCCACATTCTCAATAGATCTCGGAACATCATTGCATGAAATTGCTACAGTTTTATTGTCTAAATTTTTCAAATCATTTTGCTTGCAAAAATTGTATTTCACTTTTATTGGAATAAACCGAAATTTGTTGTCATAGTAGAAAATATTGAATCTTGTCGCATTTGTAAATACTTTTTAGTTTATGTACCCTGATTGGAGTTCAGAATTTTTGTTGCTTTTTCTGAGTACCCCTTAAACTGCCTGGACATATTACCTTAGCCGTATGGTACCTCAGAACAAGAGACATTGAGAAGAGGCTTGCTGTTTCTATCACACAATTCAAACCAGAAGACGCAGTTTTCGCTGAACTCTTAAAAGAAGAAGGAACCTCATCTCAGGGCGGCTTTGGCAGCATACTACCCATACCACCCATACCCATCTCAATACTTAGTAAATACTTAAAATTGCTAAATAAATCTCACAATACTTTTTAATCAAAGTAACTTTTGAGCTGCTTAACATTTTTTTTGAATCTAAATTATTGTAAATGAAGAGTTCTAGAGAGTAAAGCAAATGCATAATAACAGTCCATGGAACTGGAACTTCCACCTAATATAGTTGTCCGATTTCGATCAAGCTTAGTGGAATCATGCAAAAGCATAGAAAACTAATAAATACGTAGTTTAGAGACGTTTGCATTGAAAACAAAAAAGGTTTTCTCACTAGAACTACTTTTTCGACCGATTGTTCCTATGGCAGCTATATGCTATAGTCATCCGATTTGAATCAAACTTATTAGAATTGTGTGGTAGCATATAATATTAGTAAATATCAAGTTTGGGAGCGATAGCATTGAAAACAAAAAAGTTTTTCTTACTAAGACTTTTTTTCAGACATCTTTTGTATGGCAGCTATACTATATATTTGGCCGATTTTCATAAAACTTGGTGGAATTATAAGAAAGCATAGAAAACTTAGAAATACGAGAATTGGGTACGTTTGCGTTGAAGACAAAAAAGTTTTTCTTACTAGAACTACTTTTTCGACCGATCGTTCCTATGGCAGCTATATGCTATAGTCAGCCGATTTGGATAAAACTTGGCAGAATTGTGTGGTAGCATATAATATTAGTAAATATCAAGTTTGGGAGCAATAGCACTGAAAACAAAAAAGTTTTTCCTACTAAGACTTTTTCTCAGACATATCTTTTGTATGGCAGCTATACTATATAGTTGGCCGATTTTCATAAAACTTGGTGGAATTATGTTAAATCATAGAAAATTAAGAAATACGAGCAAAGGGTACAATAAAGGTACTCTTTAAATGCCTTTTAAAGCATGGTTTATCTAACACCACCTACCCGAAAATGTTGTGAACTGAACAACCAAAACTTTGAGGTTTCATCGAAATTTCCACAAAAATGTACGGAAAAAGAACAAAAGATTCTTAGGAATCAGTACAACAAATCTGTGTTCCGAGACTCCCAAAATTTCTACAGGGATATACACTTTTTTTTAGTTTTAAGCAGAGCTCGCAAATAACCCTCAACACTTTTTTCAGTTCGATCAGCCCACTGACAAAACAGAAAAAAACAAAGACGACTCGGTCTCACTTTTTTTCTCTCCTCATGTGTTTTCTGTGTTGAGCATTTTCGGTTGATCAAAACAAACGAGACAGACCGTCAATAACAACTGAGAGGAACACTTGTGAGCGAGCGCTCACCCAAAAACCGATAAAACACAAAAAATGTCAGCAAAAAGTGTTATTTGTTTGTTCGTGTGGTAGGCGGTGGGCTAATGTACAATGTACATAATTAAATAAATATGGTTTTTAGGCGTTAAGCAATTACCAAAAACTAATATTTTCTGCATTTCATTTGATAGTTTAATAATAATAAATTTCTCCATACTCCACATATGTACAAAGATCGTTGACTGAGACAAACACACACACACACAGGCATCCCCAGTCACAAGCACGATTACATATGTAGAAGACACTTTGGAAGTCGGCTCTCGGCAAAACGGTCAGTGAAAGACATAAGCAAAACAGTAAGAAAAAAGCGATCTTTGGTTGAGCGAAAACAGCTATTGAGCAAAATAGAATTAAAAGTGTCTTTTTGCAACCTTTTTCCGTTGTGTCTGTAACAGAACAGTTTTACAAAGACACGCTGATAGTGTTAACTGTTTTTTGCGAGCTCTGTTTTTAAGTCAAAAAAATATATATTTTTAATTTTTTTCTTTCCGACTATTTAGATTAAAATTCCTATCATTTGAATTTTTTACATAATTTACAATATATTTAAAAAAAGTTCCACATTCGCGTCAACTTTTCAAATGGCTTTATCTACATAATTAATCTTGTTCTACGTATTTGATCTTGGTCTTAGCCTAGATACATGGAAAGTAAAGCGATATGGACAAACTTCTTAGCTGACTAAGCTGATAGCAAAGTCTACTGGTGATAGGGTCCTAGAATATAATTTGGTTTTGTTGTGTGTTAAATAAAATGCTGTCATTTATAATCAACTCTGAATAGCAATCGCATTTTGAAACCATTCAAAAGATAGTTCATGTATCTTATTTCCATGCTGGTAGTGCGATAGCTTTCTGTATTTCCTTGACTTAAAGCGTCTTAAGGATCAAAACAATAATAAGCTCAAGACTATGTTGTTTTAATAGTCACATCGACAATCAAATTGACAGAATGAATGAATTACATTAGTTTCGCAATCAGACTATCATTTAAATTTAAATTCTCATTCATATTAAAGTACCTTATACTTAACTTTTTGACAAGGTAAATGAATATTTGGACCTTGGTAAGGTAAAAGGTACTGGAATTTAAAAATACCGAGGTAAGGTAAAAGGTACACAAAATATGTATCTAGGTATTTGTACCTAGGTACTTCCTAACACAGCTTAAGCTTAAAAATTTCTCAATACTTACGATCTTAGTAAATACTTAAAATTTCTAAATAAATCTCACAATACTTTTTAATCAAGGTAACTTGTAAGCTGCTTAATATTTTAGTAGAATCTAAAATATTGTAAATGAAGAGTTCTAGAGAGTAAAGCAAATGCATAATAACAGTACATGAAACTGGAACTTTCACCTATATAGTTGTACGATTTCGATCAAGCTTAGTGGAATCATGTAAAAGCATAGAAAACTAATAAATACGTAGTTTAGAGACGTTTGCATTGAAAACAGAAAAAATTTTCTTACTAATACTTTTTTTCTGACATATCTTTTGTATGGCAACTATACTATATAGTTGGCCGATTTTCAAAAAACTTGGTGGAATTATGTAAAAGCATAGTAAACTTAGAATTACGTTTTAGGCACGTTTGTGTTGAAGACAAAAAAGTTTTTCTCACTAGAGCTACTTTTTAATCATATATATGAATTTACCAATTTGTGTAAACGAACGCCATTTTGTTTTCTGAATCGTTCTTCTTTAATTTTATATAAGCTATGACCCTTAGACTGCACATAAAAGGGCGCTACTGCTTTTTTCCTCAGTACAATTTTATTTCCCAAAGTAAATTGCATAAAATCAATTATACGATTATGATCCGTTGACGAAAATAGAGATGGTACAGCAAGTATTTGAACAAATCCGTTTCTCGCCTTCTGATACTCCGCAATGTAGAAATTTGTTTCATTGGCAAAAGTTTGATAAGATCTTTGACGCATAAGACCAATAAAAAAGGCTTTAACTATATGTTGCAGATTAGTGGAACCTTCAATTTTCGCATACAAATCTTTGATTCCAATGACTTGACAAATAGTTTAAATAGCCCGATGACATACCAAACCATAGCCATCAGGCTTTTTAAAACAAAATATTTTAGTTTGTCCAAAACCCGTAAAAAAATCATGCTAAATCGTTCGGCTTTCACAGAGATTTATATGTTCATTAGTTTTTGTCCTGCTCGATTTTTTGATTTTCAAAGAGCTGTTCGAACTTCAGGTGCTTTGACTGTAGCGAATCCTGCTAAGCCATTACCATTTCCGGTGACAGATAAAACAGAATATTTTCTCTTTCGTCCCATGTTTCCCTTTATAATAAAAACGATTTTATTCTCTAAAACTCGGGTGTCAAATGATTTAAAATCATCATCCTCAACTGCATCTGGTGGACCAATACTGCGCCCCGGCATTTTAATTCCAGACCATCCTCGATCTATTGGGTCTAGTTTCATCATTCTAAAACTACCCATTGAATCCCGTAGTTTCATTATGTTGTTTTCTCTATCCGAATTCTCAGAAAGTTTTTGATCATAAATTAGCTCATTTCCGCGTATAATAGGCGAATTCAAACCGGGCCATATGTAGCTCTTTCTGCCTTGCCCGATGGTTTGTCCTTTATTAAGATCTTTTGCTATTTTTTTTCCACTTCCTTTACCACGGCCTCTTTTTTTTCCAGCATTGCTGACTGCCGTTACTCCACGCCAAATGTCATCAGCTGGAAGTTTGTTAAAAAAACTAGTACTTCGGGAACTCGTCAAATTAAATGCCACAGATTGTCTATCAACGCAGCATGTTGAACGAAGTAATGAGCAAGTTCTCCAAGAACTATATAAAACATTTCTTAATACAAAATTCATTTCGTTACAAATCGAAGATATGATGCAAGCGGATGGTGTATGACTGATAGTTCCTATGGCAGCTATATGCTATAGTCATCCGAGTTAGATCAAACTTGGCAGTAACAAGTTTGAGAGCAATAGCATTGAACACAAGAAAGTTTTTCTTACTAAGACTTTTTCTCAGACATATCTTTTGTATGGCAGCTATACTATATAGTTGGTCGATTTTCATAAAACCTGGTGGAATTATGTAAAATCATAGAAAATTTAGAAATACGAGCTTTGGGGACGTTTGCATTGAAATTAAAAATGTTTTTTTCACTAGAACTACTTTTTTGTCCGATTTTTCCTATTTCAGCTATATGCTATAGTCAACCGATTTGAATCAAACTTATTAGAATTATGTGGAAGCATATAATATTAGTAAATATCAAGTTTGGGAGCGATAGCATTGAAAACAAAAAAGTTTTTCGAACTAAGACTTTTTTTCAGACATATCTTTTGTATGGCAGCTATACTATTTAGTTAGCCGATTTTCATAAAACTTGGTGGAATTATGTAAAATCATAGAAAATTTAGAAATACGAGCTTTGGGCACGTTTGCATTGAAAACAAAAAAGTTTTTTTCACTAGAACTACTTTTTCGACCGATTTTTCCTATGGCAGCTATATGCTATAGTCAGCCGATTTGGATAAAACTTGGTAGAATTGTGTGGTAGCATAAAATATTGATCAGTAACAAGTTTGAGAGCAATAGCATTGAACACAAGAAAGATTTTCCTACTAAGACTTTTTTTTAAAACATATCTTTTGTATGGCAGCTATACTTAAAAGATGTCCGATCTATATTAAACTTGGTGGAATTATGTGAAAGCATTGAAAACTGAGAAATACGAGGTTTTGGCACGTTTGCGTTAAAGACCAAAAAGTTTTTCTTACCAAAACTGTTTTTTCGACCGATGGTTCTAATGGCAGCTATATGCTGTAGTCATCCGATCCGGCCGGTTCCGATAAATGTGCAGCATATTTGTACCAAAAGGCTTCGTGCAAAGTTTAGTTAAGCTTGCTTTTAAACTGACGGAGGAGTTAGCATAGAAACGGACGGACATGGCTATATCAACTCAGCTCGTCATGCTGCTCAAGAATATATATACTTTGTGTGGTCTGAAATGTTTCCTTCTATGCGTACAAGGGTATAAAAACGAGACTTTCTATGAAAACTACCAAAAGTCGAGACGAGATGGACACTTTTCCAAATTAGATTCGTGTTCAGCAAAACGTAAATCATTTAGAATCTTCTCCAATTCTTCTATAAACTAAAAAAAGTGTTTTTGTTATTTTAAGCTAATCTGTTACTAAAATTAATCACTAAAAACAGTCAAGAGCCGCAAAGAACCCATGGCTAATCTACATCCTAAAGCTTTATAAATCTAAACAGGCAATTTTCAATCGATTCTCTGTTGGGTGAGACATTTTTTTGAAATTTGCAGTAACCTGACAAAAAAGTGTTACGATTTCCGGTAATAGTTTTACTTAAATCTGCGTCGACTACGTGTCCGCCTGCATTTGATTGTTAACGCCCTTTATAACTGGACAAGATGGCTGAAGTAAGTTTGTTGACTCACATACCAACAATGCTAAAACACTTACGGAATGTCACTTATCTCTGAATGAGATCGCACGACATTTCAGTATACACCTTATATGGGTGCCTGGACCTCGCAACATAGAAGGAAATGAGTCTGCGGACAAACTGGCCAGAATAGGTACCACCATCGAGCTCCTTTTAGAGAAGAGCACTTTAAGCTTCACACAAAAGCTGAAACACTTCGTCGGAAAAACCTTTCCATCTGTGCAGTAGCGAGGCTTACGTGGCCAACATTCGACCAAAAACGTACTAACACACTTTTACGTCACAGAAGGGAACACATTTCACTTCTGGTGGGGACACTCAGGGGTCACTGTCTTATTGGCACACACGCAGCACGCCTAGGCGTCACTTACCATGACTTCTGCAGAAGTTGCAAATATGAAGAAGAGGAGGAAACGGTACAACACCTTCTCTGACACTGCCCTGCTTTAAGTAGAAGGAGACTCAGGACACTTGGTCAACCTCTCGGAGACATCCGGGCTAGAGATACCAGCTCTACTCAAATTCATTCTGTCCACACAATGCTTCAGTAACGAGGACCCCCCTCGATATAGGGAATAAATATGGCATCGCAATGGGCCCAATGTGGCCTAAGTGGTAGAGTGACTTGTCACTTTCAGCCATCGCAACCTAACCTAACCTAAGTTTGTTGTGTACATGAGAAATACATCAGTGGAGGAATTATTCAAGATTCCTACCATAAAACTATTCGTATTGGTATAGCTAAGGGATAACTAACGCTTCTTTGGGCAAGACAGCCGATTGACAATTGTCCAACAAACGAAATACACACAAAATTAACATGTGTCGGGCCTTCTCATGGCCAAAATTGTGCACACGTTTTATTCCAATCGAAATTTACACTGATTTGGGAATGTCCTGGAATTCAACACTCTCGGAATCAGACTCTTCGCTCACATAGCTGTAGCCATCAAACTCGTCAGTATCATCGCTTATTTCGTAAATTTCACTTTTTTCCCCATCGTCTTCTTCTTCATCTTCATCGTTCTTACTTTCTCCCTTCTCCAATGATCCATGCATGGCTGCAGTGGCAGCAGTCAATGTTAAGTCTTCTTTTTTGGCAACGACCTTGAGCGCCGGATCACCAGCCAGGTCGTTCTGCAGTGGGGGAAAGGGAAAGCAATACTTAACACATGTCTTCGTCACTTGCGTCCGTGTCACTTACCCCAGAGACTTCTACGGGGCCCGTCAAATTAATTGGAGTTGGTACCTCCGCATCCTGATTCTTCTTGGATTCAGCTTCCTTCAGGTTATTATTTGGAATATCAGCCATTTTTATAATCTTTTAATTCAGCTTATCGACGACCAAATGATGTTGCTTGCGAGCTTGTCAAAAGGAAAAGAAAGAGGCAGTGTGACCTTTTCAGTAGGCAGCAAAAATACCTAAATTAAGTGTGCTTTAACTGTACCGGAAGCTGTCATAGAGGGTACTCAGAGTAATGAAAGGTAGTGTTGTGTAAACATCGATAGCACCATCAATACTATCGATGTTTGTGTATTTGGCGGTAGGAGTAGAAAATTGCGCATTTCTAGAAGCTTCATAATGTAACAAGGTAAGGGTAAAAATTTTTGTTAATTCAACTTGTCATATTTATATATTTGATTACATTTTAATGTTCAAACTATCGATGGTGCCCACTATCGATGCTTTCACAACACTAATATGAATGTGTTGTTGCTTGGGCACCCCTGGTTTAGATACTTTATGGCAGTGTTGCCAACTTTTGCCGAGAAACAAAATCCGTTTTCGGCGGGACCAAGTTGAATTTACTAACAAGGTGACCTCTCCGTCAGGGGTTCTTATTCTTGACAGTATGGAATGCAAAGAAAATTTAACATAGAAGCACGTTTTAAAACGCCTCTCTTTTTTGAGTGATGTTAACTCACGGTTGCCACTTGACAAAATTAGACTACACCAAAAAAAATTTAAAAAAAAGCCATTTTCAATCAAAATGAGCCACAAATACAATTGTATTCCCTTATTTACGTTATATTTGCATTTAATAAAATAAACAAAATCATTAAATTATACATCCATTTCATTTCTTCAACATTTTTAACCGTACAAATAAACCCAAAAAATATTTCATTTATTACTTAATTTCTATGGCAACAAGGGCATAACAGCATAACTCGAGTTATGTTGAATTTGAGATTTTAATACCAATAGCATCCTTGGTTTTTATTCTATATTGTGTCCAAATTTCACACTAATCGGTAAAGTAAAACTAAACAACATAAGTCTTGAGAAGTCTGATTAAGTAAAACAACAGCTTGATCTTATCAAAAAGACTTATACCAGTATACTTAAAGAAATAACTCTTCCAATCTGTAAAAAAAATTCCACTTTACGACCAAACACTTTTTTCACATACTCATTAAGGTCCGATATTTCATCTCCTATGTATGTATATATATTCTTGATCAGGGCGTCCGTCTGTTTCTACGCAAACTAGTCTCTCAAACTTTGCACAGAGTCTTCTTTTTATTGCACGCTGCTAATATGTCGGAATCGACCGGATCGGATGACTATATCTTATAGCTGCCATAGGAACCATCGGTCAAAAAACGAATCTTAGTGAGAAAAACTTTTTTGTTTTCAATGTGAGCGTACTTAAACTCATTCATTATTAATATTATATGCTTTCAAACAGATTTGCCAACTTTATTCAAAATCGGATGACTATATCTTATAGCTGCCATAGGAACGATCTGTGGGAAAATGGGTCTTAGTGAGAAAAACTTTTTTGTTTTCAATGTTAGCGGCATAAAACTTGGCCATTGTTAATATTATATGCTTTCAAACAGATTTGCAAATTTTGCTCAAGATCGGATAACTATATCTTATAGCTGCCATTGGGCCGATCGGTCGAAAAATGGGTCTTAGTGAGAAAAACTTTTTTGTTTTCAATGTTAGCGGCATAAAACTCGGCCATTGTTAACATTATATGTATTCAAACAGATTTGCAAATTTTGGTCAAAATCGGATGACTATATCTTATAGCTGCCATTGGGCCGATCGGTCGGAAAATGGGTCTTAGTAGGAAAAACTTTTTTGTTTTCAAGTAAATCGTTCTTAAAGACGGTGATTCTTAATATTAAACGCTTTCAAACTAATTTGAAAAAGTTGATCGACATCGGGTGACTACATCTTATGGTCGCCATAGGACCGATCGGTCGGAAAATTAGTCTTAGTGAGAAAAACTTTTCTGTTTTAAATTTTATCTTTCTTAATCTCCGCGATTGTCAATTTGATATGTTTTCAAAAAGATTCGCAAAATTTGGTCGAAATAAGATGTTTATCTGTTGGAAAATCGGTTTTAGTTAAAAAATTTTTAGATTTTTTTATGTAAGCGTTCTTAAACTCTGAAATTTCAAAAACAGCATTTGCAAGGGTATAAAAACTTCGGCACAGACGAAGTTAGCTTGGCCTTCTCGTTTTAATTTAATTTCATAATTTCAGTTTCACTAATATCTAATACATAATATTGAGTTGAGCGTGCTCACATCCATTAGATTTCTGAGTTTTGATATTACAATATTAACTTGACTGAAGACACGCAACAGCAACATCTGAATTGCAAGCGAGGCTAACTCAAAAAGTCTTTGATTACCTCCAGATTCCTTGGAATCGATTAAATTACTCCAAAACTTTAGTTTCATCGTCGTTCTTCCTTTTTACGTAATGTATATCATTACATTGACCCTTAATTTTCCAATATCTTCCATATATATATCCAATATATCCATATGAAGCATAAATCATTGAAAACAAATTTATCAAAATCGTCTACTTGCATTATATGAAGCCTTAAGCTCCGAGTTCTCCAGCCAGACCTTACGACTTTTTTGTCTGAAAACATTTGGCCTTTTTGTCAAACGATCTGTAAACTATTTTTGGGCTTAGCTGTGTGCTAGATACAGCGATATTGGACGTGTAAACATTGTCCAGATGCAGTATATCGATATTTTAAGTTTTAAGTTTCTTAGAACTGGTTAAACAAGCCCACCAATTTCAGTTTTTTGAAAACCCCAAAAGGGATTTAGATCGCGATTTCAACATAACATTTTAGAATTTCAAAGCGGTTCTTTTATGAAAATTCCAAGCTCCCTGTAAAATGGAAGCTCTTTTGAGAATAATAATGATTTTTGATTAAAGATTTTATATTTCCTTCTCCGTAAGGCAAATCTCCGGAATTCAAAGATAGCATGTTCAGCATTATCTAGCTCATTACAATTCTGACAAATGTTCGAAGGACGGGCTTTGTTTGTATGAAGATACGCGTTATCATATATAATATTTAATAATTTTATATCATTTGCTTTCCAATTTACTTAATGATACCAAAATAGTAGGAAAAACTTCCAGGAACTGTGGACTTTTAACAGAACACAGCTCTTTATAGTGATTGTTCCAGCTATTATAAATTCTTTTCTTAATTAATCTTATAGATTCCTTGGCGCTATAGTTGAAAACTAACTTATTTCCTTCTTCTACTGTTCTTCTTGCAAATGTGTCAGCTTTTTCATTATATTTTACACCCTTGTGACTTGGAATCCAGATAAACTTAGCTTCTTTAAGCTCAGACCAGCTGGGCATATTATGTATTTGGTTTACAAGGTAAGAATGCGATTCCTTTTTTTTTTCAAAAGATTTAAGGCACCTAAACTATCAGTCAAAATTACAAATAAGGACAACTATTTTGCCTGCAGGTCAATTAAATGGCAAGCATCTCATCAAACACCGTTGGGATATCCTTGTCAGTCTTGTACATATGATCCTTGTTGTCGCCTATATCAATAAGTCTCTCCATCTATTATGAAGGCATCTGTGGCAAACTATTTATATCCTTTCTCCCGGTTTCGATTTATAATTTCAGCAAATGAAGCGCGTATTTCTTCTAAGGACGTTTTTTCCTTGCTCTGGGATAAGGAGTTAACTATAATTTTAAGTTTTTTGTTAGGGGAAAAGTGATGCGTAGCTGCTGTGTCGTCGAATATGTCTCTAAACTGATTGTAAATCCTAGTACAGCTGAAATCCGTACGACTAGTTCTAAGTATTTGGGGGGTTTGTACTCATTGTAGATATGATTTCCATAGCAGTGATTAAAGACGTGGTAATTCTCCCGCCGAAGCAAAAACTAGATGCTTAGGAGTGACAGGTGTGACTCCCACACATCTTCGTAGTGCCATTGACATTGCGTGTACCAATGTCGAGTGATCAAATGAAACTATTGTAAATGTTCACTCCAATTTGTGGCGTGAGCCCATCGTTAATTGGTGTTGCCATTTGTAACAGTTTATACCCTGCCCTGGAATCTGCCTTAAACTTATTAACGTGTTGACTAGCACTTTGAGATGACTGTTTCTTTAACGTAAGAGGTGGCAGTTAGGGTCGATAAATGACTGACAGATTTGCTTATAAGTTTTGCAAATGACTCCAAAATAAAAATAAATCTGAAAAAATACGAAAACATTTTTAAAAAAGCCAGAATTCCCGCTTCCCGCTGTTTCTAAAAAAGCCAGAAATGACAGGGGAAAAAAAGCTGATTTGGCAACACTGCTTTATAGTGCCGAATAGGAAATCACAGTGATTAGAGCGAGACGGACATATTCCCCAAATGTACCCAGAGAGCGTACGTAAGAGCGAACAGCTGACTAATTTGTGACTAAAGCGGAGTCGACTGCGCATTCGTTCAGTCTAATGTAATATTCAATCTACCAACTTGTTACTAGAGCTGCCAACTCATTTTTAAAATTACAATATTACTTTTTGGTGTTTTAATTCAAAGTATCCCACAGCCGCTTGCCCTCATGTAATAACATTTTCAAGTTCAACACAAAGTTCCAAGCATGAATATCGACACGGGCCTGGGCATTATCCATAGCCCAGAGAGCGGCGAGGTGAATGACAACAAAGCAGAGCAGCCTTGGCCGCTGGATGCCCAGCTGTATCAGCCGCCCGAGGCTACCCAATTGCTGTTACCGGAGCGAGCCAGCTGCCTGGCCGTTAAGACGTACCTACGCATGTGTCGCCTGGGCTTTGTGGAGCGCATCAGTGAAAATGCGGAATTTATGTCCCCCGGTGGTCGTTTGACCAAGCTGCCCATGCTGCGCCTGAATCACAGTCAAGTCCTCTCCGAGTTTCAGCCAATTGTGGCTCACGTGGAGGCCACACGGCCCACCCATGGCCTGAACAGTTGGCTGTCGGAGGAGCAATGCGATGATATGCGTTGCATGGTCAACCATACGGAGAACACTTTCACGCTGGCCGAACTGTATGTGAGTTTCCTGCACCCGCAGACATATCGGGTACACACTGCACCGCGGAGTGGTGCCGCTCATCCCTGGCCGTTGAGTATGATGCGGCGTTTTGCCAAGCAGCGTGAGGCAGTGCGTCTGCTAAGGGTCTATCAGTGGCACAAATTGGACAGGCAACTGATGAAGTGGCAGGTGGCTGATTGTTGTCGCATGCTGGTGAATCAGCTGAGCGAATCCGAGGAGCAGTTATATCTATGCGGCCAGCAGCCGTGCGAGCTGGATGCCTTGGTCTTTGGTCATGTGGTGGCCATGCTCACCACCGAGCTGCCGGATAGAGCGCTAAGCAAATTGATGCTCAGGCATCCCAAGTTGGTGGACTACTGCAGGCGGATTGATCAGACCTTCCACGAGGGCAAACAGCTGCCCGAAGAGGATTAGGCACAATCGGAAATATGCAAAGTATTTACAATAAAAACAAAAAGGAGATAAAGGAGATAAGCCGGAGCACAAAAAAATGCCATAAAAACAACAAGGCAAAGTCCTGGAACAGGGCGTGGGGGGGGGGGGCATTCAATTTGACTTCGTCGGACTCAAGGTAGACGTAGACGGTATCCCGACCCAAGCACATAAAATGTCAGCTCAATTTTATTACTTTGGGTAACGCTCCTACCGCCCCCCACCCCACCCTTTCCCTGTCCCAGTCCCAGTCCGAGTCCCAGTCGCTGCTGCTTTGCAATCAGAAACTCATCATGGCCTATTGATGTTTTCTTGTTCTTTTTTTCTTTTCGACCTTCCTTGCCCCCGGGAGGATACTGTGTGTGCGCTCTTCTTCTGTTTGTTGTCTCGCGTCCGGCGTCCTGGTAATTTATTGGAATTTGCCAAAAGGATTAAGTATGCCAATAAGCGTTGCTCCAACGTCAATAAGCGCGTGAGCTTCGTGACGCGCTGCTGGCAGCCCTTTTGTTTGTTTCCGTTTCCGCTTCCCGACGACCTCCTCAACTTCTTGCCTGGCACTGATAAATGCTGCGCGTGTCGAATGCGCGCCTGATTTGTATGGCTTAATATTTCAATTTTTGGTTCTACTTAAGCTCAGACATTAGGGGTACTCAGGCAAATGCTCACCAGGCTGTGGTACTCAAACTTGGGGCTCAGCTTGAGCTTAGATGTCTCTCATTTTGATCTGTCTTTGGCTGTTTTTTTCAACTCAACCACCACACAGCTTCTAGATGTGAAGCTTATTGAGTATGCAATAGCTCAATGTGCTAGCGCGCCATTCCATACATTGTTCGTAAAGTGCAGAAGGATACCGAGTTCAATTCTCAGTAAAGACCGAAAGTCTGTAATGAGTGTCATGGTGTTGGGTTGTTGAAGTTGTTGTGCAGCAATATGTCTCTGATCCCCATGGCAGTTATGTAGGCGGAGGACCAGCAGAGCATATCCAGCGCTTGTAAAATAATAGTTCCTTCCGAAGCCCCAAAATGTGAGGAATTCGCTTACAGCCTTATCCCCTAGCCAAATCAATCAAATTTTTATACTCTGTACCGAAGGTACATAGAGTATATTAAGTTTGTGCAAAAGTATGTAACAGGGAGAAGGAATCATTTCCGACCCTATAAAGTATATATATTCTTGATCAGCATCAACAGCCGATTCGATATAGCCATGTCCGTCTGTCTGTCTGTCCATCCGTATGAACGAAGAGATCTCAGAGATGGTAAGAGATAGAGGTTTGACATGTATGGGGCATATATTTCTTATACTTGCAGGCAGATCAAGTTTATTTTCAATTTTTGTCACGCCCCCTCCCGACCACGCAATTTGGAAAAAACGTCATATCACCTACAGTTTTGATGATAGATGGTTCGTACTTTCTAGTACTCAAAATTATTTATCGATTTGCTGAAGGAATGATAAAGATCGGATGAACAATACTCAAGTTATGAGCAAAAAACGGTCAGTTAACACACCCCACCCACCCCACCCATAACCTAAGCATTGCGTTCAGCAGAAGCAATCTTAGTGAGAGATAGAGAGAGAGAGAGAGAGCGAGAGAGAGACTTAGAGAGCGCACTGCGTTGTGCGTTGTGTGTTAACTGGCCGTTTGACTCGTGACCAAATGCGAGCTGCGGCATTAAGGGTGCAGAGTGTGTTATAGTCGGGCTTGACCGACTTTCTTTCTTGTTTTTGTACAAAGCGCAAATGAAAATTGGTTTCAAAACAGAGGCGTCTACAGCTGGCGTAGATATCACAGGTCTTATTCACAAAGCGATTAAACACATCCGGCAATGTTGCTGCCCCGTTGGAACTTAATCAGGAGTCGATCCAAGAGCAAGAGCTGTATATGTAAGATGAAGGTTATGTCTCTACGCACGTTATTGTTGCGATTGATCGTGGGGTGCTTGGCCCAGCCAAAGGATTGCATCATGGTGTGGAATGCATGGATAGCAGATGGCTCTGAGAAGATGGCGTTTGCAACTGTTCCCATTCCCTTAAAAGGGCGATTAAGCTAATTTTCCAAAAGCATTTCATTCGCACTAGACAGGTTTTCAATTCTGCTGTTTATTTACAATTTGTAAACAAATGTTCCAAATTTAACACCAAATTTCCAACTGCTGATTGACGTTTGCGACTATTTACGACTCTTCGCTGAATGTAAACACCTAAAAGGTCGTAGCCGCAGAAAAAGTCGTACTACCGTAGTGTAAATTTGGTATTAAGTATAACTAACTTAACTGAAGTATATAAAATTGTTTGAGAACTATGCAATGTAAAAGATATATTACTATGACATTGAATTGAAATGATCGCAGATGTCAGCTACTACAACTTAGCACGGTTGTCAAGTATCGCCCAAACCACTCGGACTTGATAACAAACTACGAGCTATATGAAAGCTGTGTTGCAGCTTGAATGTTGCGACTTTTGAAAGACAACCAAATCAATGTATTTCCAATTGGAGAAATTTTCCCAGCTGAATACGGTATAAAGTTCTAGCTACAAAATTTCCTGGAAAAACATTGATTTCTGTCTGTAAATAAAATCTATGCTTACTTAGGGGACTCACGACCTCATTGTTCTAAGGCAAAAGTCTTACCATCAACACCACCGGCCTTTTTGCATGCTGAGAGCTTAAGAAATGACTGGGTTCTTTACTGTGATTTGACGGTCTGCTGTTCTGTTACTTTTGCTCTGTTTTATATGAAAATATTTAAAAAAATATTTTTATTACTTAAAGCAATTCGTTCAGTTCAATATATAAAGTTTGGAAATTGTTTGTTAGTGGTTTGAGTCAAAGCTCGGTACTCTAATTTGTTGAGGTGCCTAACTTGGTCATCTATTTGAAGTTATACCTCAGAGTTATACTTCGTCAAAGAACTACACTAGGATGAAACCAAACGCTTAGCTTTATCAAGTCTCCCGATGATCCAATGCATTCAAGTTTGTAATCTGGTTGTGTTTCAGCGGGTAGTGTGGGAGAGGACACATAAGTGTGCATGTGTTGTCGTGTGAGCAAGAGAGCTCTCTCCACAGCTGTTTTACTTGCAATTCAGTGTTCACCGATTCACACAATCATGAGTTTGAGTAAAAACACGACTGACTTCGGCGCCTGGTAGCTATGACTGGCCGGCTCTGGTTATAAAGGATGATTTTTATGCTATTTGGTTTTTGATCGTAATTTTTTTTTGCAAAAATGCTCAGTAAGGTGTGCCATTTCACCATGAATACAACTAACAAACGAACAGCGCTTGCAAATCATTGAATTTTATTATCAAAATTCGTGCTCTGTGAGAAATATGTTTTTATCAAAAAAATTGTTTTCATCGACGAAGCTAATTTTTGGCTCAATGTGTAAGTCAACAAACACAATTGCTGAATTTGGTGTAAAGAGCAGCCAGAGGCAAATCAAGAGCTGTCAATGCACTGTTTGAAGCGGTTTGTTGGACCGTACTTTTTCAAAAATAATGAAAATAGCGACGTTTCGGTCAAGGGTGTTAAGTACCATTTCCAAAATCGAAGAATTGAACTTGATTGACATGTGGTTTCAACATGACGGTGCCACATGCCACACGGCACTGCGAAATCATAGACAAATTGAGAGCAAATAATCTCACGTCCCTCTGAAATGATCTTTCAAAACACAAATCGCTTCAAAAAGTCACCCTTTATTTGTAAATACATTTTCTTTTGGACACTTGGGCAACAACACTTTCTCTTCTTGAAGCGCCCCACCCAGTTTCAAAAGAATTTCCGTAAAGAAAATTCATTTCCTGTAGTCAGTGCATTTGCCTCTGTAACCACTTGGATACCCTTAATGCAACACAACAAAAAAAAAAGTGTATGGTACACAATTTGTTTTCATTTTGGTGCGCTTTTTCGCATTGCCCCGTTGCTTGAGCGACTTTGCCGCTGGCTTCAAGTTTTCAGCGCTTTATCTCTCTGGCTATATCTAACCTTCCCCTTGCGCCCCCGCTGACTTGTTGTACTCTCTGCTTACCTCCCGACGACCTCCCCTGGTCCCATCAACTTAACCGCTGCCACTTGCCATTGTTGCCTGTTTATTTTTGGAAGCTTCGCCGGAGCGCAAAACTTTTGGCACATGCCACGCCCAGAAAGTGCCTGCCCTTGGGCAACTAAACAACAGATAGAAGAGCGAATGGAGGACAACAACAACAACAAAAAATGTGAAAAAAAAATAACGTTAAGAAACTTCTACGAAGCACAAACTTTCCATAGCCTACAAATTTTCTTTTTGGCCCAAATTGGCCAAGTGGCAGATGAAAAACTTTTACTTGCGGCTACTTTCGCTCGCTCCCCGAGCAGTGATTAGGCCACACCACTGCACTGTGGTCTATAGGTACTTGCTCTCATATTAACCCACAAATATGGCGTGTCATTGAACAGCTCAGGCATTCCCCGCCCGGGGCCACACGCCATCAATCCTCTCGCACACACAATGAAAATACTTTTTGGTTGTTAAGCAAATCACGTAAATTTCTTTAAACGAATTACTTTCAAATTATCGAAAATGTGGTGAAGCCGGCGGTCAGGGGAGTGTGTGCTCTTTGCTGTTTGCCATTCCCCCCCACCCCCGAACTCCTGTAAATAATTCACCAACAAATAGTCAAAAAAAAAAAAAAAGAAAGGTGAGGCATTAGCTGGAGAGTTTTTTAAATAAATATTAGCGCTTCATTGAAGTGAATACTAAATGATGCTCAACTTCAACCCCCCCTTTCAATAGAATTCACTCAACGTGAGTCTAAACCCACCTGCCACTTTGGCAAGCTTCAGCATTTTGGGGCCATTGTTGTAATTTATATGAAAACTTTTACGTTTCCCTGAGATTTTCCTGAAGTACATGTATGTATGCATGTATGCGTGCGTGTGAGTGTGAAAAATGGCAACCACGCCCTCCTACCGAATTTGTTTTGAGAAAGTTAAAGGAAATGAATACGCCAATAACCATATAATAGAAGGTATTCATTACTGAGCCAATGAATTGCAACAGAATTTTACGTTTTGATGTTGGTTACTCAGATCAGAGATTGTGATTCCGCTATTCACACCGACACGAGCCGAACGCATGCCGAGAGACCAAACCGCTTTTCAGCCACTGCACTATGGTCCAAAAGTCGATTTTTTTGGCATCAACTCTAAAAATTAACTTACAGACACCAAACTTTGTCCAAAAATTTTTTTTTTAAATAAGAGTATGCAAACAATTTTTTAAGTCTGTGCGCCCACGCCCTCTTTTGCCTCCCATACAAACCAATTCCTAGTATTATTATAAATTGAGTATAACTATGATTTCAGACAAGTTAGTTACATTTTTTTTAGGAATGACTTAAATATCTTACATATATGGAGTGTATATTCATTAATAAATTGGTTTTTGTTTTAAATGTCATCTTCTTCTTCTTCTTCTTCTAGTACTATAGAGCATCCTTCATTTAGGTCCTCATCAGAATCAGAATCAGATGGCACGACCAATTCTTTTTCATTTGGGTTTCTATTTTCTGTAGACGCCAACTCCAAAAGACTTAATACTTCTTTGGGAAGAGGTTTTTTTGTGTTTTTTCTTTCTCTTTGCTTTAAAGTTTAAACAGACACTAGATAGTAATGGATCCGAGGAATCTATCGCCCTGTGGAAAAGGTCAGTCATAGTATTGATTCGACTATTTTTCCTTGCGTGTGAGAGTCGGTCTTTCTTGTAGATCTTATTCCGTGCTTCTGAAGCATTTTCGCCTAAGGATCCTAGTGGAACCAACGTCGAATTATTTATTTGAAACCCGTGGACTAATATTTTGTGAATTGTTGGTGACATTGGGTACCACGGGTATTTGTGCATATATAAGTAAAATGTTTTCTCACAAAAAGTCCGAAAATTTGTAGAGTTTATATAGTGGTTACAGGAAATTGCTATTAATATAATGTGAAGATTATTTAAAAGGGTTTCGTCAAAGCAAGTTATGGATGATAGTTGTTGACATTTTGCAAAAGCTCTTCTTGCTGTATTACCATCATTGCTGTTGCCACTGCCATTCTGCTTCGGCATACTTATTCGAAGACCCATGTCATTCCAAATCTTTTCCTGAATATATTTTTTGCGTTCACTCATTTTAATCTTGTCATCACCTTTTATATGCCATTTTTGTATTTCCATTCTGTATGATATGCTCAGGACAAATTCTAGAAACCTGATCCAAGCATGTAGAGGACTTACCCCAAATTTTAGAGCTTCAAGCTTGGGGGCAAAGGTTTTTGAACTAAAATCGTTGGTTTCCAGTACTTTTGTTGGGGTGACACCACAAATTGGACAACATTGAGTTGATTTAGTACCAGTTAGTACGTTTAGTACTTTTCTATCAATGAGTGTCATATGCATTTTAAATGTTACTGCTATGTCATCACCCTCCTCCAGTTTATAAGAAAACGTTTTCAGATTGTCTATTTGAAAGACTAACTGATTTTTTTCCATAATTATGTGATCAGTGGTTTCTTTTACAAATTGAATTTTTAGCGGCCTGCAAAATCGAATGGACTGCGGTGTTCTGTTAACCCAGATGTTTCGCTGAAATGAGTCAATCATTTTTATGGGTATAACAGAAGTAACAAACAAAGAGTGATCTGAAAGCTGTACGTCAGGTGTTTTAGTTTCAAACTTCTGCTTGTATGCACTTTGTCCAGTTGATCCATCAAAACCATAACTGCAAATTAAATTGAGTTCAGAACTATCCGGAAATTGCTTGAAGACATCGGACTGCATTTTAATTAATCGCTGTGCAGTATGATTCAAAAGGTTTTGTAGTGAGACTTGAGCAGTAGTTTCTGTAACTTCTATACCGATTGGCCGACACTGCATTTTAGCTTCTATTACTTGATTGTAACTCGGATAAATGTCGCTGTGATGACTTATATTCAAAACCCTAGTGTTGACATATTGCTGTTTGGTTAATGAATTTTCCAGGATGTAGGCTAGAGCTTCATTTGGTGTAAGTGGAGTCGGTTTTTGCATTTGAAGTTGCTTTCTTAATTCCGTTGTGTATTCAGGTCTTGTAATCGTTTCTTTAAGAACCAAGGCCACATTTGTATTACATTCTCTCTTAGCAGAAACTGCTGCAGCATGCATAAGAAGATCTGTATTGTTATCTTTTTCATTTGCTATTTCAGATGCCAATTTCCTTTTCAATCTTGGCCCTGCGTTTGTATAAGACAAGGTTGGGCGTCCAGGTTGTTGTGGTATCTTACAGTTTTCATTTAATATAATTGATATTTTAGACGACATCCATTTAGCATGCTTTGACTTAAAACGGTCGACCATATAGTTACATTTTGGAAGTTTTTCTTTTATAAAGGATTCAAAATAACTTATTTTTTTGTTTATTTCTAATCTTTTGTCATCTTCTACGAGGTAATTGCTAATTTTTTTATAAATCCAATCTGACACAAATGATATTTTGCGATTGTTGCTGCGCCAGATATTGAAGAGATCGCTATGACGAAACTCGAACGTTCCTGAATATTGTTGAATTGTGAGAAAAGGGGGACGAACGGGGAAAATGTGTTAATTAGCGATGAAAAACGACATTTATTTGTACAAGTTGACGTACTTAGTTTTTGTCGGCAGACGTTGGGTCGTTAGTTTTATTCCACGAAACACAGGGGACGCATGTTAATTTTCTACAAAAATACACATATATTGGACAATAAACACATCACGAAGACTAAGACTACACATAAATGCACTAAATACAGTGAACTCTACACACCTTGATCTTCAATTTCCATTACTAACTTGAGTTTGTTACGACAGAGAATTTTTATTTTCACGCACAAACGTTAACAAAGTAATTTAGCGGCAATTTCTTAATCCTAAGCAGCTGATCGATTGTGTTCTTTTGAAAGCTCTTAAAAAGCTTTATTTTATAAGTTTTTGTATGTATGATGTATTAACTTTAAGAATTTAAAATAAAAAATACAATAGATTAACATAAAAATTTAAACTTTATGCCAAAAAATCGGCTTCTCGGACCATAGTGCACTGTCCAACGGTCGATGAAGTAGCTCAAAGCGGGCACATCACACGAGTAACGAGCGAAACCATGTCCCATTGTTGCCTGGTGATGCCTGCCATGGTGGACAATGTCAACCATCGAAACACAGCCGACCCCAGACGAAGTCTCCTTCGACGACTCCTTCGCGAAGGTGAGCCGTTGACGAGCCACGGCCTGTGGAAGAAGATACAACACAGAGCGACCCGCCGGGGTGTCTCGAAAACCAAAATACAATAAAAATAAGAAAGAAAGTTGGTCAAGCCCGACTATAACATACTCTGTACCCTTACACTCGCATTTGCTCAGGAGTCAAACGGCCAGTTAACACCCCGCGCACAACGCGGTGCGCTCTATAAGTTTCTCTCTCTCTCTCTCGCACTTAGATTGCCTGTGTTGAACGGTTAGGGTATGTTGCTGTGGTTATTGGTGGGGGGGTGGGTGGTGTTAACTGGCCGTTTTTTGCCCATAACTTGAGTATCGTTCATCCGATCTTTATCATTACTTCAGCAAATCGATAAATAATTTTGTTTACAAGGTATCTCTAGAAGGAACGAACGATCTATCTCCAAAACTGTAGGAGATATAACGTTTTTTCCAAATTGCGGGGGCGGGAGGGGGCGTGGCCAAAATTGAAAATAAACTTAATCTGCCTGCAAGTATAAGAAATATATGTCCCATACATGTCAAACCTCTATCTCTTACCATCTCTGAGATCTCTTCGTTCATACGGACGGATGGACAGACAGACAGACGGACAGACGGACATGGCTATATCGACTCGGCTGTTGATGCTGATCAAGAATATATATACTTTATAGGGTCGGAAACGATTCCTTCTCCCTGTTACATACTTTTGCACAAACTTAATATACTCTATGTACCTTTGGTACAGAGTATAAAAAAATGCAAAGGCTACACGAAAATGTAGGATTTTCAACCCAAAACGTATCGTGTATCTTTTCAACACGTCGCGTATAGCTTTTTCATTTCAACACGTGGCGTGCAAAAAAGCCACACGCCACGTGTTGAAATGCTACAGAGAAGCTACACGTAACGTGTTGAGATGAGAATGAGAATGAGACGTGAAAAATGAGAAAGTTACATCCTACATTTTCGTGTAGCTTTTGTTTCTCTCTGTGTTGTTTCCGCACATCTGATACAAGTACGAAATTCTCTATATTTTCTCCAATTTCAACAAAGTGCTAGGCCCCATCGTTAAAGTAGACCAAAGAGGTTCCATTCGGCTGGCTAATGGTAGTAATATTTGAATTTTGACAACAGCGTTTTTGCCCCCTTGTGTCCGTTACAAAGGAATAATTGCCCTCCCTTAATTGGTTCTGGCGTAAGCCAGCAAAATCATACCTGTATATGCCCCACTGCCCCGTTGGGGCCAGCACCGCCAGCCCGCCTAAACGTTGACTAATCCAAAGTGTCGTTGTCGCTGTTGCTGGTGGCATTCAAACCGGCAATGAGCAGAGACTGACACTGACAGCTCCTCTGACAGCGTTGACAATGTTGCTGCTGACCCAGTTTTGTGTGGGAGTTATGGTATAAGCTGCCATCCGACAACAACAAACGGAAGTTGCAACACATTTCCTGTGTGGTCCAAAGCCACCAGAAGTCCCAAGCCAGGATTTGCTGAGGCCTAACGCATTGCAGCTGCCATCGACTACTAAATTTCGATAACAATAAAATATGATTTTTGCCCCGAACACCGAAAAAGAAATTAAGGAACTGACCGGAACCTCACCAAACAAAAAAAATAAAAAAAGGGACACCAAGTCAGAATTTGGTATAAGGAAAAACAAACGAAATGGAGAACAAAATGTAGGCCAAAGTCGACGTGGGTTTACTCTAAACCAGGCATGCCCCAAAAGGCAGCAATGCTAATAAGGCGGCAAATCTCAATCTAAACATGGAGATTCAGTCTGCAGAGGACATTGAAGAAGCGCTCAAAATCGCTGCTTCACCTATTCAGCACGCACACTAACTATATCCAGCTGTTCCAGCAATACTCTCACTAAAAAGGAGGCTTAGAAAAGAGTATGTGCGTACCAGAGATCCAAGAACAGGGTAAAACACATACTAGCTCTTCTCAAGCAAATCAAGACGGATCGATACTTAGAACAAGCCAGCCCGGATATGAGTACCAACTATGCCCTCTGGAAACTTACAAAAAGATAGAAGAGACAAGTAAACCCAAGTTTTGCCACCCTTCCAGTTCGGTTTTCGAAGGAGTCATGGAACCCCGCAGCAGCTCAATAGAGTTGTAAACTTCATACTGGAAGGACTTAAAGCAAAGGAGTATACAGTTGCTGTGTATCTTAATGTAAAACAGGCCTTCGACAGAGTTTGGCTCTCAACTCAATTGTACCTGCTTGTTAAGAGCTTTCTAACTTAAAGGACCTTCACGGTAGTCCAAGAGGGAGAAGCATCAGAGACAAAGCTAATCAGCGCTGGTGTCCCACTAGGAAGTGTGCTAGGCCCAACGCTCTACACCATTTTCACTCACGATATGCCATCTAACCGACAGCCCCAAATCGAAACAGAAACAATTTCATGATAGCCACCTTTGCAGACGACACAGCTCTATTGGCAAGGGATCACTGCATATATTCCGCTATTTAGTAAGAATCGGAAATTGGTGTTCCAATTGGAATATAGAACTAAACCTTTCAAAGTGTGCCAGTGTTACCTACACGCTGAGAAAAGACGATTGCCCAGGAGTTTTCCTCCAAGGAGAGCTGTTGGATCACCTAGCATGATACCGATACCTGGGAGTTTTTCTTGACCGAAGGCTTCTGGTCAAAACAATACAGCTCAAGGCAGAAAAGATGAGCTGGCTGCTGAACTCCAGGAGCAAACTGTCTCTAAAAAACAAGAAAAAAAGTCGGTCAAGCCCGACTATAACATACTCTGTACCCTTAACGTCGCAGCTCGCATTTGCTCACGAGTTATACGCTCTCATCTCTAAGTTTCACTATCTCTCTCTCACTAAGATTGCCGTTCAATAGAATGCTGTGGTGATGGGTGGAGGGGTGGGGGGTGTTTACTGGCCGTTTTTTGCTCATAACTTGAGTATCGTTAATCCGATCTTTATCATTCCTTCAGCAAATCGATAAATAATTTTGTTTACAAGGTATCTCTAGAAGGTACGAACGATCTATCTTCAAAACTGTAGGAGATATGAAGTTTTTTCCAAATTGCGGGAGCGGGAGGGGGCGTGGCAAAAATTGAAAATAAACTTGATCTGCCTGCAAGTATAAAAAATATATGTCCCATACATGTCAAACCTCTATCTCTTACCATCTCTGAGATCTCTTCGTTCATACGGACGGACGGACGGACGGACAGACAGACGGACGGACAGATGGACAGACGGACATGGCTATATCGAATCGGCTGTTGATGCTGCCCAAAGAGCATCCGGCTGGACATCGCTGATCTAAACAGAAATAAAGGAGAACCGATTGTTTGCGATTCGGCTAAAAGGACCATCCTTAAACTTGATAAGTCACTTCATGGCCATAATCTCATCTGATCATGACTTTCCGTTTCACAGCCAAGTTATTATACCTGGGCTCCATAAGGGCACACACACACACACACACAAAAAACCCAACAAAGTGCAGAGTAAATATTACAAAAATGTATTACACAAGACCCACCAAAAAAACGCCAGGGATGAAGGGGCGGTTCCCAGGGAAAATGGCAGACGTGACAAAAATGCTTAAGTGAAAAGTTACGAGCGAGCAAGCGGCAGCGGAAATCGCTTTTCCTTTACCCACTCACTCACTCACTCACTCACTCACTCCCAAAAAGAAACTTTTTCGCGCATTTCGTTTTCGTTTTCGTTTTTCGTGTTGTTTTGTTTAGCTGCTTAATATTTTCTTGTTTACGCTTTGTATGGCAACCGTTGTTTATCATCCTGGATGCCGCTGCTCTCTCTCTCTCCCCCATGTCAAACTTTTCACGCACGCCTGCAGCCGGCAAGCGATTTCCCGGCACGGGTTGAAGATGCCGCCGCGCACCAAATCGATTTCCGCTTCATTACGCCTACGCTTTTCGGGGGGGTGGCGGCCCGCCACGCAGTCAGCACTTGAAATCGTATCAATCATCTTTTGAGCAGCACTTTCCACTGCACAGGAGTGAGTTGTGTGTCCCAATCCCAAAACCCAACTCATATGTCAGCGACACAAAGCCCCGCAAAATTGTTTGTTTGTTTGTTTGTTTGGCCCGCTTTTATGTCATTTTTCAAGTTTACACAAAATATTCCAAGTGTTTGATGTCTTTCGCACCCAAAAAGCATCAATTTCTGTTATTTTTGTTGGAACCGCTCCAGCTCCAGCTGCTGCTCCTGCTGCCCATTCCACAACTCAATTAAAATGTAAGCCAAACCACCAAAGCGAAACAGATACAAAAAGAATGAAAGGGAAATGTATGTGTATGTGTGTATGTGTTTCTTTGTACACTTGTATATAAATATTGCGCATACGCCGCGTAAATCCATAATTGCATTTTGTTTGTTATCGCCTGTGCCAGCGGGCCAATGTGCATCAGCTCCATGCATACACGCACTCACGCATACATGTGTGCATGATAAACGAATCCGCTTGTTAGGAACGGTTCCAACTAACCAATTCATCGCTATTTCTCTCTCTTTATGGTACATTTAAAGCAGAGTTTGTCAAGAAGAGCCAGGCCCAAAAGTGACCAGCTTCATCGACTGCTACCTGCGTTCGGCTTGTGTCGGTGTGAATAGGGAAATGTGTTCGACCCCTAAGGCCCAGGCTTGGGTCTATCTTCGCTGATATAAAGCAAGTGTCGTAGCATTTGCTTGGCCGAACGTTAATCTGTTAATCAAGATTCTGCGAATTGTCCATCTACTTAATGAAGACGTACTTTGGGTCAGTTCGGCTCACCACAAACCGGAGACCGTGACTAACCAGAGGACACTTGACTCATCTGTTTTGAATGAATTGACGATTGAACAAGTTCAGCACATCAGCCAACTAAGCAGTGTAGTCGCTGTGAACTCAATAAGTTCAAAAAGCTAAAGCAGTCTTTGGAAAGCTCTTCAAGTCGAACGTCTTGACAGAACTCCAATATAATATATCCACAGTAAATGTAAAATTGGCTCAACACACTTCTTCTCCGCCACAAATACTTATGGAGGAAATGTCTTACTAAAATGAAGTGCAACAACTGTAATAAGCAAAAATGGGCTTAATTGGACATTGTCCACGCCGATTCCGCTGCATCAGCGTACATTCTTTTGCTCATAACTTGAGTATCGTTCATCCAAACTTTATCATTCCTTTGGCAGATCGATAAATAATCTTGATTGCTAAATATATACATACATCTATCTTGCAAATTCAGGGAAAAACGTGTTAAAAATTTGACATTAATTGTTGGAAAACATTTGTAAACCGATCAAGTATGCATAGTGTCCACATCACATTACGCAGAATGAAATGGTCCTGGATGGAAATATTGAGGGCTATTAAATGGAATCTGTTGAAAGGCACTAGACACTAGGCAGATCCAAAGAACTGGGAAAGAAGTGGTTGGTGCCCTATGTCCAGCATAAGGAAGAACCTACACTGAGAAATGAATCAATCTTAAATCAAGAAACCAAGAGAAATGTTGTCAGAACTTGACAGAGATGAGACGAACCCTAGATGATATTCTCAATTTAAATCTAAATCCAACAATCTTGGATTAAGATCGTTTATACTCGACTTTAAGATGGAACAATCTCATTTTTAATATGAACAAGAAAAGACTAAAATGAATTATCAGATAAGTTCTCAATTCCGCTTCAGATTCATTTTCGTCTTCTCAATCCCGAATGAAATTGCTCTCTTGTTAATTTTTGCAAACCACCGGTCCAACC
Organism: Lordiphosa magnipectinata; assembly: GCA_037044535.1. Taxonomy (NCBI): domain Eukaryota; kingdom Metazoa; phylum Arthropoda; class Insecta; order Diptera; family Drosophilidae; genus Lordiphosa; species Lordiphosa magnipectinata. Next base: position 313,068 of record JBAMBO010004083.1, read on the forward strand.
GATAGTGGCACAAGAGAGAAAAACCACATATCCAAGCCAAACGATCGAAAATGGAACAGTCGAAAATCAGTTTTCCGTTTTCACTGCCAAAATCTGTACACACTAAAGCTTAGTACTCAGACAAACTAAACCAGCCGCTAGCGCAATTGGTAACTTCTATTAGCAGAACTCAGATGGAATTCAACAATGTCTTTAATGGATTTCGTGATCTGCTGGGAAGATTCACCACCATAGAGACGCATTTTAAAAAGAAAACAAGAAAGAACGTCGGTCAAGCCCGACTATAACATACTCTGTACCCTTAATGTCGCAGCTCGCATTTGGTCACGAGTCAAACGGCGTGTGGGTGGGTGGTGGGTGTTAACTGACCGTTTTTTGCTCATAATTTGAGTATCGTTCATCCGATCTTTATCATTCCTTCAGCAAATCGATAAATAATTTTGAGTACTAGATATCTCTAGAAAGTACAAACCATCTATCATCAAAACTGTAGGAGATATGACGTTTTTTCCGAATTGCGGGGGCGCGAGGGGGCGTGGCAAAAATTGAAAATAAACTTGATCTGCCTGCAAGTATTAGAAATATATGTCCCATACATGTCAAACCTCTATCTCTTACCATCTCTGAGATCTCTTCGTTCATACGGACGGACGGACAGACAGACAGACAGACGGACAGACGGACATGGCTATATCGACTCGGCTGTTGATGCTGATCAAGAATATATATACTTTATAGGGTCGGAAATGATTCCTTCTCCCTGTTACATACTTTTGCACAAACTTAATATACTCTATGTACCTTCGGTACAGAGTATAATTTTCACCGAATCTCCTAAGCGCAAGAAACGTACTCAATCATCTGGCCCCCCCTGATACTTATCATCTCTCTGTCCTTGTTAATGCTCTACCGTCTACGTCAATGGCTCCTCCTGTTGGCGAGAATCCTAACCCTAATCCTAATTCTACTGGTATTGATGTTTCTCTTACTGATGCTCCTACAATCTCTACTACTTTAACTGCTAACAATCCGCCTACCGATGCTGCTGCTGCTTCAGCTTTCGTCACCGTTTCTGCTCCCGATGCCAATCGCTCTGTAATTTCTGCTGCCGTTCCTCCTACCGATCGTGCTCAAATTCCTGCTACTTCTCCTGCTGCGGGTACTGCTGTCGATCGAGCTCCCGTTCCTGCAGCTGCTCAAGCTACTTCTGCTACGTTTACTGCTGCCAATCTGGCTACCGCTCCAGCTGCCGTTACAATTGCTATCGCCTGCATGGGACTTGCAATGCTGTCTCCCATTCCTGCTTCTCCTGCAACATTCACTGCTGTCAATCCAGCTGTCAATCTTTCTGCAATTTCTGCTGAAGTTCGTCCCGCATCTTCTACATTATTGAGGATAAGCCACTTCAGCGCATCTATAAAGTCGACGACTTGGGAATACAATTCGTGCCCAAGTTATGTTTCAATGGTCATATATAAAGCTATGGGAGTTCTTGGCTTCATCAAAAGATGGTCTAACAAATTTAATCTCCCTTATGTCACCAAACAACTATACGCTTCTTTGACTTCTGGTCAGACCTATTCTTGAATATGGCTCATGTGTCTGGTCTCCACACTACCAAAAATATTAGGATCAACTCGAATCTGTAGAAAAACAGTTCTTACTTTTCGACCTGCGTGGCTTAAATTGGACCTTCCATCCCTGAATAATCGAAGGATCTACCTTAGTGTGCTTTTCCTTCATAAGCTACTATCAGGTGAGGTTGACTCAAGCGCTCTGCTTAGCCTCATAAGCTTTGCGGTTCCGGCACGGGTAACAAGAAATTATGTCTCGATTTATTTAAGTCCTTGCCTCACGAACTATGGATCGGATGACTATAGCATATACAGGGTGGGACAACATAGCGTCATTCCGCTCAACGATAACCTGGAGTTCGAAAGGCGGGGTCTTAAAGTTTTGTTACCCTCCCAGTCAGGCGTGATCATGCGGTGGAGCAACGTGCAAAGAGCATTTGCCGTAGAGGCCTATTTATCCAACGGTCGCTCAGTGATCGCAACGCAGCGGACCTTCCGAAATCATTTTCATCTTGCGCCCTTGGCCCCTGATCCAGAAGGGAAATCAATTGTTGGTTGGGTCAACTGTTTTCGTGTAACCGGTCCAACCAATCACTGCAGCGTTCTGCTCGCAAGCATGCAGCGGCCCTTGGATTATCTGCGCTTACTGTAAGTCGAACTCTTCACGATGACCTTCATCTTCATCCGTACAAGTTGGCCATGGCACAGGAATTTTCAGAATGCGACTTTAATTATCGAAGAAATGGATGTGAAGCGTTTCTTGGATGCAATTGTGTTTTTCAGTGATGAAGCTCACTTTCACCTGAGAAATGTGCGGATGTGTCAATAAACAAAACATGCGATACTGGGCTGAGACAAACACCCAACAACTCCATTAGAGGCCTTTCCACTCGCCAAAGGTCACAGTTTGGTTGCGCTGCGTTGCGATCACTGAGCGACCGTTGGATAAATAGGCCTCTACGGTAAATTCTCTTTGTACGTTGCTCCACCGGGAGGTAACAAAACTTTAAGACCCCACCTTTCTTATGAGACCAGCCCTCCAGGTTATGGTTGAGCGGAATGACGCTCATTTCAGATACGGGAGTTATGTTGCCCCACCCTGTAGCTGCCATAGGAACTATCGGTCAAAAAAGTAGTTTTAGTGAGAAAAACTTGTTTGTCTTCAACGTAAGCGTGCCCAAACCTCGTATTTCTGAGTTTTCTATGCTTTCACATAATTCCACCAACTATGATCAAAATCGGACAACTATATAGTATAGCTGCCATACAAAAGATAGTTCAGAAAAAAAGTCTTAGTAGGAAAAACTTTTTTGTTTTCGATGCTATCGCTCCCAATCTTGTTACTGGTCAATATTATATGCTTCCACACAATTCTGCTAAGTTTGATTCAAATCGGATGACTAAATACTATAGCTGCCATAGGAACGATCGGTCGAAAAATTAGTTTTAGTGAGAAAAACTTTTTTGTTTTCAACGCGAACGTCCCCAAAACTTGTATTTATTAGTTTTCTATGCTTTTACATAATTTCACCAAGTTTGATTAATATCGGACATCTATATAGTATAGCTGCCATACAAAAGTTAGGTTTGAAAAAAAGTCTTAGTAGGAAAACCTTTGTGTTTTTCAATGCTATCGCTACCAAACTTGTTACTGATCAGTATTATATGCTACCACACAATTCTGTCAATTTTGATCCAAATCGGATGACTATAGCATATAGCTGCCATAGGAACGATCGGTCGGAAAAGTAGTTCTAGTAAGAAAAACTTTTTTGTTTTCAATGGTAGCGTCTTTATACTTTCCAGCTATGAATATTATCAGTTTTCACACAATTTTGTGAAGTTTGGTCAAAATCGGATGAATATATAGTATGGCTACCATATAATAAACTGGCAGGCAAATGCTCAAAGTAGTGGCGCCATCTTATTGCTGAGTTTGGGAAATAACTCAGCTAAGAATGTTCAACGAAAATCATTTTGAAACCTTAATTTAATAAATTATACAAGCTAAAAGGGTATATAAACTTCGGTCGAGTCGATTTTTAGGACTGAAGAGGGTCCTTTTAGTAGAGCTGGGATCGCTAGCCCGTATGTCTCCGAGAGGTTGAGTAGGAGAGGTTGACCAAGTGTCCTAAGCCTACTTCTACTTAAAGCAGGGCAGTGGCAGAGAAGGTGTTGTACCGTTTCCTTCGGTCGAGCCAAAGTTAGCTTTCCTCTATTTTTTTTTATATAGAGTTGACACCCGTAGCTTACACTCAAATCCCACTAAACACTTTGTAAATACAAGTTAAAGGTTTAACTTTGGAAAGACCAACATTGTTTGCGAGCGACTTCGTCCACGTCCAAGTTTTTAAAGTAAAATTGTAGAACTCGGCCGGACGATCACTTTCCCATCGTTTGATCTCACGTGACCATCTCTAACTGAGAAATGTGTGTGAAATATGTATCTTGGCTGCTAGATTTGTGAAATTCCAGCTTCTTTAATTTGAAAATCGGCCAGCGCCATGTTGTGTTTAGTAAATATAATTTGCTTTCTGTGAAACAGTATGAAAAATAATTTCATTTGTGTGTGTGATTTGATTGCAATTTTCCAACATTTTCCCCCCTACTTAATTTCTGCTTTATAATTTCTGGCACTCAATTAGTTATGGTACTTTTGGAGATATCCAGGTGGAAACGTTATTGGCAACTATTAAGATTTCACTTGATTTTATTTCCCCCTCCGTTTTTACGTGTTCACACGGCTTTTTTATATGCATTTCGTTGCATTTCCACTTCAATTTGAACGTGCAATGTATTTTTAAGCACTCAACTGGTCCGGGCTGCAACTGTGGCGGGTGGGTGTGCGGGTTGGGGGTTGGGGGTTGGGGCAGTTGATACGCTGGCAACAATTGCCAAGTGCAGCAGGGAGGAATGATCATTGTGGTCATGATGATGATGACGATGCTGATGATTGCCACTTGAGCGCGTTTGTGTTGAGTTTCTGCTTGGATATTTTTTGCCGTGGCATACTTTTCAGAGCATAGTTTTCAACAGGGCAGGGTGCATGTGTGTGCGTGTGTGTATGGGTGTGTGGGTGTGTGTGTGGTCAATTATTTGTTGCTACTTTATAAACTGCATCCGTTTTATGTTGTAGCTGTACATAGTGCATAAATTGACCAGAAAACTGAGAACAAGCACAGTGCAGACCCAGCGAACAGCGGGTGGGCTTTTTGTTTTAATTATACCCTGGGCCAAAGGGTATTTCCAGCTAAGTGCGGGTGTTTGTAACAAACAGTTATTAGTGGTAAATCCCGGGCAGGGTATACAAACTTCGGACGGAGCAAAGTTATTTTGTTGGCCAACAATTGCCACAAAAGTTGGTCATGCTAAAAATAAGAAGCGTAATGGAATTTTGAGCTTGTTACATTTTAAATTGCTTTTTCGTTTACTATTCAAAACCATACAAAACCACAAACATATTAAAGGTAGAAACGAACATTTCCATGCCTTTTTTAGTTTAAAAATTAAAATGCAATTTCAACAAGCTGGCAATACTTGCATGGCACAGAAAAAGAAAATCCCAAATATCCGGGCTAAAATCAATCCTAAACGAGATGGATTGATTTGATTCTTGTCTTCATACCAACTTTAGCTCACACGGGATTGAGGTTATCTTGTTATTCGAGCTTGATTTGATCAAGAAGTCCCATATTCGTACTTGATTTGATCTCGAAGTCAGCTTGGTGCAAGAATACTCGAGATTAAATTGAGCACAATACTCGAACTACATTCAATCCGAAAAAGGATTGCATCAAAAAGGTATTAGATTGACTTTAGCTCTATGTTTTAAATCATTTTGATCCCAAAAAAGCATCTCACAAGAAATCCATGACACTTTTTTAACGACCTTTTTGATTATCAAATCAGAAATCAAGTTGCACCTCAAGTCAGACATAACCAATTTTAGAGCAGAAAATGTTCTTTCAACTGACCTTTGGGTTGCTGGCACGCAATGGAGCACTTTCGCCAATTGATACAACTGAGGATACATGTACTTTTTGTCCTCCCAATACTTCATAAATTGGATTGGGAGAGTATGCGCTCATTTCGGTTATTGCTAGTTCGTTCCGTCTATCATTCTTTAAAAAGTCCTTCACTGATAGTTGTAGGGAATGAACGGCACACTTGATCGAAGCTATTGAGTGAATGAGTACATCCTTTAAAAGTTCCTCTTCATCAACGTCTTCACTTACTGCGGTGTCGGGGTCATGGTTCAAGAATTCCACAGCTTTAATAATGTTTTTCCCATTATACAATGTTATGGAGTAAATTTGCTACTTGGAAATTGAAAACTCTTATAATATAATATTAAAAACAAAATTCATGAATTGGCGGCTCCCACTAAATTCCAAACAGTTACCAACCGCAAATTTACTGTCGATCACATTCTTATGCTAACTATGTTAGATGGCAAAGTGTGCAATGCCTTAACTGAAACATCGTCTGCAAAATGCTACAGAGATGAATGATATCGACAACTGCTTACAAAACAAAAAATTCAAACAGATCACTACGAATTTGGATTGTCTCCATTACATGCCTACATTAGATTTTTCGAATATTTCCTTCACGTTTCATATAGACTCGAAATAAAACAGTGGCAAATGAGGGGCTCAGAAAATAAACAATTTCTACGATGGAAACAAACTAAAATTCAGTGCGAATTTCGTAACAAATTGGGTTTAATTGTCGACAAACCAAGAACAGGTGGTAGTGGATCATCAAATGATGGGAGCACTGCAGTGTCTGCTGAAATAACTGGCATAGAACACCTTATTACTACAAGCCTTATCAGGTTATAAAATTAATGTAGAACGATTTATAGAATTTGCTCTAGATACTGCTCGAGGGCTAACAGCTATATTCTTCCTTCAGTTCACAAAATTTTAATTCACGCTCCTGATATTATTCAACATGCATTAGTCTCAATTGGAGAGCTCTCTGAAGAAGCTGCTGAGGCAAGAAATAAGGACGTAAAGAAGTATCGACTAAATCATACAAGGAAAATTTCACAATTTGAAATTTGATTTAGCCAGTGGAAGTATTTTTGGCCGCTAAATTCATACAGGACCGACCACTGTGCGTTGGCCGGGATTGGCATGTGCAGAACTCTAATATACATCGAATATTTGTACTCAGATTAAGTTTATTTTCAATATTCAACGTGTGTGTAGTGTAGTTATCTTTAAAGTTGGTCTAGTGGCAAGGCATTCGAGTCCTTGCTGTTGATGAAACGCAAGTGTTTGTTCAACTGACCATGCTCCGCCTGCAGTTGCACAATTTTGGACTCATATTTAGTGGAGTCGTCCAGCTCCTCACTATCGAAGTGCTAAGAATTGCGACACAAACGCTTGTGCAGCTTCTGCTAGAGACTGATCAGCCTATTGATGCTTCTCAGTCAACTGCTTGATGGAGTACTCCTCGGAGGCTGGCTGGCTTTGGCACATCTGCAGCTTCTTGCGACTGAACGCCAGATACAGCTCGTCGCACTGCTTCTGTGCCAGATATCATAGTGTTCCGTCAGTTGCTGCTTCAAATTCCTCCAATTTTGACGTATCAGCTTATTCCAACGCTTTTGGTCTGAACAGCTGCAGCGTTGTGGTAGGGAGGGTAAGCGAAACCCTGGCCTGGTTTAGAGAGTGACTCATGTCGCTGGCACCAACACCGCCGAGGGTCAAGATTTCGACTAAATGATATACTAGGATCTGCATATCGGCCACATTAGGGGTAGGCGGGCCAGAGTCAAGCCATTATGACTTTACCGCTCTGGAAATCTTGGATTAGACGCAACAGTTTGAATTAGCCAAAGGGCACCATAGGACGTGGATTAGCCACAGCCCCTGGGGCATTGATGATGTGGCCCAAAACCAGGAACCTTTGGTTGATATTTACGACCTCCTTGAAGCGGTCCGCAGGAGAGTCCAACAGGCTTAAAAGTGAAACAGGAGCTGAAGATCATGTTGTCATTAATCAATGTAGAACTCAGCCAGGATTAGACATACTCACCAAGCAATAGCAGCAGGCCGAGCATACGTAGTTGAAGGCCAACTTGGAAAAAGTGCTCAAAGGGCTGACCTCTAGCAGAAAATGGAGCACTGACTGAGAGTGTCCAGAGTATGGGTGAATTGCCATGGGCATGGCCTCTAGTGTCTTGGATGAGCATGTAGGTGTCCAAGAACGAGCAGCAGTTAAGGAGCATGACGTTCCAGATGACTCGCTCGCAACTGGCTGAGAATGTATGGGTGAATTGCCAAGGCCATTGCTTCTAAGAGTGTCTTGGATGAGCATGTAGGGCAATCCAAGAAATCTTCAAATTGAACGAGCAGCAACTGTACCGGGACCTCGTCTTGTAATCTGATCTTAACCAATCCAAGGCAATACAGCGTCATGGACACAGATGAGACTAAGTGACGCGGCAAGGTGATGCCGAAGCTGCTGCATTTGGTGGTCCAGTTGGCACTGGAGGTGATCTAGTATTGAAGTAGCAGTTCAGCGGGTCGCTGCATCTACTTTTATGGCCATGAAAGAGACCTCTTAGCAATCGCATAGAACTTTCACCCATATGGTAATGGCCACAAAACTAGGTAAAAGGTTCCAAACTGTAAGGAAAAGTGGGAAAATTGGAAAAAATTAATTGAAAATTCATTTTTTGGGAAAATTTGTAATTACCTCCAAGTTGAATTTGGTTGATTCCGAACGCTTCACCAATTCATAGGCCAGTAAGCAACGCATCAATGAGTTAGCCCTGCGCCTGGCTCGACGACTATAAGGTGACAACTTGATATATATGCAGTTGAAGCATATCATCCGAAGGTAGCGTATCGAAATCTGGGCTCTCGGCGGTGTAAGTTCCAGTGGTATAAGTGGCTCTCTATCCCAGGCCCTCGAGAATGGCTACAGATTTGACAGAAGCAGATACAGCAGCAGATCAAAGCAAAATTTGAGGAAGATGAAGCACCTGGAAAAACTCCCATCAGAAGCGAACACAAACAGTCTGTGGAAAGATCAGTCCCAGCCAGTTGACCCCGTGTCCATGAAACCATACACCAGCCAGCCTCCGAGGAGCATACCAACAAGCTGTTGACGCTGAGGAGCAGCAATTGGCAGCTTAGCCTAAAGCAGCAGCTGCACGAGCTTCTTATGCCGCAATATCTCAGCACTTTGATAGTGACGAGCAGGATGACGACACCAAGTATTGAGGCCAAAATTATGGAACTGAAGGCGGACCGTGGCCAGTTGAACGAGCGGTTGCGTTCCATTAACAGCAAGGACTCTTAATGCCTAGCGGCTGGTTGAGGAGTGAAGCAGGAACTAATTTCAGATGCAGGCGAACCTAGTGAAGGAATCTATTAAGTCTAAGAAGTTCCACTAGCGAAAGTTGAAACTCACCCAGCTGAAATTCTAGCATTGCTAATGCAAATCAGCAGCTCCTCTCCAAAAGTCCTGGTGACCAATAAGAGGGAGGAGGCCAAGTGGCAATTCCCCTGGAATTGACTCAGCCTCATCCCTTTGACTCTCACTTGCAGGCTTAAAGAATGTCCCTAAGAATGTTTCACTTTTTCACTTTTAATTTTAAATTTTAGACTGAAATATTTTGAAGGTGTGCTCCACTCGGAGCACCGACTTCGAATGAGAAATTTTAGTATACCCAAATACATGTTTGATTTTATTTCGTCTGAGCTTAAAAGCAAAGCTGCCTGCGATGCCACAAACGTAAAATTAATAAATATATTTCAAAAGGGCTTAACCGAGTTAGCCTGGTAAAACCACACCAAATGATTTTAGAATATTTTGAATCACGAAAGGAAAGAAAAGAAAAAATTTCTTACTAAGAACCATATTCCGACCGATCGGTCCTATGGCAACCATAAGAAATAGTCACCCGTTGTCGACCAACTTTTTCAAATTAGTTTGAAAGCGTTTAATATTAATAATCCCCGACCTTAAGAACGATTTACTTGAAAACAAAAAAGTTTTGTTTCCACAAAGACCCATTTTCCGACCGATCGGTCCTATGGCAGCTATAAGATATGGTCATCGGATCCGGTCGGTTCCAATATATTAGCAGCGTGCAGTAAATAAAAGACTCTGTGCAAAATTTCAGTTCGATAGCTTTAAAACTGAGAGACTAGCTTGCGTAGAAACAGACGGACAGACGGACGGACAACGCTCAATCGACTCAGCTCGTCGCCTTGATCAAGAATATATATAGTTTATGGGGTCGGAAATTAATATTTCTACACAGAAAAAAATAAGATCAGGTATTTCAATATCATATCAGTAATATCAATATTTGCATATCAAAGTGAAACTATTTAATATCAATATGAACCTGTAATACCACATTGATACTAAAAATATTATATAGAAATGTGAAAGATCAAAGTGATATGAAAAATGCCCTAGTGATATGATTTCAGATCAATGTAGACATCGAAATTCTGAAAGTAGAAAGAGACACACAGAGTTTCTCAAATCAAAGAGAGACAGCAATAGTCTATATCGAAAAAAAGCAAAAACAATGCTCATTGCTCTGCTGCCGCAAGCGCAAAAACGAGTGCCGGTCATTTTTTCTTCGTGAACTAGAGCGAACTTCTAGCTTCTTCTTGCGAATTTCGTCATTCGATCTGTGCTGGCGCGTGGGAAAGGTAATTAAAACAAAGTGCGGTGCATAAAAAAAAAAATGTAAACGGTAAAAGTGAATAAAAAGTGAATTGCATGTGTGTGTTTTGTTGTACTGTTGTTGTACTTGCAAATCAATAAATTGTAAAAAGGCTTTTGCCTTTATTCAGTCGCTAAAAGTATGTACGATTATATTACACACACTCATACATACATATTGTGAGTGTTTTTTCACTTTGAGCTCTCTACGCAGTTGTAAAGCAATGTCTAATTTTCATACAACAAATTCCACGTCCGCCTACTCTTTAAAATTATTTGTAAACTTTTACATTACTTCACAACTACGTATGAGGATTAACCGGTTTGTCAAAAAAGTCTTGCGGTATTTCCACAAGCTTGTCTTTGCAAGCGCGTAGTTCTAGTTGTATTCGTCGCATCGGTTCACGCTAGAGCTTTTTGGAAAGCTCTTTTCACGCGCTAACACGTGTTTGATTTATTGTTGTTTGTTTTTAGTCGTTCGTGAGTTATAGCGTCGCAAACATGGAGCAAAATAAAGAGAAAATACGGCATATTTTACAGTACTACTACGATAAAGGCAAAAATGCATCTCATGCTGCCAATAAAATTTGTGCAGCTTATGGACCCGATACAGTTTCCATTTCCACCGCACAACGATGGTTTCAACGTTTTCGTTCTGGTGCAGAGGTGATCGAAGATGCGCCACGGTCCGGAAGGCCTGTCGTCGAAAATTGCGATAAAATCGCTGAATTGATCGAAAGAGACCGGCATAGTAGCAGCCGTAGCATCGGCCAAGAGCTGGGCATGAGTCATCAAACCGTAATAAACCATTTGAAGAAGCTTGGATTCAAAAAGAAGCTCGATGTATGGGTGCCACACGACTTGACGCAAAAAAACATTTTTGCCCGTATGGATGCATGCGAATCGCTTCTGAATCGCAACAAAATCGACCCGTTTTTGAAGCGGATGGTGACTGGCGATGAAAAGTGGGTCACTTACGACAACGTGAAGCGCAAACGGTCGTGGTCGAAAAGCGGTGAAGCTGCCCAGACGGTGGCCAAGCCTGGATTGACGGCCAGGAAGGTTCTTCTGTGTGTTTGGTGGGATTGGCAGGGAATCATCCACTATGAGCTGCTCCCCTATGGCCAAACGCTCAATTCGGACCTGTACTGCCAACAACTGGACCGCTTGAATGCAGCATTCATGCAGAAGAGGCCATCTTTGATCAACAGAGGCCGAATTGTCTTCCATCAGGACAACGCCAGGCCACACACATCTTTGGTGACGCGCCAGAAGCTCCGGGAGCTCGGATGGGAGGTTCTTTTGCATCCACCGTATAGTCCGGATCTCGCACCAAGTGATTACCACCTATTTCTGTCCATGGCGAACGAGCTTGGTAGTCGGAAGTTGGCCACAAGAGAGTCCTGTGAAAATTGGCTCTCCGAGTTTTTTGCCAATAGGGAAGCGAGCTTCTATAAGAGGGGCATTATGAAGTTGGCATCTCGTTGGGATCTCGTCATCGAACAAAACGGCGCATATTTGACTTAAATCGCATTATTATAACCAATTTTATGAACAATTGAAAATTCAATAAAAAAATACCGCAAGACTTTTTTGACAACCATATATCATTTTCTTAATTTCTTGTCATTTCAAGAAATTAAATTTCATTTGTTTGGTGGAAATAGGCTGTTACTTGGAAATAGGCTTGGGAAGTGGGGGGGAAGTGGGCGACAGTGACTTGACAGTGATTTAACATGGATTTAACAGTGACTAGACAGTGACTTGTTAGTGTCTTGACAATGACTTGTTGGTGACTTGCCAGTGACCTAACAGTGACTTAGCAGTGATTTAGCAGTGAATTAACAGGGAATTAACAGTGGCCTAATTGTGAGATAGCCGTGACTCGACTGTGACTTCACAGTGTGGTGAGAAGTGGGGGGGAAGTGGGCGACAGTGACTTGACAGTGACTTAACAGTGACTTAGCAATGACTTAGAAGTGACTTAGCAGTGATTTAGCAGTGAATTAGCAGTGACTTCACAGTGATTCAACAGTGACTTGACTGTGACTTGACAGTTAGGTGAGAAGTGTGGGGGGGGGGGGGGGAAGTGGGCGTCAGTGACTTGACAGTGATTTAACAGTGACTTAGCAATGACTTAGCAGTGACTTAACAGTGACTTGACTGTGGGGTGAGAAGTGAGGGGGAAGTGGGCGACAGTGACTTGACAGTGACTTAATAGTGACTTAACCTTAACTTAACAGTGACTTAATAATAAGAGTTAACAGTTAAATCTACTCTCCGTTTATTTAACTATACACCTTTAATGAGCACGGTTGCAAGTTTGTATTTGTACTGACTCGTTCTTGTGAGCGACCTTGCTTTTATTAGATTTCTCCTCCCTTATCAACCCTTAATTTCTGTTCTAAACTAAGGCAGTATTTGTTAGAAAACTGTGTGAATAAGAATGCGTTCGTCTGAATTGTAGTTTTCCACACCATGTGTTATCTGTTCGCAACATGTGGTTCGAAGTCTCTTGTTCAGATTTGAACAATCAGACTTATCGTAAAGGTCTTCGCTTGTACCGGTTCATTAATAGAGTCATCAACCCCATTGTTGATAGAAAACTCTGCTTCGCAAGCATCAAGAATCATTATCCAAATCTGTTTCTACGTGCGTATCACCATCGAAATCCAAAATATTCCCAATCTCTTTATGCAAAAGCGATGATAACTTATGATACTCTCGGCGTGTCCTGTCTATTGAAGGCGATTTTTATAGTAGTAGTAGTAGTAGTAGATTTATTTTTTCATATTGTTTGCTTGGCATAAGCCGTTTGCACACTTATATAATATTTTTAATAGCTTAGTATAAGGAGTAAGGAGTTTAAATAATTTTAAATTCTGTTAAAAATCCTCTGTGACAATTTTGAGCCTATATTTAAGAGCAGCAGAGAGATAAGCAGCAAGCGTAATCCAATTTTCTCCATTGAGTCGATCTCTAGTTTTTTTTCCATTGTGAAGAACCTTTCTCCGAAATATTTGTATCGTTGGGCAGTCTGAAAGGAAATGGAAGGTATCCTCCCTGGTGCTGATGTTACAAAGCGTTCACTTCTCGTCGCTTATATGGGGTCTATAATTGAAATATTACTTTTATGGCATCCACCGAAAAATCATCTCTAAAGTAATTATTTTGACCCAGTTTGAAGTTTAGGCCTTTATACAAAAGCCGAGTTTCGCTCTTTCGAGCAGTAACCTCATAAGGATTTCCGCTGGGCTTTATCAATTCATTACAGTACAGTGTCGTGCGTTCTTCTCCATCCAGCTATGTCTTCTATATCGCAAATAATACATCCTTTTAGCCTGGAAAATTTTGTGCCATTCTGCAAAGCACAGCGATTGGTCGCTAAGGATTTGCATAGCGACTAACTTAGAAAGTCTGTTCTGAGGTAGATTTATGATTTTCCTAATATATGTAAAATGTCTGTCCAGCGTATTGTGTTAGAGGGTAGGTAGACCAGTCTCTAGGTGTATGGCATATGATGGTGTATTAATTGACAAAATTACGTGCTAGTTTTTCCACACTGTCGTATTCCGCATAACCCCAAACCTCTGCTGCATATAGCATAATGAATTTTGCAGTTGCTTCAAAAAGCTTATATTTCGCACTTGGTTTTATGTCTTTTCTTGACATAAAACTTTTCCACGTGCTGTTGATTGCAATCCTTGCTTCTACCAATTTGTTCCGCAGATGTGTCTCAAACCGCATATTCTGTGTCAGTGTAACACCTAGATACTTGTATTCCTTCACAGCTTTCAGTTCTGCCCCGTCGAGGTACCACTTCTCCACTCTTGCAAGGCGCCCTCTGCCAACTCGAACCACCATGATTTTGATAAGGCTCCACTGCTTACAATACACAGATACTTTGTCAATTGTATACTGCATCTCTTCCGCACTTTCGGCCCGTACTTAGTACCATATCATCGGCATACATAAGTATCTTACAAGTGACAGCTCCGAGTCTTGCACCTCCGCTTAGGTAGTCATATAGGTCTTCGATGAACAGCAATTTTTATACCTAACTAATTCTTGAAATGTTTCACTGACAAACTTACCTAATAAAATGTTGCTTCCCAAAGTAAACCAAAACCGCCTCTAGATGGGCTACCTTTTAAGACCAATAAAGTTGCTTACGGAAACTTTTATTTTTGCAATTAAAGCAAGTTTTACTTTCTTAAAATTATTTTATAATTCCATCCGTGAAAACTTTCAATATTTGTTTTAGTTTTTTGAAAATCTCACTGAATGCAACTTTCCCCACATCAAATGCAAAAGCAAATTAATTTTTGGAATTCCCCGAATTAGGCAGAACACAAAAACAAAGCCAAAAGGAATGAAAGCAATGTATTATATATGTGAAACCTGAATATTAATGTCACTATTGAACCCCCCTACCCCCCCCTTGAAATAACAAAAACACTTGAAGTAACTCTTAAAACTTAACCCAAGTTGATTTTGTTACCAGCCTAAGGGTATGATCTTATCTCAAAGTCACCTTTGTGATGCCCACAAGGTCAACATTAAATATTCTGAAGTGTCTGGTCTCTGTGTGTGTGTGCGTGAAACGGGGTGGAGGGGGACTCCCCAGGAGGTCGCTGTCACCAGGCGTCGACAAAATCAGCATCATTCCACTCGCACACTTTGATGGCAACGTCTCTGTTGCAAAAATGTTGTAAATTTGCTGCTTCAATGACCATTTTGGCAATTAATCATTAAAAAAGACGGCGGCAACGCGTAACTTTTCGCTGAAAGGTTTACCCCTAAACTGAAACTGGAACTTGAAGTTGATAAATTACACAAGTGGAACACATTAGTTACAACCACTTTCCGGAATTCCGTTTAATGGTCTAAAGTCAAAGCGGAAGGATCATCAGCTCAAGATGTGATAAAAGATCGGAAAGTCTGTGGAATCACTTTCAAGCAGAGCCTGAGTCTCATGTATTAGCACATTTTGTTGTCTTAGAGTCCCCCCCTGTATAACTAATTTCTCGCTTGGCGATGATTGATGTGCGGTTGACCTGATTACTTAGTATTCCATTTGCCAGTTCACTTGTCACACTTTTGCGTCAGAGTTGGGGGCTAATGGCCTTTTCTTATTTTGTGTTAATGTTGAATTTTTGATTTGGATTTGGATTTGGATGTCAAGACGTTGTTAGTTGATTGATTTGTTTCATAGTTCATTTTCTCATTGGCAAATTAATTAAGTCGCTTGAAGTACAAGGGAAAGGATGTGGGTCAGGTGCAAAATCCTGCCACTGTTTCACACACAGACACAAAAGCCAACAAAAGGCAACAATTCTTACCCACTAATAAAGAATAATATGACTGCCATAAAACTCAATTTATTACCAAAATGTCGACAAGCAGCACACTCCGAGTGTGTGTGTGTGTGTGAAAGAATTACGACTCAGTTCCAAAAGAGAACAGAGAAGCGGATAAGAACGACGAACGGAAGTGGCGTACGGCAAAAGTTTATGCTGCCATTTTTGTTTGGCAATTTTCTATTTCTATTTCAATTCCAAGGCTTCCTTTTATTTGCATTTTGTGTGAGAAATGCGCCGCTACTTGGTCAGTGATACCCTAGAAGAGGTATGCTCGACAAGTCTCCAAAAAAAAAACCAAAGTCTAAAGCAATAATGGCCAATTGTTTGTACACTTTGCTTAGTAGTAGGTACAAACAAGTAAGAAAGTCGGTCAAGTCCGACTGTAAGTAGGGGGAAGTAACTTGCTTTTGGTCATAACTTGAGTATGGCTCATCTGATCTTTATCATTTCTTCAGCAAATCGATAAATAATCTTGATCACTAAATATCTCTAGAAGGTACGAACTTTCTATCTAACAAACTGTAAGAGATATGACGTTTTTACCAAATTGTGGAGGCGATAGGGGGCGTGGCAAAATTGAAAATAAACTTGATCTAACTGCAAGTATAAGAAGTATTTGTCCCATACATGTCAAACCTCTATCTCTCGACCTCGTCGTTCTAAAGCATTTGCAACTTCGACTGGTGGCTCCTAAAAAGTGACGGCCGATGGTGCAGCGAGTTGAGTTGAGAATTATAGCGCGTTTGAGACACTTCTGTGACTTTTCTCAATTGTACAGATTTCGCCGCCGTCCCCCGACTCCGACGAACCTTTGCAGCAGCAATAGCAACAGCAGCAGCAGCAGCCAACAAACGGAAATGGAGGTCCAAAGCTGGCGATGCAATGATCATTGCAAGCCAAGGCAATAAATACACCATAGAAATGATGTACGGAAAATGATCGTAGCTGAGGCCTCAGAACGCCTAACCAGGCCACAGACAAGTCCTCCGCCAGCAGCACAACGGGGGTGCCTGGGTGCCGATGCCGGTGTGATGACGCTGATGATGATGATGGCAGCACAGTGGGGCGAATGTGTTACATTGTTGATGTAAAGCAGCAGAGGTGCCCAGAATCAGCTTATGAAGAAATTATAAAAGCCACAAGCAATAGAAACCGGATATTTGTTCGGTGGCTGTCTTATGCAAACGAAATCATTCGTCGCCAACAACAAAACCTTTCTGAAAACGACACATTCACAACTTTGTTGCTGCATTCAAATTTGCGAGAGGCATAGAAGCGAAAGATAAGAGAGAACAGTTTTGAAGTTGTTGTTGTACTATGCTTAGGCTTGTGCTATGAGTGAGCGCTATCTCTATGCGGAAAACAAAAACGAATGCGCGGCGTGCGCATAGGTCTTGGGCTTATAAAGTTTTCAACTTCCCAATTTAACTTGAAATGCAACACTGCTTCTATTAACCATAATCTGTTTATATAACCAGACAGCCTTGCGAATTTTCACCAAAATGGAGAATTAGTTAGCTTAACCTGTCGAACTTGTTTGAGTCTTGGTTTGTAGCTTCCTTAATACTTATTGTCTTTATTTTGTTAGCTGAATATTCCACTATATTTATTATTGTGACTTAGTCGACCTCTACCAGTCAGCAAAAAAATGGAAAAAATGCCATTTGACGAACATCTGCTAAATATTGTCAAAAGATCTTTTAAAGAAGCCTTGGCGATTAAATAATCGCTTAAACGATGCATTTAAATATTCGATAAATGTTAAACCAGAAGGCCAAGCTAACTTCGTCTGTGCCGAAGTCTTGATTCCAAGTTGGTTGACTTTGCAGGCATCCTGCTGTCGGCTGCAGAACGGCGGCTAACGGAGTATCTGCAAATCATGGGTCCGTTGTCATTGAAGACGGTTTTCAGGGTACGTCCCTTCAGTGCGGATTTCTTCATTTTGTTGGGCTGATTTGTGGCCCTTAGCTTATAGTTTCCTTGCGATTGAATCTCTCGGTCCATTTTCTTTCGGGCTCATGTTTCCCCTGCATTGTCGATTTCGATGTGAAAATAATGAGCTGCACATATTTTCGCTGTTCATTCAATCCACTTACGACCCACATCGCTATCGATACGTCAACTATCGATAGGCCAATTGTTTATTTATTTAGTGAGTTTCAGAATACAGAAAACAAATTCAGCCGCGGACAAATTCCGCCACTGTTTTTAGACTCTATACCGAAGGTACATAGAGTATATTAAGTTTGTGCAAAAGTAAGAAACAGGGAGAAGGAATCGTTTCCGACCCTATAAAGTATATATAGTCTTGATCAGCATCAACAGCCGAGTCGATATAGCCATGTCCGTCTGTCCATCTGTATGAACGTACAGATCTCAGAGATTGTAAGAAAGAGAGAGAGGTTTGACATGTATGGGACATATATTTCTTATACTTGCAGGCAGATCAAGTTTATTTTCAATTTTTGGTCGGAACCGGTCAGATCAGACGACTATAGCATGTAGCTGCCATAGGAACAATCGTTCCCAAAACTAGTTTTAGTAAGAAAAACTTTTCTATTTTCAATGCAAACGCCCCCAATCTTCGTACTTATAAGTTCTATGCTTTCACATAATTCCACCAAGTTTGATGAAAATCGGACAATTATATAGTATAGCTGCCATACAAAAGATATGTCTGAAAAAAAGTCTTAGTAGAAAAAACTTTTTTGTTTTCAATTCTGGCGTTCCCAAACTTGTTATTAGTTAATATTATATGCTTCCACGCAATTCTGTCAAGTTTGATTCAAATTGAATAGCTATAGCATATGGCTGCCATAGGAACGATCGGTCGAAAAAGTAGTTCTAGTGAGAAAAACTTTTTTTATTTTCAAAAAAGCGTCTCCAAACTGAGTATTTATGGGTTTTCCATGCTTTTTCACAATTCCCCAAAAATTGGTTAAAATCGGGCAACTATATGGTATAGCTCCCATAGAAAAGATAGGACGAAAAACTAGCTTTAGTACGGAAAACTTTTTTTGTTTTTAAAGTAGCGTCTCCAAACTTGGTAATTATTGGTTTTTCATGCTTTTTCATAGTTCCACCAAAATTGATTAAAATCGGAGCACTATATAGTATAGCTGTCATAGGAACAATCGGTCGAAAAACAAGTTTTAGTAACAAAAACTTTTTTTGTTTTTAAAATAGCGTTTCGAAACTTAGTATTTCTAGGTTTCCCACATTTTCTTACAATTCCCCAAAAATTGGCTGAAATCGGACAACTATATAGTATAGCGGCCATAGAAAAGATTGGTCGAAAAACTAGTTTTAGTAAGAAAAACTTTTTTCGTTTTTTAAGTAGCGTCTCCAAACTTGGTAATTCTGGGTTTTCCATGCT
Source organism: Lordiphosa magnipectinata (assembly GCA_037044535.1). Lineage (NCBI taxonomy): Eukaryota > Metazoa > Arthropoda > Insecta > Diptera > Drosophilidae > Lordiphosa > Lordiphosa magnipectinata. The sequence continues at coordinate 332,084 of JBAMBO010004083.1, forward strand.
TTTTTACAATTCCCCAAAAATTGGCTAAAATCGGACAACTATATAGTATAGCTGCCATAGAAACGATAGGCCTGAAAATAGTCTTAGTAGGTACAAATTCGTTGTTTTCAATGCTATCGCTCCCAAACATGTTATTGATTAATGTTATATGCTTCCACATAATTCTGCCCAGTTTAAACCAAATCGCATGAGTACACTCAGAGAAAAAATAGAGAATTTCGCTCTTGAATCAAGAGCATTTGTTCTCAAAAGTACGGTAAGAGTGAAAATTCTTGATCCAAGTGCGAAATTCTTGATTCAAGAGTGAATTTTTGATCCCAACATTCCCGATTCAAGAGTTTCAGCTCTTGATCCAAGTATGAATAATTATTGATTCAAGAGTTTCAGTACTTGATCCAAACACGAATAATTCTCAAAATAAAAAAATTAAAAATAATATTTGGGGTGGGGGTGTGGGAGAGACACGACCGACCCGACCCGACCGACGTGGTCCGCGTCTCGTCTCCCTCCCCGCGTCCCACTCACCATTATCAACCACACCAACCCCAACCACCACCACACACCAGACTTTGTTTTAAACTGTGATTGATTTTGAGATAACCACATAGATATTTTTTTTTTTTTACTTACTATTCTCTGACTTGAACTCGGTACATCGAAAGACTGAAACACACACAGGCGACGGGCAGCTTAACGAACTCAGCTATCTGCCGTAAGGTAAAAGACGCGACGAAATCACACTTATAAATAAACGCAGTTGCCTTTCGTACGCATCGCTCTCTGCGAGAGCGACTCCAACGCTGTTCTCTCAAAGTTAAGTTGCCCTCACCCCCCTTGCTTATAAAAAACCAAAATGAGAACGCATAGAACGAATTTATCTCGATTCCAAGAGCGAAATTCTTGAAAATTCAAGAACGACTAATTTTTTTTTCAAGAGCGTTCGTACTCAAATTATTCGTTCTAGTTTTTTCTTAGTGTATATATTGTATTAAATATTATTAGTTTTCGAATTTAACTTTGAATTTTATACGTCCACGTCTTATTTAACTAATATAGCATTCTTGTGATTTGCTCACAGTAACATAATTGCATTCAATTTGGTTGAGTACCTACAACTTTTTAGCGGATTCATTATAAATTACGCCAGACAATAGGCGTTCCACGCTAACCTTTGTAACTGGAACAGAAAGTACGACTTTTGAAATCTCATACAATTTTGGGAACTTTTTTGACCACCAGTTAAGAATGTTTCCATGGTTTCGAACACGTTTAAGTGCGTGAAAAGTCTTAATGGAATCCACAATACACAATTGAAGTGTTTTTATCACCAAGTTTCTTTTCCTGCCTTTTTCAGATGAACTAATATTAGAACTGCATTCATCATTAAGCAGTGATTGATCAGCAAACCGACGAATTTTGTGCATAAATATTTGGTAAAAGATTGATACAAGTTTTTTTTTTGCTTAGTAGTTAGCTTTACGTTATATCTAGGGTCCAAAATTATGCCAAATAAAAAAGCACTGTTTTCAAAAAAGAATTTCCCTCGTTTTTCTATGAACAAACTTAACTTTGCTGTGTATCCAAATGGAATAAAATTCACCCAAAATTAGATTTTCGGCTTGAAGTTTAGTTGTGGCAATTTCCGCTGGTTCTAGTATGCGTACAATTTGGCGAACTGAGTCCCACACATTCCGGTGCAGAAGAAAGTCGTTCTCTGCAGCCGCAAAACTGGAGCAAATGTTGAAGATGTCTTCCGAAAGCAAATATTTTAGCATCCTGTAGGTTGATCTCCAACGCTTGACCAAAACTACGAAGCGCTGTTGAAAGGCGAAAAAAAACCGAAACTGTACCGGTAACAACGTTTCGGTTTCGTTCCGGTTGTATCGGTTCCATTAATATCGGTAAACGGTTTTCGGTTCTCAAAAAAATATTTGTATGGGTTCCGGTTCCGGTACGTGATTTGAATCGGTTTGAAGCTGTGTCCAATTTTGACATACTTTCTCCAACATATCGGACGGTATGTTACGAATAAATTCTTCAATATTGGCTTCCAGTGCGACAACTGTTGCGGGGTTATCGCTATAGACATTAGCCTTAACATAGCCCCACAAAAAATAGTCTAAAGGTGTTATATCGCACGATCTAGGCGACCAATTGACCGTCCCCAAACGTGAAAGACCTCTCAATTGGACCATTCTTTCGAGTGCTGTGTGGCATGTGGCACCGTCTTGTTGAAACCACATGTCAGCCAAGACCAGCTTTTCCATTTTGGGAAAAATAAAGTTTGTAATTATCGCACGGTAGCGCTCTCCATTCACAATAACGTTCCTGCCTTCGTCATCTTTAAAAAAGTACGGTCCAATGAAGCTACCGGCCCACAATCGCACCAAATAGTGCATTTTTAGGGCAGTTCTTGAACTGCCTCTGGCTGCTCTTTAGACCAAATTCGGCAATTCTGTTGGTTGACGTACCCATTGAGCACGAATTTGGATAATAAAATACAATAATTTGGAAGCGCTGTTCATTTGTAAGTTGATTTATGGTTAAATTAAAGACCAAACTGAACATGTTTGACAGTAGCAGCTGAGCTACCAACAACAGTATGACCAAAAAGAAAGTTGCTAAATAATCTCCCTTCACTTTCCAGTTATGAATATTCTCTGTTTCAACACAATTTTGGCGAGTTTGATTCAAATCGAATGCCACACGATCTACGGCTGAGTTTGGGCTATAACTCAGCTAATATGGTTCAAAACTAAAATTAAATTATTGAATTAGATTTTCCTCTATTTTTCTCATTTAATTTTTGATTTACAAACAACATCAACTTGGCGTTGCCATATCTTTCTGTCATTTTGGGTTAGCCTTCCAATTTCATTTGCTTTATATTTTCAGTTTCAGTTGTGACTTTGAACTGTTAACATCGCTTTTACAAAATTTTCCTACATATTGTTTTAGTTTTTTCCAAGTTTTCTCTACGTGAATCATGATTCGATTTGTTAACTATCGCGAGAAAACTTGCTATGTTCTTCGCAACTATTTCCAATTATCGTTGCCCAACTGTGACAACTATTCCATATGGAATTTCCAAACAGTTGCGAATATCATCAAGGACTGGTTGTATGGAACATGCGTATGGTTTCCATTTCTCTTTTGGTTTGTGCTGGCACTGAGTGCAGTGGGAGTGGTAAGTGGTGGTATTGGTACATATCGCCTCTTTCTTTTTCTATCTTTTATTGTGACAGGTGTATCACACTCTGGATTTTTACTTTCTGTATACCAATACAGACAAGTCTATGGCTTTTTGGCGTCGGGTGCGTCTTGTTGTGACCTATTTAATGCTATATGCCTCGATTTTGATGCTCTACGGCGTGGTGACGGTGAGTAAAGGAGCCCGTGAGGGAATGGAACTAAATTATTGCCTCAATTTAGACTTCTCCCGAGTACATGAGTCCATGGATCTGTATGCAGTTGCTGACCTTGGCCTTTAACTTTGTTTATTATTTGATGGAGATTCTATTGGGCTGGAATAGTTTCTCATATATGACTATATGCCATTACCTTTTGCCTTTGATCACCATACACTTTACATATGTGGTAAAGGTAACCCTGAAAGAGATCCGTGAGCGTACTGGAATGGCATACATGACTTGGTGGAAGTGATTTTGAATAAAATTTGGTTTGAATTGACATGTGACTTTAATTAAAGGGATGGGTGGGGGTGGGACATGGTGAAGTCGTTAAAAGAGGCTGCCTCTTTTTTGGGTACCAGTTGAATGGTGAAAATCAATCGGTAACAAAGCCGATGAATACTCAATAGGCAGACTCTCGGTCAACCGCTCGATGCGTTTGCCGGTATGACGCTGATTATATTCAACGCTGAGTTAAGTTGATTGATTAAGGGCCGATTTTACATCTGTCACATAAACTTACTCATAACAGAGTAAATTGTGAGTTTATCTGACACATAGCAGCTATCTGGAAGAACAGAAATCGGCCCTAAATGTGCGTAGCAGTTTAAGTGTATGAGGCAATCAGCCGTTGTACGTCCCATACTACTATACGGAGCACTAGTCACAACATGTCCTGAACGACCTCCACAAAGTACAGAAAAGTGCGGAGATATGCAGAAGTGGCGCTCTCCAACGGAGGCGCTAAATGCTATTCTTCACCTTCTACCACTAGACCTTGTATCAAGGCAACTGGCTATCACAACAGCCTTAAGACTAAGGGAGTCCAATGCCTGGTATAGGGGCAATTCGGGACACTCCACCATACTCGAAGACCAAGATGGTATACCACTAAATACAGACTTCGGTATACCACTAACAACGTTCGACAAACAATACAACGTCTATATACCGAGCCGACATGAGTGGGAAAACCTTCCCCACAGCAGCAGAGACAATGCCATTAACATATACACTGATGGTTCTAAGCTCGACGAAAAAGTAGGACTTAGATTTGAACTTGTCGTTCCGCCTTGCTGACCACTGCAGTGTGTACCAAGCGGAAGTGGTAGACATCCAGAAAGCTGCCACCTACCTTAACACACTCACGGTCAAAGAAGGAAACGTATTTACATATTCAGACAGTCAAGCCGCCCTTAAAGCACTTGACTCACATACCCAAAATGCTAAAACACTTACAGAATGTAGCCTATCTCTAAACGAAATCGCACAACATTTTAGTATACACCTAATATGGGTACCTGGACACCGCAACATAGAAGGAAACGAGTCTGCGGACAAGCTGGCCAGAATAGGTACCAATTCTGAACTCCTTTCAGAGAAGAGAATGATAGGGATGCCAATGGCAACATATAACCCTGCAGTTCTACGCCTCAGTACTGAATTTATCAGTGCTGATTCAGACCTGAGAATTCGGAATTGCTCCAATTCATGTCTGATTTCAGTACTGTTTTCAGTACTACCCATGAAACTAACCCATGAGTTAAGTACTGAAATCATACCTGAAAGAAGAGAAGGTCATGACGTAGTAGGCCCTGTCTGTGTTAAATTCATGGATGAAGTGCATGTAAAGGCAGTCATGATTTCAGTACCAGCCCTTCCAAATCAGGACTGATTCAGCTCTGAATCAGTACTGAGCGGTACTGAAGGGAAGCTTCACACAAAAGCTGAAACACTCCGTCTCGCTACGGATCGCTGGAAAAACCTTTCCTACTGTGCTGTATCGAGACTTACGTGGCCTACATTCAAAATAAAACACACACAGTAGGGAACACATTTCACTCACAGGTCACTGTCTTAATGGCAAACACGCAGCACGCCTAGGCGTCACTTACCATGACTTCTGCAAAAGTTGCAGATATGAAGAAGAGGAGAAAACGGTACAACACCTTCTCTGCCATCGGCCCTGCTTTAAGTAGAAGGAGACTTAGGACACTTGGTCAACCTCTCCTACTCAACCTCTCGGAGATATCCGGGCTAGAGATCCCAGCTCTACTAAAAGGACCCTAAAAATCGACTCGACCGAAGTTTATATACCCTTGTAGCTTGTATAATTTATATAAATTAAGGAACTAAATGATTTTCGTCGAGCATTCTTAGCTGAGTTATTTCCCAAACTCAGCAATACGATGGCACCTCTACTTTGACCATTTGTTTGCCAGTCTGTTATATGACAGCTATACGAAATATTCATCCGATTTCCACCAAACTCCGCAAAATTGTGTGGAAGCTGATAATCTTCACAAGTGGAAGGTATAAAGACGATACCATTGTGAACAAAAAAGTTTTTCTCACTAGAACTACTTTTTGACCGATAGTTCCATATGGCAGCTATATGCTATAGTCATCCGATTTGGATCATACTTAGCAGAATTGTCTGGTAGCATATAGTTTTGATCAGTAACAAGTTTGGGAGCAATAGCATTGAAAACAAAAAACTTTTTCCTTCTAAGACTTTTTTTCAGACATATCTTTTGTATGGCAGCTATACTATATAGTTGGCCGATTTTCATAAAACTTGGTGGAATTGTGTATAAGCATAGAAAACTTAGAAATACGAGGTTTGGGAACGTTTGCTTTGAAGACAAAAAAGTTTTTCTCAGTAAAACTACTTTTTCGACCGATCGTTCCTATGGCAGCTAAAGTCTTTAGTCATCCGATTTGGATTATACTTGGCAAAATTGTGTGGTAACATATAATATTGATCAGGAACAAGTTTAGTAGCGATAGCATTGAAAACAAAAAAGTTTTTTATACTAAGACTTTTTCTCAGACATATCTTTTGTATGGCAGCTATACTATATAGTTATCCGATTTTCATAAAACTTGGTGGAATTATGTAAAAGCATAAAAAACTTAGAAATACAAGGTTTGGGAACGTTTGCTTTGAAGACAAAAAAGTTTTTCTCACTAAAACTACCTTTTCGACCGATGGTTCCTATGGCAGCTATATGCTATAGTCATCCGATCTGGCCGGTTTCGACAAATGTGTAGGGTATTTGTACTACAGGACTTCGTGCAAAGTTTGGTTGAGATAGCTGTGAAACTGACGGAGGAGATAGCATAGAAACCGACGGACAGACGGACATGGCTATATCAACTCAGCTCGACATGCTGATCAAGAATATATATACTTTGTGTGGTCGGAGATGCTTCCTTCTATGCGTTACAAACATCTGGATAATTTTAATGTACCCTCTACAAGGGTATAAAAAATGTTAACAGGGACTAAACATGGCATCGCAATGGGCCCAAAGTGGCCTAAGTGGGAGAACCACTTGTCGTTCTCAGCCATCGCAACCTAATCTAACCTAACCTCCCCCACTTCCCACCCACTCTCAACTCACTTTCCCCCACTCTCCACCCATTTCCCACCCCCTTTTCACCCACTTTTCACCTACTTCCCTCCCACTTCCCACCCACCCTGGCTATATCAACTCAGCTCGTCATGCTGATCAAGAATATATATACTTTATGTGGTCGGAGATGCTTTCTTCTATTTGTTACAAACTTTTGTAACAATTTTAATATACCCTCTTCATCTGTGCCGACGGAAGTTCTTGCAACTAAACAAGCAATTGCATTATGTACGTTTCTAGGGTATTTCCAATTCGTGCCACCCTCATTCTACTTCTCCCGCTCTTTTTGTTGCCCTCTGCACTTGTTCACTTTCATCTTTGGTCTGCAATTTTATTTGCCATTTTGGTTTATTTTCTTGCTGTCTTGTCTACAATTGGCGATTTGTTGCTTTTTTGTTGTCCAGGTCCTGTTGGTCGTGCTGGTTGTCCTGCTCGTTGGATTTTGTGGGCCAGCTGTTGGGTGGATTTTACCGGCCGCTTTTGTGGCCACAATTTGGCTACTTTTCGCCCGGGCAATGTAAGTAGATGGCAAAATGCTGCCCCTAAATACCCACAGAACGAGCGCGCATGCATGTGTCAAGCGGCTTTGGCTTTTTAGGCCTTGCCTCATAAATACGGCAGGAAGCAAGACGCGCACCGTTAAAAAACGCCTTTAATGTCACATTGTGTCCTTGTCAGTCTTCGTTTCGGTCTGGGGGTGGGGGGGGGGCTTGGATGGCGGCAAAGGCATGTCAAACTTGTCGCGACATTGTGGCGTTGTCAGTGTCATTGTCGGTGCAAATTATGGCGGCCTGAATGCGTAAATGATGCTTAATTAACATTTACAGAGACCGCACACCACAAACACACCCCCCCCCCCCCACCTGGTTTTGTATAATGTACATACCTGCCAGACCGTTCATAGACGCCTTGAAATTGCAAATTATGCGCGTTTACAACCAAAATAAGCACCAGGCAACAATAATGAGCAAAAGAAGATGGAACTCCAAAACGAGGAACAGAAGCTAGACACGGGCGTCAAAGGACATTTTGGGTGTAGTGAAGCGCACAACAGAATGAGCGACAGGCGAAAGGTAGATGACGCAGGCCATTAGGGTTACAAAAAAAATAAAAAATGAACCGAAAGAAGGTAAGAAAATGGATAAGTGGAAAGGGTAAATCAGTTACGTAAAATGTGCCAAATATTTAAGATTTTATTGGGTTTACAAAATATTTTTCAATATTTTTCGATATTGAATTTCTTCATCCAAGAGCTTGGATGCAAACCGGTTCAGAACCGAATTCTGCACAAACGCTTCTGTTGGAGATTTTTGGGACGCTGAACCAAACATTCTAAATTTATAACCGCCCGAACCTTAACTGAAATAATGTCAAAAACTCAAAATAGAAGCCCAATTCATTCAACGTTCTATGAACTTAGGAGAGAAACCTTTGGTAAGATAAGTTTAGTAATCGCTCCGCAACCTTAGACTTTATCATGGATTCACAACCCCGAACCAAATTTTGTGCAGATTTTTAGAGGAGAACAAGATGTCAAAATTATTGACAACAAATGTTCTTAGAATGACTAAAGTTGTACTCAATCGCATGGTATTTGCAAGACTAAGCCAGTTTTGTGCTCTTTTCTTTTCAAATTTGCCTGCTTGCTACGCTCATCCCATGAAACCCAAATAGCGAACAAATTTGGCTTTATTTAAGAAACAAATTTTTGTTTGAAATTTAAGTACATAATTCGAACTTAAATTAATTGTTTAGCTTTTTCTCAATGTGGTCTCAGAAATGTATAGCTCAAACGCGTTTGAAAACTGACTAAAAGATGCATGTTTCTGTTGCAGTTGAGGTTCGAGTACGCAAATCTTTCTCCGACGAAATTGAGTCGATTCGTGCAATTGCCTCGCGTTGAAGTGAGTTTTAACCACACATTAACGTTACGCGGTGAATGCTGGTCGCACAAGCAGTCGTGGCGACGGGTGCAGTGTGCGCTATCGAGACTCGTTTGGCGCAGAAGCAGACGTATAAAGTGTGTGTCCTGCTTATCGACTCGAGCCTTGCTGATAAGAGTTGTTATACCCTGGTAAAGGGTAATATAATTTTGTCCAGAAGTTTGCAACGCATAGAAATATTCATTTCCGACCCCATAAACCATATATTCTTGTTCAGGGCGACGAGTTGAGTCGATTTAGCTTTGTCCGTACGTCTGTCTGTCTGTTTCTACGCAAACTAGTCTCTCAGTTTTAAGGCTATCGAGCTGAAATTTTGCGCAGAGTCTTCGTTTTACTGCACGCTGCTAATATATAGGCACCGACCATATCGGATGACCATATCTCATAGCTGCCATAGGAACCATCGGTCAAAAAATGGGTCCTAGTAAGGAAAACTTTTTTGTTTTCAATGTTAGCGTCCTCAAACTCGTCCAATATAAATATTATATGCTTTCAAACAGATTTGCAAACTTTGATCAAAATCGGTTGACTATATCTGATAGCTGCCATAGGACCGATCGGTCGGAAAATGGGTTTTAGTGAGAAAAACTTTTTTGTTTTCAGTGCTAGCGTCCTCAAACTCGTCCATTATTAATATTATATGCTTTCAAACAGATTTGCAAACTTTGGCCAAAATCGGTTGACTATATCTTATAGCTATCATAGGACCGATCGGTCGGAAAATGGGTTTAAGTGAGAAAAACTTTTTTGTTTTCAATGTTAGCGTCCTCAAACTCGTCCATTATTGATAATTTATGATTTCAAATAGATTTGCCAACTTTGGTCAAAATCGGTTGACTATATCTTATAGCTGCCATAGGACCGATCGGTCGGAAAATGGTTCTTACTAAGAAAAACTTTTTTGTTTTCAATGTTAGCGTCCTCAAACTCGTCCATTACTAATATTAAATGCTTTCAAACAGATTTGAAAACTTTGGTCAAAATCGGTTGACTATATCTAATAGCTGTCATAGGACCGATCGGTCGGAAAATGGTTTTTACTAAGAAAATCTTGTTTGTTTTCAATGTTAGCGTCCTCAAACTCGTCCATTGTTAATATTATATGCTTTCAAACAGATTTGCAAACTTTGGTCTAAATCGGTTGACTATATCTTATAGCTGTCATGGGACCGATCGGTCGGAAAATGGGTTTTAGTGAGAAAAACTTTTTTGTTTTCAATGTTAGCGTCCTCAAACTCGTCTATTATTAATATTATATGCTTTTAAATATATTTGCAAATTTTGGTCAAAATCGGTTGACTATATCTTATAGCTGCCATAGGACCGATCGGTCGGAAAATGAGTCTTAGTGAATTTTTTGGTTTTGAATTTTATCTTTCTTAAACTCGGCGATTGTAAATTTGATATGTTTTCAAAAGACTCGCGAAATTTGGTCGAAATCAGATGTTTATCTGTCGGAAAAAGGGTTTTAGTTACAAAAGTTTTTGATTTAAACTCTGACATTTCAAAAACAGCATTTGCTAGGTTATTAAAAACTTCGGCACAGACGAAGTTAGCTTGGCCTTCTCGTTTTTGGTCTGTTGTTGAGGTTGGAATGCTCCCAAAATCAAGTGTTGATTCGTACGCATAGGTAGAAAAGAAAGAAAAGATAAGGGTGAAAAGTTAATAGAGATGTAAAACTTATCTGGTACCAGGTCAAGGAAAGAGAATGCCTCTACAGGGCGGGTTCATAGATCTAAGGTAGTAAGGTCAGTGGGGTTTAGGGGATACGAGAAAAGGTAATTGGTCTAGCCGCCGTCCACGGGACTTAACCTTTTCGAACACGGCAGTAGGTAAAAAAAAAAGTTCTCTACAAAGGTCGCTCAATGATTGGTATGAGGTCAATTCTGCAAACATCTTCCAAAACGAGCCAAAACGGCAAGACTTTGGTGAACCGCACCCAGGGCCAGCGAATTGCCTCTGACTATGTGAAGGGTAGCGTTTACGAGGTGTCGCTCGCCGACTTGCAGAAAGACTTTGACCCAAAGCGTTCTTTCCGAGAACGTGCAGGACCGCAACGTACTGTGCAACTTCCATGGAATGGACTTCACCACAGATAAGTACAGGTCAATGGTGAAAAATTGACAAACGTGCAACGGCAAGTCTCAAGTGCTCAAAATTCCGACATTATCACCAACGAGGTCAGCGGGGTCGACCTGTAACAGCTGATCAACAAGCTGGCCTTGGACTCGATTGCCAAGGACATTGAAAAGATCTGCCAACGTATCTGCCCACTGCACGGTGTGTACATCCGCAAGGTGAAGCTGCTGAAGAAGCCGCGTTTTGATGTCTCCAAGCTGCTCAAGTTGTATGGTGATGAAGGCGGCAAGACCGCAGAGGCCGCAGTTTCAGAAGGCCGTTTAAATTGGATTGGAATTGTATCCCAAACTGGCTAATACACTATTCTTTCTCTGCGATTTGTTGTTGTCGTGCCCACCGCTGGTTTAGATTCACGTTAAGCGAATTCAGAAGCTCGCTGATAGATGAGCTTTTCTCAAACTATGTTAAACTTTCAAGGCATTGGCTTCTAAGTTACCTGGCATTCATCAAAAGTTAGTTCATCTACCTTAAGTCGATTTCAATAGTTCATCTAGTTCTTGGTTCTTCTCTTTCAACTTTTCTCACTGTGAAATAGTGATAGAAATGTACAACTTTCACTCACACACACACTATTTAGGTGCGTACAACCCGTTTGGTTGACCCTAATTAAACCATAAACCAACAAAAAACAAAAAAAACGAAAAACAACAACAACAACCATCACACGCACACGGAGATAACGGCTAATGAAAATCACTTAGCCGAATTAGCCCCAGAGATGCAGACAACCAGACGCAGGTCAGGATGTGGCAACGGCGCCAATGTCAACGTCAACTATGTGGAAAAGATAGTCCACCATTTTTGAGCTTGCTGGAGGGTAGAAACGGAGCTGGGGATACGCTTTTAATACAATTAAAGTGCTTAAGTTAAGTGCTCCCAGACTACGCAATGGACAGCAAGGCAAGCCAGATGCTGTAGGCCCCCAGAAATGTCAATGACGCTTAATGTTCAAAAGGGGGGAGGGGCGAACACAAAAAGCTGAACAAAAAAAAAAAGTACACAACGTAAAAGGATTGAAGCTTTAGTCCTGGCTCCGGAAATCAAGTGCAAATGGGTTGAAAGTGAGATAGAAAGAGGGGCGAATGTCGGTGGGAATGTTAGAGATTTAGCTGGTACTGGGATTATGATGCATGATGATGAAATTTCACTGTCTCTTCAGCTTCATTTAGTATTAAACACCCAAATTAAATGTAATCATCAAAATGATATTATTTAATCATCAATTTGAAACTATTGAGTATCAAATACTCCAAGTATTAAGTTGATATTTTCGAAAGTATTAAAATATCAATTTTACCGAAGCAGTGAATGCACTGACCTCCATTTCCTTACAGTATACAGATAGAACTTCCGGTTTGCAGATTCGAACCAAAATTTAACAATAATTAACGTTCGGAAATTGTTTGGTCGTCCAGAAATTTCTAGTCATAGTTTTTCTGGACCTAATAGGGGCGTATGTAGTGAGGTAAAGCGGCTGATCGGTTCAACTTGGCGAACCCAGCGCGATCCTGGCTTACTGCGTCTCAAGTCGACTCACACCTCCTCATTGGTGATCACTGTAAACAGAACGCTTTGCATCCGCAAAGCTTCTGGCTAACGTGAGCGGCGAGCCCTCCCTACAGGGTACCATATATAGGGTTGGTGCGTCGGGTTTGGTACCCACCGCCGTCAAAAAAACTCCACCAATGAAAACTGCGACAACCATCTTTTTGTCGATTATAAATCAGCCTTTGACACACCGATAAGGCCAAGGTTCTTTCACGCCCTGTCTACCTTTGGTATACCAGCAAAGTACGTTCGCAGCACTCAAAGCTCCGTCAAAATAGGAAAGAAACTCTTCGAACCATTTGATACCAAGAGAGGTTTTAGGCAGGGTGATACCCTATCGTGTAACTTCTTTAATCTACTGATGGAGTATATACTAAGCCAGTGTCCAAATGCCAACAGATCGGGCTCATTTCTTTATAAAGATCTAATGCTACTCGCATACGCCGATGATATTGACATTATCGGCAAAAACGAACCGGCGGTAAGCAGGGCGTTTTCAGAGATTGAGAAGCCGTCTAAACTGATGGGCTTAGCGGTAAACGAGGACAAGACAAAGTACCTAGTATCCACAGACAAGAAGTCTACGCGTCTTGGACAATATGTTACTACGGGGGAGTACAACTTTGAGGTTGTAGAGGATTTTGTCTACCTCGGGACGATGATTACCGGCGACAACAACATCAGCCTGGAGATCCGAACTAAAATTACTCTTGCAAACGATGCTACTACGGGCTCAGTAGGGAGTTCAAGAACAGAGCCTTTTCTCGAAGAGCAAAAATAGCGCTATACAAGTCGCTCATCATCCCAATCCTGCCATACGGCGAAGAAGCAGGGTGAGGAGGCGATTGGCGTGTCCTTTGGAGGCTCTATGGACCTTTAAAAGTTGGCGATGGATACCGCATTCGAATGAATCACGAATTGTTTGATCTCTATAGTGACATCAGTCTAGTCAAGCGCATAAAGCAACAGCGGCTGCGCTGATTAGGACATGTAATCCGGATGGATGAAAAAGCTCCAGTAAAAAAGACGTACAAATCGAAGGCGGCTGACTTTGGAGGACAAGACAGGAGGGGTCGCCCACCATTAAGATGGGATGATCAAGCGGTTGTGATGCAACACCGGGCCAATCAAGAAGAACAAGAAGATATGTACAATAAAGCCGTTCCACTTAGAAGCAAACTTGTTAAATCCACTCAAAACACTTGGTTCAATGACGACATAGAACGGAGTACTTTAAAAAGGTGACTAAAGCCTAAGAATAGTATAGTATAATAGTATATCCCGCCCCCGCAATTTGGAAAAAACGTCATATTTCCTACAGTTTTCATGATAGATTGTTCATTAGGGCGGGTCAATTTTTTTATGCGATAAGCGTATAGCAGATTTGGAATCTGCGATGAATTCTAAGAAAATTTCACGAAGAAACCCCATGTCTAAAATGAATTACTAGCCCCCGCTGCGGAGCATGAAAATTTAAGGATGCAGTATATTTTGGTATATTTAGGTTTGTACGGTTTTTTTTTTTTAAAAATAATACATTTTGTAAAGATATTATATTTTATTCTGATTCATTTTTTTAATAATATAATTTATAAATATTTTTGTTTTTAAATTAACCAACAAATTTCTTTTTAATTAAATTTTTTTAATAAAAATAACGAAAACACGCCATACACTGATGAAGTGGAAACCAAAAGTCTATATCTTTTTGACAATAAAAGATATAGGTTTGCAGTTTGAAATATATATTCAATATAATTTGGAAATTAAAGGTATTCAAAATAAAGTGGGCGTGGCACGAAAGGGGGCGTAAAATACATTAGATGCCGTTTTTCTTTATATCTAAAAATTTACCAAATTAATGAAAACAATGTTAAGTCACAATACAAACCGCTTGTGTAATTGTTTAATTTTCTCACTAATTTCATACATTTATTCAACTTAATATTAAATATAAATAAAGTCAATTTTTAAAGTCTTGCTTCGACTCGATTTGTGGATATTTTAAAAGACTTTCTAAAGTTTCTGACATAACGTCATCCACATTGTGCGGCATTACGCGTCGTGCGACATGTGTCAACAATTGCACACATCGTTCGGTTCCCTGAATGTGGGATGGAATTTCTGGATCTGCCAGTGGTATTTCCTCAGAATTTAAATACTCCAATAAGTGTTCATGTGGAATGTTAAAAGTTAACGGAGGTTCAAATAAGATGTCGTCGTTATCTAAGTCAACTAAATTCATATAATCTGTGCAGTCGAAATTAATTATATTCTTTTTATAAGACCGGAGCTTAGACGTATCTTGTAATTTTTCGCGATAGTAAATAATTTTGTTAATAGCATTTTCTCGAACCGATTTTCTTTCATCGAAAAGCATTGCCAACAAAATATTTTCTGTATAGGCATAAAATGAATTGTTTTGTATTGCATTGTTCACATTTTCTTGAAGATTTTTCGGCAAGAACTGTGCTGACCATTTACGTGCACGGACGGAGGTCTATATGTTGAATGAAAGCTGTATGGTAATTGGCTTGATTGTTGATCGACGATATTTTGCACACACTCGGGAATCGTATTTTTTCTACAGCTTTGTTGATCAATCATGAAAGTTTTTAGCTGATCCGGTATTAATCCACAGGAGCACGGCAATAATTTTTTGCAACCGCACTTAGCAATATAGAAAAGTTCCTTTAATGTTTTTTAAATTCACTTATTGAATTTGTTTTGGATATATTTTTAATATCTCTATGATATTTTTTTAAGAAATTATTAAGCTTTTTCAAAATGCTCTTTTTATTTATAAGCTCAATTTTTGTTTTTTCCCAAATTTCAATTACTTTGTTTGCTACTATCGGCGTAAAACTCGAATAGGAGTGTTGCTTTTTTGTTTGTTCTTTTTTCCTGTCACTTAAGTAGAAATAATATTTAAGTACATCTCGATAACTTGGCAAATGTAATTCTGTTAGTTCACTTGGTATGCCAACTATATTTGCGATATGCACAGAATTATAACTTGACATAGATATCAATATAATGCTCTCAATTTCCGAATTGTTGCCATAGCTAGGTAATATTGAATTTAAAACGTTTTATTTAAACAACCGCACCTTTCTATTTTGAATGACAAATACTAAGTGAACCACGTTTCTCACAAAACATTTGGAACTCATGTAATCTTCAATCTATATTAAATTCTAGTCGATGGTATTCAATGGCGCAGATATATAAATTTGAGAGAGGGATAACTTTCCTATGGGAATTGATGCTCTTTTTTTGCTCTTTTTGAATACCTTTAATTTCCAAATTATATTGAATATATATTTCAAATTGCAAACCTATATCTTTTATTGTCAAAAAGTTATAGACTTTTGGTTTCCACTTCATCAGTGTATGGCGTGTTTTCGTTATTTTTATTCAAAAAATTTAATTAAAAAAAAATTTGTTGGTTAATTTAAAAACAAAAATATTTAAATAAAATGAATCAGAATAAAATATAATATCTTTAAAAAATGTACCTTAAACCTTAAACCTTAAATTTTCATGCTTCGCAGCGGGGGCTAGGAATTCATTTTAGACATGGGGTTTCTTCGTGAAATTTTCTTAGAATTCATCGCAGATTCCGAATCTGCTATACGCTTACCACGTTTTTTTAGCTCCATACAAATTGACCCGCCCTATTGTTCATACTTTTTAGAGATATATAGTAATCAAAACTGTTTATCGATTTGCTAAAGGAATAATAAAAATCGGATGAACAATACTCAAGTGATGAGCAAAAAACGGGCAGTTAACACCCGCCACCCAGAACCAAAGCATTCCGTTCAACAGAAGCAATCTTAGTGAGAGAGAAAGAGAGAGAGAGAGAAACTTAGAGATGAGCACGTTTAACTCGTGAGCAAATGCGAGCTGCGACAACAAGGGTACAGTGTATGTTATAGTCGGGCTTGACCGACTTTCTTTCTTGTTTTTCTCGCTTGTTTCAAAAAAAAGTATAAATTATTTATATTTTAAGTATCCTAATCACTATTAAATGTTAAGTTTAAATTAATAACCCAATCGACTGTTGTCTTCGTAATTGTTATAGTGATTAGTGCTTCCAAATAAGTCCTTCTAGCACTAAGAAGAAATATCAAATAAATAAATCAATAAAATTAAATTTATATTTCAAGGATATCTCAAATTGATACTTACTTGTATGTGAGCCTTTCTCTGCCCTTATTTCATGCTACAAACTATATTGTATAAAGCCGTAGTCTGTTTCTTTCATCGTTTTCTTGTTTCAGTGTTAGCTACTTGCCCTTTTTCCACACGCTTTATATGTATATAAATATAAATATAGAGGACTGTTCCCATTTCCGATTTCGATTTAGGTGATTGATTAAGTGAACCAACCAACAACAGAACAATATACAGAGTAGAGAATACTGAGTATCGAGTAATGAGTATAGAGTACTGACTATAGAGTACTGAGAGTCGAGTAAGGATTAACGAATACTGAGTATCGTGTACTGAATATCGTATACTGAGTATAGAGCACTTAGCATCGAGTAGCGAGTATCGAGAAGTGAGTAATAAGTACTAAGAATCGAGTACTGAGTATCAAGTAACGAGTATCGAGCATAAAAATTGAAGTGATATACAGAGTAGACAGTACTGAGTATCGAGTAACGAGTTTCGAATACTAAGTATCGTGTACTGAGTATCGAATACTGAGTATAGGGCACTTAGCATCGAGTACCGAGTGAGTATCGAGTATCGAATACTGAGTATCGAGCACTAAGTATTGAGTAGTGAGTGTCAAATACTAAAAATCGGGTACTGAGTATCGAGTACTAAGTATCGGAGATGTGTGTCAGTTGTTCCACCATCTAATGATTTCCCTTTTCCATAATCATTTCCAAATTCCCAATTGATCGAATTCGCAAACGAGAACCACCCAGCTGATAGATTTCCATTT
The DNA here is from genome assembly GCA_037044535.1 of Lordiphosa magnipectinata. NCBI lineage: Eukaryota > Metazoa > Arthropoda > Insecta > Diptera > Drosophilidae > Lordiphosa > Lordiphosa magnipectinata. The sequence goes on from JBAMBO010004083.1 coordinate 349,503, forward strand.
ACTCCCTTCTAAACATTTCACGCTAATAGGTAGGAGGACGGCTTCAGCTTACAGGAAGTGGGCGTTGCCAGCCAGGAGTCCGGCAGCGACTCTTGCTCCTGGCATAGTGTTAATTGAAAATTAATGGCGCGATGGCAAAAAACTGAATATGAAAATTTCGCTGAGTCGCGCTTCAAATGGTCGCCACCTGGCCTTGTCCAGGAGCCGCCGAGTGGCAACGGCCAGAGATGCCGTCGGCTGAAGTGCTAAGCAAATTAACATTTCCATAATTAAATGTGGATGACGCTGCGGAGGGGTCGGCAGGAGGAGGACGAGGACGAGGACGAGGCAGGCGACGTCACAGAAATTTGCAATTAATCACAATTAAAAACAGGCAGAAAGTTCTTTTATTTTGTATATTGTGTGGGTGAGCCCTTCCATGAAAAAGGTGCGTGGCTGTGGGACTGGCAGGAACAGATGCCAACAATGGCGACAAGCTTAACACTTTGGATACTGGGTAGTGTGTGTGTGTGTGTGGATGGGTGTGTGGATGGGTGAGTGGATGGGCGAAGGTTAAAATTAAAATAAATATGCAAGAAAGCAAAGGCAACGAAGGTGGAAGGGATGACAGAAGGGGAGGCACTTATTTAAAGCGAGTTTAAGAGAAAGCAAATGCTTGAAAATAGTTGAAAAAAGAGAAAGAAAATAAACAAAATGAAAGTAGCAAAAGGAGAAAAGGAAAGAATATACTGGAACGAATTGGCAGAAGGTAGAAAGCAGAAACAGAAATGTAGAATTAATGTGTGTAAACTATAAGCTGTTGTTTACATTGTCTGAACAAGGATAGAAAGATGATAAGCTATGAATTGTCTAAAAACTCATATGAGAGCTTAAGCTTAAGCTATACGGTATATGGGAGTCGGGGCCTTGGGCTACAGCGCTCTTACTTGTTATATACCACTCAAGAATTAGGAATGGTTCAGTTAAGTGGTTTACAGAGTTTTCCAAGCCCCGGTTCGGTTCTCAATCTGGATTTTGGAGGACATCCAACCGCGGTTTCAAAAGAATGGAGGTCCAGAGACGCTGATATTCCATACTCGATACTCAGTACTCGATACTTACTACTTGATACTTAGTATTTAATACAAAATAGTAAGATTTCGATACTAAAAACTTGATACTAAGTACTAGATACTAAGAACTCGATACCTAGTAGTAGATACTTAGAACCCAGTACTCGATACTAAGTTCTTGATACTAAGTGCTCGTTACTCAGTACTCGATACTAAGTTCTCGATACTAAGTACTCGGTACTCAGTACTCAATACGCAGTGCTAGGGTAAAAGCGGCTGACTTTGCAAAGACAAAATCGGGAAATCGGGCTGCCCGCAACCGAATAACTGGCCCATGTCAGTCAATCGGTCATAAGCTGTGTGTTTTTCAAAGACCGAAATGAAAAATGTTCTGTTCAAAAGGTGGCGTGAGCTTGAACTAAGCATAAGCAGAGAGAGAGAGAGAGAGGCAGTGTGAGAGAGCGCATATAGTTTAATGCATACATCAGGGTACCCCAAGAAGAGAGAATAGAAAATGTGTAAATGATTTTTAGCAGTGTTGCTCGGCAGTATACTGATGCGGAAGGGATTGTCTCGTAACGCTTACTGCCACTGCCTTTCAAACATTCAGTGAAAAACGAAAGAAAGTCGTTCAAGCCCGACTATAACATACTCTGTATCCCCCCCAAAGTTTAAGTTTGAGAAAGTTAGAAGCCACACAAAGTGGCAAAACAGCCATAAAGTGTGTAAAGTGCTGCCCAACGCCGTTGCGGCCGGTGCTACCCTTCAAAATTGTTAACTTTCCGTATAACTCGACTAACGTTCATCCGATTTTTATCATTTCTTCGGCAAATCGATAAATTATCTTGAGTACTAAATATCTTTAAAAGGTATGAACCATCTATCTACAAAACTGTGGGAGATATGACGTTTTTTCCAAATTTCGGGGGCGGGAGGGGGCGTGGCAAAAATTGAAAATAAACTTCAACTGCCTGCAAGTATAAGAAATATATGTTCCATACATTTCAAACCTCTAACTCTTACCATCTCTGAGATCTGTGCGTTTATACAGACGGACAGACGGACATGGTTATATCGACTAAATATACTCTGTGTACCTTGGGTACAGAGTATAATGACTTCGGCAAGCATACGTGTGAATTTTCGAATGCGTTCGGCCCCCAGGGGCTATGGCTGGGGAACTCTGGCATACATTCATATGGTTAGCCTAGCATTACACACCAATGCATACATACGAAGAAGACCTTTTGAATGCGTGAATATTGCCAAAAAAGCCCAGCCAGACCTGTTCTCTTCTCTCACAAGCAAAGAGAAGCAGTGACGGCTGTTAAAGCTTGTTTTTGGTACCTCTATTCAATGTGTTATTTTCTGACAAAGGCAAACGGGGAACCGACTTTTGCCACCTCAGCTACTTTAGAGCAAAAGACTTTTTATTCGTTTCAGTTTAAGCGAGGGCCACGTGACCCTAGATACAGCGCAAACGGGAAGGTTATTCCAGGCGCCAGGTTTCATTCCTTGTTAGCTAGTCAACTTGTATGAGGCTAAGGGCATCCCTATCTAGCTCTGTCTTGCCAGATTGTCGACTGACTCGTCACCCTCAATATTACGGTGTCCAGTTACCCAAGTCAGCTGGATACAAAGATGCTGAGCGATCGCATTAAAGCATCTACGGCAGGGGTGGCCGAGCTCATGCCGCAAGCCACGCACTCGTTGTTGCTTTGCGCAAAAGAATAGCTCGAGCGCATACGGTTTACGCGCCCCATAAGCCTACATAAAGCAACAACAATTTCAAGTTCTTTCCGAGCGAAGGTCTGCAACAACAATTTCTCACTCTCTCTCTCGCCTCACCGACAAACTCGAACGCCACAACAATGCTTCGGCCCGAGGCTTCAAAACTTGTTCAAATCTATTCCGATTGTAGTGAACTTTTTTCACACTACTCTACAATTTATTTGACACAAAAATTGAGTATTTTTCAGAAATATCAAAACCAAAGTGTAGTTTTGAAGCTTTGAAGCCAGTTGGGTGCCGCAATTACTTACAAGGGCTTATAGAAATGGTATTTTGAAAAGGTTTCAATCGAGTGTTTGAATGAATTAGTTAAAATCTGAGCTAAGATGGGTTCACCTAAAAACGACATTGTGGGAAACTGTGGATCAAATATTTAACTGAAAGAAATACTCAAAATTAAGAATGCAAATGATTTGGTTTAGTTTAATTAACTATACGCCAGATGTGTGTCCCATTTACTCAAACTAGTAGACAAAAAACCGGTATTTGATTATAAGAACAATCTAAATCAGGGGTGCCCAAGCCCATTCCGTACGCCACGCATTCGTTGTTGCTTTACAAGGTATAGATGTTGAAAAGTATGTTGCAAAGGCATAGCAGGCGCTTATGTCCTTTACACATGCCTAATGGGCTGCGTAAAGTAACAACAGAATCATTTGCGTTCTCTACTCTCTTTCTTTCCGAGCGAAGGTTTTGTTGAGGGCGCGTGCGGACCAGCAACAACCACTTCTTATGCATCTCTCTTCTCGCTCTCTCTCCAATCTCTTGCAAATTCGCACGCAACAACAATGATGTATATGCGACGTCAGTCTAGGTTAGCGATTGGCCTCGCCGACACACACACACAAACAAAAATAGAGTTCTTGCTTGAGTTGTCTTTGCTGCATTTGTATTTGTCTTTACGTGCCCGTAAGCTCGTTCTGGGGACGCCTGATCTCAAGAGTCAAGAGCCCTTAGAGCGGCTTGACTATCTGAGTAATTGTATATGTTCCCTTTTTTGATCATGAGTATGCTAAGGTATTTGGCGGCCTCCTGGAATATCTCCATCAAATCTGCTTGGCACACACTACAATTATCAGGGCGCCGGAATGAGATTTTCATATTTAGGTTGGTGGAGGAAACTGCTCCTACTACTTTGTCATCGAGCTTAGATCCATCTGTGTAGATATTGAAGGCATTTGCTCTACTGTTTGCAATCAGGACTTGGCTTATTCAAATTTTGGGTCTTTAGCAAGTTTCTTTTCTTCTTTGACAATGTTATATAGATTTTCGTATTTTGGGGTCCTTTGCGTTCTTTGGGTTTAACTTTGGTAAAATGCTTTTCATCCTCCTCTACTCATTATTTAAGAATTTCAAACTGAAAGCAAAACAAAAATGGTTTAAAATTTATGATGGTGTTGCGATCATTCGTTACATCGTTTTGGTTTATGGTTAAGTTGGCATTTAGACGACGCGGCGCGCCGGCTGCCGACTGGCGGCATCCAGCAAAGTGATTTAAACGTTGCAGCATGCAGATGAGTTTTTGATTTGGCAAATTTGGTTTTGTTTTGTTTTTATTTTTATTTGGTCATGGCTGGGCTACACTTTACGAGCTGACAAACTGGCGAACAACAAGAATAGTTCAAGAGACGCAGCAGCAGGAGCAGCAGCAGCAGCAGCTTCTGTCACGCATAATTTAACATTCGGTGAGGGTGTGGGTGAGGGATTGTGCTGGAGGCGGGGGGTCATATGTCTGTGCCCTGTTTGTGTTTACATTTCGTCTTAAGCTGCGACAAGATGCCGCCATTTATTTGTCACATGGACGCCAGTTTTACAACCAAACGACGAGTGGATATGTAGACAAAGTCCGGGTCGTGCAAATAACCTTAAGCCGGAAGCTCGTCAAGTGACTTTGCCTGGCTTCGTGTTGTGCCATCTCTATCATCATTGCCCCGCCGTCTGCCATGTATTTGCATTTTGTATCACTTAAGCGGCAACTTTTCCTTGGTCACAGGAGACATTTATAGCCTGGCCTTGACTACGCAGGGCTTCCTCCCGGTAGTTCTCCTTCACATGCTAAGTAACGGCATGATATGTGTGCTCAAGTGTGTTTCCTTTTGGGCTCCTGTCGATTTGACAATCAAATTTTTGCCTTGGCTACAATTTCTGTGGACTTTGTGTGGGAGTAGTCAGCACGCGTCCAATTGCCAAGACAAACAGTCTGCTAAGTGGGTTCTCCACTCCCACACACACACATGGGAGTATTAAAGCTAACCCTCAGGACGCAAGTCCTTCAGGTTACCCTGGTGTACTTTTTGCGTCCATTCGGAAATAACAGATCAGTTTGGTACTTGGGCGGAGAGAGAAATCTTGTTAAGTGTACTCAATCAAAGTAAATATAAATATTACTGAAATTGAAACTTGAAAAAAGAATTTTAGTATACAGAAAATAGAAAACATTCGAAATTTGTATACCCTAGCAAAGTAGCTGTTTGTTATGCATAAACATGATCCTCACGTAACGTTAAATATCATATTCACTAGACACAACCTAACTCATAAATATGTCTCTTTTTGTAAGAACATCCAATTTAACTAGGGCTGCTGACAGAGGGGCCAGAGGGTGCACTTGACACCAGATGTGAAAAGGACCAGCCCTGGAAGCCACTTGAAATGCATTGTGCTATCTTTAACATACACGACGATAGCTAAGTTAGGTTTAAAGGATCGCTCGCACAAGTGATGCAAAACAAATCTAAAACTACAACCGTGCTCCTTCTTCTTATTCTATACTTATATAAAAACGCTGAGTTAATCTTGTCTCTTCGACTGTTTTCTCTAACAGTTTTGAAGCAATTGTGACCAAACTTTGCACAAAGTTTTATTAATACATAAAGACTGCACGTTTGTCCAAACCGGCACTATCTGATGACTTCAGCATATAGCTGCCATATAAAGGATCGGTTGAAAAACTAGTTCTGGTATGAAAAACTTTTTCGTTTTCAATGGTAGCGTCAACCAATTTCATATTTATAAGTTTACTATACTTTTTCATAATTCCATCAAGATTGATCAATATTGAACTACTATATAGTTTAGCTGCCATAGGAACTATCGGTCGAAAAACTAATTCTACTTAGAAAAACTCTTTTGTTTTCCATGTTAGCGTCTTCACACTTCATATTAATTAGTTTCTTATACTTTTCCATAATTCCACCAAGTTAGATCAAAATCGGACAACTGTATAGTATAGCTGCCATAGGAAAGATGAGTCGAAAAACTAGTTTTAGTAAGAAAAACTGATTTTGTTTTTAAAGTAGCGTCTCCAAACGTGGTATTTCTGGGTTTTCCATGCTTTTTTACAATTCCCCAAAAATTGGCTAAAATCGGACAACTATATAGTAAAGCTGCCATAGGAAAGATGGGTCGAAAAACTAGTTTTAGTGAGAAAAACTTTTTTTGTTTTTAAAGTAGCGTCTCTTAACTTAGTATTTCTGGGTTTCCCATGCTTTTTTACAATTTCCTAGAAATTGGCTTAAATCGGACAACTATATAGTATAGCTGCCATAGGAAAGATGGGTCGAAAAACTAGTTTTAGTAAGAAAAACTGATTTTGTTTTTAAAGTAGCGTCTCCAAACGTGGTATTTCTGGGTTTCCCATGCGTTTTTACAATTCCCCAAAAATTGGCTAAAATCGGACCACTATATAGTATAGCTGCCATAGGAACAATCGATCGAAAAACTAGTTTTAGTAAGAAAAACTGATTTTGTTTTTAAAGTAGCGTCTCCAAACGTGGTATTTCTGGGTTTCCCATGCTTTTTTACAATTCCCCAAAAATTGGCTAAAATCGGACCACTATATAGTATAGCTGCCATAGGAACAATCGATCGAAAAACTAGTTTTAGTAAGAAAAACTGATTTTGTTTTTAAAGTAGCGTCTCCAAACGTGGTATTTCTGGGATTCCCATGCTTTTTCACAATTCCCCCAAAATTGGCTAAAATCGGACAACTATATAGTATAGCTGCCATAGGAACAATCGGACGAAAAACTAGTTTTAGTAAGAAAACCTTTTTTTGTTTTAAAAGTAGAGTCTCAAAACTTAGTATTTCTGGGTTTCCCATGCTTTTTTACAATTCCCCAAAAATTGGCTAAAGTCGGACAACTATATGGTATAGCTGCCATAGAAACGATTGCTCTGAAAATAGTCTTAGTAGGTACAAATTCGTTGTTTTCAATGCTATCGCTCCCAAACATGTTATTGATTAATATAATATGCCTCCACATAATTCTGCCAAATTTGATCCAAGTCGGAAGAGTATAGGATATAGCTGCCATATGAATGATCGGTCGAAAGTAGTTATAGTTATTTTAGGCCATCCTCCTTTGCTGCAGTTAAGTTTTTTTTGGTTTTTATGTTAGCATCTTTATACTTTCCAGTTATGATTATTATCTGTTTCAACACAATTTTGGCGAGTTTGATCCAAATCGAATGAATATATCGTATGGCTATCATATAACAAACTAGCTAGCCACATGATCAAAGTAATGGCGCCATCTATGGTTGAGTTTGGGCTGTAACTCAGCTAATATTCTTCAAAGCTGAAATGAAATTCTGGAATGAAAATAATTTCAAACCTTTATTTATATAAATTATACAATTTCATTTAATTTTTTTTTGATTTACAAACAACATCAACTTGGCGTTGCCTTACATTTCTGTCTATTGGGGTCTTCCATTTTCATTTGCTTTATATTTTCAGTTTCAGTTGTGACTTTGAACTGTTTACATTGTTTTTACAAAATTTTCCTACATTTTGGTTTAGTTATTTCTTAGTTTTCTCTACGTGAATCATGATTCGATTTGTAAACTATCGTGATCAAATTTGCCATGTTTTTCGAAACTATTTCCAATTATCGTTGCCCAACTGTGAGTACTATTCCATATGGAATTTCCACACAGTTTCGAGTTACATCAAGAACTGGTTGAATGGAACACGCGAATGGTTTCCATTTCTCTTTTGGTTTGTGCTGGCACTGAGTCTAGTGGGAGTGGTAAGTGGTGGTGTTGGTACATATCGCCTCTCTCTTTTTCTATCTTTTTTTTATGACAGGTGTATCATGCTCTGGAATTTTACCTTCTGTATACCAATGCAGCCAAGTCTTTGGCTTTTTGGCGTGTACATGTTGTTTACACGTTCAGCGATTTCAAGTTACGTCGGGTGCGTCTAGTGGGCACCTATTTGATGCTATATGCCTCGATTTTGCTGCTCTACGGCGTGGTGACGGTGAGTAAAGGAGCAGTAAGGGAATGGAACTGAATTATTGCCTCAATTTAGACTTCTCCCGAGTACATGGGTCCATGGATCGCTATACAGTTGCTGGCCTGGGCCTTTGACTTTGTTTATTATTTGATGGAGATGGAGATTCGTTTGGGCAGGAATAGGGTCACATATATGTCTATACTCCGCTACCTTTTGCCTTTGATCATCATACACTTTACATATGTGGTAAAGGTAACCCTGAAAGAGATCCGTGAGCGTAGTGGAAAGGCATACCTGACTTGGTGGAAGTGATTTATAATAAAATCAAAATTTGGTTTGAATTGACATGTGACTTTAATTTAAGGGATGGTAGGGGTGGGGCATGGTGTAATTTCATTTTCTTTTTAGGGTACCAGTTGAATGTTGAAAATCACTCAGTAGCAAAGGGGCCCGGCGGCGCGTGTGCCCCTTACAAGATCGATGTTCTCTTTAACACTTTGACTGCTGGCAGCCTTTAAGTATCGATTACAACTCTGTATACATTTACGTAAGCTTGACCGTTTTCGTTGGCATACTGTATTCAAAACAGAGTTCTATGTAATCAGAAATGTGGGCGCATACAAGAAAACACAACTCAATATACCATTTGAGAAAGGGTTGACGAGGAAGTATGCGTTCAGCTCACAAGACGTTACTTCATTTCGAAATTTGTGTGTGGACGCGTCCACACAACCTTGGACAATGTTTAGTACTAGGTGAATCGCATAATAATGGAGATCAACATTAACAATCTTTAAAAGAAACAAGTGGGAAAGTGGGTCAAGCCCGACTATAAGATACTCTGTACCAGTTAATGCCGTCGCTTGCTTTTGCTCGCTCGTTATTAGAGCTTCCAAAAAGTGCTCCCTTTTCACAGGCTGACACTGTGAAAAAGTAAAACGAAATGACATCTCACCTCTGACTTTTCACAGCGTGCTCTTTGCTCAATCAATGAGAGTTTTTTTCCGGTTGCTTTGTTCATCTGTTTTCATGAGACACTTTCCTGGGCAGAATTTGTCGAAAGTGTCTTTTAAGCATGTGTGTGTGCCTCAGTAAGCTGTAAGTGTGTATGCATGTTTGTGTGCAAAACAAAACGTTAACATTGACGCAGTTAATTGTTGACTATAAAGTGCAAAGGTCCTCAAATTAATAATAAAGTGTATTAATGTAAGTAATTTGACAAGACTTTTAATGAATCGCTATGCAGATTATGTGGGATAAAATTATCGGGCCACCATATTACAAATTTGAGGCGGCATTTGACGGCTAAACATCTGGAAGTACTCGGTAATGAGGTCAACGAGAACACCGGTGTGCAAAAGGAAAGCAAAGAAAAGGAAAATAGCCTACGAGGCCAATGAAGGGACAATAATGCCATCGAGTTGGATCAGATTTTAAGGTAAACGGCTAACCGAACTTAATTTGCGGTACTACCTATAAAATGCTTAAAAATAAACAAATTCATTGATTAGACATCGAATTTTGTATATTTTCAAAACAGATTTTAATCCTAGTAGGTCAAGGTGAGTGTGTAACACAACAACAAAAAGACACTTTGCTCGGACACTTGGCTCGATTTGCTCAGTTGCTTATGCTCAGCCATAGACTAGGATATGTACATATCTAGATTGCGCAGTCGACACCGCTTCTGTCAGAAATTAGTCAGCTGTTCGCTCTCACTTACGCTCTCTGGGTACATTTGGGAATAAAGCCGTCTCGCTCTAACCACTGTGGTTTCCTATGTGGCACTATAAAGTATCTAAACAATGTATATAAGGCACTATCGCTTAAGCCAGTCAAAATTGAGAGGCAGCGCAAATTTTATCTCTAATACTTATTGCTCCATGGCTCAGCTGCTGACAGCTGAACGAAATTATCCCCATCAAACTGTTATAGTCAGGGGTGTCCTGGAAATCTCTAGAGATTTTCGTATAAGCGATTGCACTTCGAACTTAACTTGGACTACTTTATTTGTGAAGTGAAAAGAATAAGACCGGCTACTAGATCATATGGAAGGGTAACCGTACGCATTAAATCTCCTTGGCTTTGAGCAGGCGGTTTCAAATCTCTCAACTTTCGTCATCTAATCTAGTAGCCCGGCATATTTGTGACCCTTTACATATAAAGTCAAACAGCTATGCTGCTAATGCTAACGTTTATACGAAAACCTCTACAGATTTCTGGGATACACCCGAGTAAAACAGTTTCGTGTGTTCTCTTATCGATAACTTTGAAACAGAAAACACGAGATTGTGTTTGTTTGAATAAAGTGCTGGTTGGCAGGAAATGGGGGGTGTCGGTTAACTTTTTTTGATCATAACTTGTGTATCGTTCATTGTATCCTTATCATTCCTTCAGCAAATCAATAAATAATTTTGATTACTAGATTTATCTAAAAGGTACGAACAATCTATTATCAAAACTGTGGAAGATATCACGTTTTTTCCAAATTGCGGCAAAATTTGAAAATTAACTTGATTTGCCTGCAAGTATAATGAGTTTTTGTCCTATACATGTCAAACCTCTACGAACGCCAAGACGCTCACGGAATGCCGTATATCCTTAAATGCGATCGCTCAGCATCTTCGTATCCACCTCATCTGGGTACCTGGACACTGCAACATTGAGGGTAACGAGTCAGCCGACAAACTGGCAAGACAGGGTAATACCACTCAGCTCCTCCCGGAGAAGATCTTGATAGGCATCTTGATAGGCACCAAAGTAGGGAAAACATCTCACTTCTGGTTGGGGCCCTAACGAGTCACTGCCTCATCGGCAGGTATGCAGCACGCTTGGGCGTCGCTCACAACGACTTCTGTAGAAGCTGCAAGTAGTGTGAGGAAGAGGAGGAGACATTACTGCATCTTCTTTGCCATTGCCCAGCCCTTAGTAGAAGGAGACTCAAAACTCTTGGCCACCCCTTTCTACTCAATCTCTCGGAAGTGTCCAAAGAAAGAGATTCCGTCTCTACTGAAATTCTTAACGTTGTCACAATGGTTCAGTCGCCCCTGGCTTAAATATAGAATTATATGGTATCGCAATGGGCCTATCTTGGCCTAAGTGTATTGTCCCTAGCCATCTCAACCTAACCTAACCTAACCTATGTCGAATCTCTAACTCTTTCCATCTCTGAGATCTCTTCGTTCATACAGACGGAGAGACATACGGATGTGGCTATATCGACTTGGCTGTTGATGCTGATCAAGAATATATGTACTTTATAGGGTCGGAGATGATTCCTGCTGGCTGTTACATACTTTTGCACAAAACTTAATATACTCTATGTACCTTTTGTACAGAGTATAATGATAGAAGGGGAGGGAATTGAACTCGAGACCTCGAACACAGAAACACACGGACGATAGGGCGCTAGCTCACTTGAAGAACTGGCGACAAAATTGTAATTAAGAATGTAAGCATTCAAGACTTTGCCGACCGAGGTGCCTCATTTCAAAAGTCAATGGACACAAACATGACACAGCTGTTATACAACACACGAACAACAACTCGATCCGAAGTCACACGAAGTGAAAGTTACAAAAAATCTCTAGACACAACTGTGGCTATGCATGCAGTGCTGCCAGAATCTCCGAAGCAAAAATTGCTAGACTTGGAAAAAAAAGTTGCTAAAAATTACTAAAAATTATGTGAAAATTGCCAAAAAGTTGTTAAGCCATTAAAGTTTTCTTTTTCGACAAATATGTATATGTATGTATTGATGAAAATATGATCACTTGTCGCAATCGCCGTGTGTTTGGCAATGGGTAGGCAAAGTGCCGCTTCCTGTTCCTCCGTTTTTGTTGAATTTGGAACAAAAGACAACTTATTTTTTTGGGTAAATGCGCCAATCGCAGCCACATGTTTTCTTGAGGCGGCGCACAGTGTAAGATTTTGCCTATTTAGGGGGACTTAAATCAAAAAAAAAAAAGTGCACCAAATTGGATGATTTTTTTTTAAATGTTAGAAAAATATCCAGTTTTTATGAAAGCAAAAAAAAAATCAGAATAAAAATATTATTAACAGCAATAAAATAGTCATTTGACTGGCCACATTGCAACGCTTGAAAAATTCCATTTGACAGCTCGCATCAGGCACAAAATTAAAGCGATTAAAACTTAGCAGTGAGAGTCTTGTTTCCAAGAAGAGACTTTTTTAACTTATTCTTGAATAGTTGAACTGCATTGTAATTTTCAATACCGGGATTTAATACCTTCACTGGAACATTTCATATAATTTTTTTTAAAAACACCTAAAAAATAAGCCAATTGGAAAAAATCTTGTTGCTTTTATGGACGCCAACTTGTAAGTTCTATCGAGTTCGGTGATGCCACCACATGGAGGACAAGCGGATGGATTCCCAGAACATATTTAAAAAAAAAACATGTTTCCGCCATTTTGAGTTTTTCATTTTATTGTAAGACCAATTTTCGAACAAAATCACGTGTAATTCGATGTTCTTTGCTACCTACGCCGTCAGTTTTAAAGCTATCTTTAGCAAACTTTGCACGAAAACTTGAAATACATGTAGGCTATATATTTGTCGTAAACGGACTGATCAGATGACTATAGCATATAGCTGCCATAGGACCGAAAACAAGTTCTTGTGAGAAAAACTTCTTTGTTTCCAAAGGTAGCGTCTCCTAAATTAGTATTTATTAAGTTGAAACGCCTTCACATAATGCTACAAAGTCTTATAAAAATCAGACGACTATATACCTACCATAGGAACGTTCGGGTCAAAAACTAGTTCCAGTGAGAAAAACTTTTTTGGTTTTTAGTGATAGCGTCACCAAACATAGCATTTAATAATTTTAAAAGCTATCACACCATTCTACAAATTTTGATCAAAATCGGTTGACTATATCGTATAGCCCCCACATAAAAATCATGTTCAGGATATAACTGAAAAATGCGATGTTGTATGGGAGGGCGGAGTAGTTTTAGTCCGATGTTGTTCATCTTAAAAACATCGTTCCGTATGGCCAAAAAATGTTTTCATTTTTAATTTCAAGCGGATATCTCTTAATCTACGCCGCAATTGATTTAAGTCCCCCTAGATAGGCAAAATCTTACACTGTGCGGCGTGGTGGCGGATATCAAAAAGCTTTGCGCCTATTGCGGATTTGCAAAACGCACAATTTGCTTTCGTTGAATTAGCGCAATCCTTGCGAATCCATTGCTTGAACTCCTCATCTTGCAGCCAGGCATTACGAAAATTTTGCTTATAAATTTTTTGGTAACTTAACCCAATCACAAAACACAGCAAAAGAGTGAACGAACACTTTCAAGTTGTTCATATGTATAATCGAACCACTGAGTCAAATAGAAGTCTGATATCTTTGTGAACCACTATTAATTTTAATTTGTGCAGTCAATTGCACAAAGGTATACAAAATTCTAAAGAAAATGAAAAAATATTCAGTATAATAAAGTTGCTAAAATTGCTTTCTTCAGCGAAAAGCCTACTGAAGAGTCGTTAGGGATAACGATGAAACAGTTCTGTATAGGCAACCAGCTCTTTTTGGTGGTACCAATGCATAAGTTGTTTACAAGTTGTGAACAAACGCAACTTTTTCGGACCTAGAGCCAGCCAACTCACACTAATTAAACATTAGAAAGGTCGCCAAATAAATTACAAAATTGCTAAAGAAAAATTAAAAATTGCTAGATTTGTTGCTAATAGCATTAAAAAAAAAAAGTTGCAAATTTTTTTAAAAGTTGCTAGATCTAGCAACTAAATTGCTAAAGTGGCAGCAATGTATGCATGTTGTGAATCAACATTGAGTGAGTCGTTTCACCTCGGCGCCGCTGGGGCATCTGTCAAAAATTAGTCAGCTATTCGCTCTCATTTACGCTCACTGGATACTTTTATTCAGCTGTGTTCTCACTCACTTTGAGAATATGTGCGTCTCGCTCTGACCACTGTGTTTTCCTAATGGCACTATAAAGTATCTTTTTTATCACCAGCAAAATTGAGAGGCAAATTTGAACTCTAATACAGTGCCGGCCAAATGGAGAGTACAAAAAAGTGTGCTTGTCTCCAGACTACAGCCGTTTTACTTGCAATTCAGTGTTTACCGATTCACACATTCAATGAGTTCGGCACGCTTTTGCGTAAAAACCCAACTGACTTCGGCTCCTGGTAGCTTTAGCTGGCCGGCTCTGCTCTAATACTCATTCTCCAGGCTGTCACATGTTCATATCAACTGGTACCACTCTCGCATGGTGAATTTCTGATAACTCTAACCTGTTAATTATACCAAGGTTCCATAAATTTTGTTAAAAATCGGTTTTTTCTCATTTCCAAAACAAATTTTTGTTTTCGATCGAGTTGAGCTAACTTGTACAAAACATTCAGCTCGAATTGTCGCCGTCTTTTCTTTTGCAGATAATCAGGAAGATATAGCCCAGGCCAATTTCTCAAAACTCAATTGATTTTCTATTCTTTCTGCCAATTTATGGCAATGTCGCTTGAAAATTGCATGAAAGCACAAAGCGTCAAACGAGCTGAGGAGAGAGGAAAGCAAATAGAAAATATATTTTATGTATTGAAAGCAATACGAAGGAGCAGCATCATCATCAGCAGCAGGAGGAGCTCCTCTTCCCTTGGCCCATGTTTTTATTTTGCAGATGCGTGTATGGGTTTCATTTTGATATTTTTCCATGTTTTGAAGTGCTTCGAGAAGAATAATGCGTGACAAGTCAAAGTGAAAAGCAAGCCAAAGGGAAGAAATGGAAACTAGCAAAGGCGTCTTTAAGGGGTTAGGTGGTTGGTTGGTTGGTTAGGGAGGGGGGTGGTGTGTATTGGCAAGCTGCCTAACGATCTGTTTACGTTTGGAGAGTCCTGGCGACGACAAGCGAAACCTACTGAAGCGTATTAATTCTTTTTAATGCCAAAATAATAACGACGCCATTATGCCAGCAAACAAGAGCGAAAAGCTGGCGTCGCGTCGGCGCCCGAAAGTCTGCAACGAAATGTTTTCCAATTGACCAAACAACGCCAAAATAAAGGCCGCATGTGTGTGTGTGTGTTAGTGTGTGTGTGCTCCAATACTTATAAACATAAAAACTGATAACGAAATCAAAACGTCCAGCCAAACGATTTGGAAATACTTCGACAGCCAACAACAACAACAACAATGCCCATACGGCCGTAACATCAATGTTACGGCCATACAACATTATTATCATCACAAATGGCAAGTTAGACAAACACATTGAGTGCCCATTTAATGGCCTCCCCCCATACTTCCCACTCCCCACCCCCATTCACCGGACAACCAAAACAGGGGCGAGACGTTTATGGTTCTCTAGGCACATAATGACCAAGCTAAACAGCAAATGAACTTTTAAACGTATTGAATTGACGTAGGGATCCCAGCGAATGAGGCGTCAAAAAACCGCCGCCAGCAGCAGCAGCAGCAGCCACAGCCACATTAATGGGTTGCTCTGGCAACCCTACACAATCCTTGCTAAGTATGTACAAAAATGAAGTGATGGCTGAATCCCCGTATCCAGCAGCAGCAGCAGCAGCAACCGCCTCAATGACTCAACTGAAGAGCCAAAAGAAAAGAAAAGAATGGAACAAAGGCGGCCTGGATGACTGGCAGGAAGGAAGGACGAACGGACGGACGGACGAACGGACGGAAGGACAAACGGACTGCCGAAAATCAATGGAACCCATTGAAAGAAAGGCGCGCAGCTGAGTTGAAACAGAAAACGCTTAAACCAGTTATTTATACCATTTTCAGGGATTCTTTTCACATCTTTGAAATAAACAAGCAGTTGATGAACAAAAAGAGATGGGAAAAGTAAGAGAAAGAGACGGCAAATTATATTCTTTATTTATTCACCTTGAAAACACTTGTAAATACACAAATTTGGAGACGCATTGAAAAACGAAGCAAGATTATCATACAAAAGCCCAGGGCAAAAGTAGACAATGGGGCAAGTAATATGAGTAGAGAATACCAGGCAACAATTGAGGTCAAAATTGTGAACTTTTGTATGAAGAAATGGCTTTTTTAAACACTCCTTATCAAATGTGTGGCGTTCTCTTTTAAAGAAAATATGAAACAATCGAATAAGTTGGGAATCTTATGAAAGTTTCAAGTGTGATTCTATACTTTTCGTGCAAGTCCCGACTAATTATGTGAAAAGAAAACTCCACGCGGTTGTTGTTTAATCACAAGTCACTGTAAAAAATCACTGTTGAAAAATTTGGTCGAAATCGGATGACTATATCTTATGGTTGCCATAGAACCAATCGGTCGAAAATGGTTCTTAGTAAGAAATTTTTTTTTGTTTTAATGTTAGCATCCTTAAACTCACTGATTACTAATTCTATATGCTTTTAAATATATTCGCTAAATTTGGTCGAAATCGGATGACTATATCTTATAGCTGCCATAGGACCGATCGGACGAAAAATTATAAATTTTATATTTCTTAAACTCGGCGATTGTTAATTTGATATGTTTTCAAAAAGAATCGCGAAATTTGGTCGAAATCAGATGTACACACCTGATCATATTAATAGGTACACACTCACCACAATCAACTCTGACTTTAAGGTAACAGAAAACAGTTTTATTCATTGTTTCAAACTTAAAATTTGTTCTCATTGGTTCTTAAACTATTTGTTTTTAATAAAATAAACTTAATTGTAACATAGAATAATAATATAACATAAACGAGATCATTTTGTGTTTCAGATACGTTTTCAGTGTGATCATAATAATAGGTACACTTCATGTGTTGGTAAGAAAAAAAAATTGTAATTTCCATTTTGTGTTCTTTTTTTTAGGTAAATTAGTATTTCCTAACTTAGTATCCAGTGTATCCACCTCTATTTTTGGCCACTACTGCTATTCTTTTTGGCATACTTTTAATAAGAGCCTGACAGGTCTCTACTGGTATCTCATACAACAGTTTTTGGACACCTTCCCATATTCTCCTCCCTTTGCCAATTTCTTTTTTAAGTCTCCCCACAAGTTTTCAATGGGGTTAAGGTGGGGGGATTGGCTTGGCCACTTCAGAACGTCAACTTTTTGGTCCTCGAAAAATTTAGATAACAGCCTTGATTTGTGTCTAGGATCATTATCTTGCCCAACGTAATGGTATATTTTGCTCAGCATACGGTACCATAACTGTTTCCAATATGGATTTGTACTCTTCAGCATTCATTTTGTTCGTAGTCTGATAAATTGGACCTACGCCGTACCAGGAGAAGCAACCGCATACCATTATATTGCCACCTCCATGTTTGACTGTTTTTATTGTTAAGGCTTGTATCCAGCACTGCGGAAAATTCCTGCCAGGAATTTGCTAGTTATTTCTTGTGTGTGTGGAACATAACTAAAACAGGGTGACCATCCACCAAAAAGGTGCATGGTCACTCTGATCAGTCAGCTGTTAAGCACTGTTAATTATTTGAATTTAAATAAATTTTAAAAAAATATATAATAATTTCCAGTGGAAGTAGTTGCTACTTTATACAAGGGGATGATAAGCCGATGGCTAAGAATGTCACTTTGCAGTGTGGCCCGGATGGAGCACAATTATGTGCACAACTTTATAATGTCATTCCAATCTCCAAAGTAGTATGACATCTCGATTGATCGCCAATCAAATGAAGTATTTCATGGTCCGATACAAGATTGCCAAGATTGTCAACTCAGTGGCCGGATCAGTACCTTGGCTTTGGTCTATGGGCGAACCGCTGGAACATAGCCGTTAATCGTTCAAAGAGTCAACATGATCGCTAAAAGACCCCGAGACCCCGAGTGCGACTCCTAGGATCAATACCTTGGCGTATCTCTGAACCGCCGCTTAATCAGGAAAGTCTATGTGTCCCCGGCAGTAGCTACGGTTGCAGCTATGACATTGAAGCTCGATTGGCTTTTCAAGCTTCGTAGTGGTGGATCTGGGGGATCCCGTTATGGGTACGGCATGCTCCACTACCCTCAAGAACCTAGAATCCTCTATGTGAGATCCCTGGTATGAGAGGCATACATAGCCATTATGCGCCCCAAATTAATATGCACATCAGGCAGGTATCATGACCGACGAACAGGCTCAGAAGTCGTGTCAACCTACGACATCCCATCGACTTTTGTGTCCATGGAGGGCATCTCTCGGGCCGCCTCAGCAATTGGGCATAAGTGTCCCCTTGGCACCATTCCCTACCAATCTTTGCACGATGCTGGTTCACCAGCAAGATGACAGTTCATGACAAAAACATAAAAGCATTCCCCCCAAAATTTTCGCTCATCACGTCCAAAATAATTGTAACCAATATATTCCTGAGCTGTGTATCAGCTGTTCTCTCGATCCACACGCGCTATCGATAGGCCAACTATCGATAAGAATCTGTGGGTTTCGTTCATGTTGCTGGATACTCAAGCAACGAAAAGGTAAACTAAAAATTCCTGGCACAGTTTTTTCTATATGAAGTTTGCCAGGAATTTTTAGTTTCCGCGGTGCTGGATACCCGGCTTAAACCGTGGATGGAATTCCTTTCCATTAGGGCGTCGAACATTCCTTTCACAGTCATTCCCAAACAAATTAATCTTGGTTTCATCGCTCCATAA
Organism: Lordiphosa magnipectinata; assembly: GCA_037044535.1. Lineage (NCBI taxonomy): Eukaryota > Metazoa > Arthropoda > Insecta > Diptera > Drosophilidae > Lordiphosa > Lordiphosa magnipectinata. The sequence goes on from JBAMBO010004083.1 coordinate 368,219, forward strand.
TATGTTTCTCCATTTTTTCTCCCCGGTGCAGCCTACCCAGTCTTTATGGTCCCTTGCAAAAGTTTGCCTTGCATAAGTGGGACTTTTCTGGCAATTCTTCCTGGTAGGTTGGCATCTTGTAGTCGTCTTCGGTTAGTTGGAGCACTAACTGAATTCCCAATTTCGGCTGCAATAGCCTATTCGATGACTTAAATGGGTCCTTTTAGCTCAAAGTTACCATGTAGTGGTCAAGGGTTTCTGTTGTTTTTTGTGGCCTTCCACGGGTTTCCTGTCTTGGTTTTCTTTCTAATGCATTTTTAACAAAATTATGAGACCTGTTCATTAATTTGGAGATGGCTCGTAAAGATTTGCCTTCTTTTCTCAGACTAAGAACCAATCAAGCTTCTTCTTTAGTACAATGAGAATTTCGACTGATTCGATTCTCTGTATTGACAGAAGCTATACTTAATTTACCTTTAGTTACCCAAAGATCACTGATTACAAAATTATTCACTTGATTCACTTGTGAGAAACGGAGACTGTACCTATTATTATGATCAGGCGAAATGTGTGGTGGACTCGCCATTTATAGAAAAGCTTTGATTGATATCTTTCAACTCTTTGTCACAGTGTGGCCAGACATTGACAACAACAAAAAACCAAAAATTAAAAAGTTGTCAACACTAAAAGTACGAAAAAACCATCTATAATTACAAAAATTCCGATGTGTACCTATTAATATGATCAGGTGTACAACTGTATCAAAAACAGAATGGCACATCCATTCGCTTCGGACGGCTCACAGATTGCCCACTAAGTATGATATAAAATCAGACAACTATAGTATGAACGCTTTAGTAATTTTACGTATGAAGATGTGATTTTTTCGAATGTTTTGTGTTTCATTTCTTTTCAAATTAGAAAATGTTTCAAAATTAGAAATAGTTTTCAAGATATTAAGTTCTTAAATCCAATCAGAAGCGTAAATCTTCAAAGTGCCATTAAATAACAAGTAAGAAAGTCGCTCAAGTCCGACTATATAACATAATCTGTATCCCCAAAGTTTGTATATATTTGCTCAATTTAAGTTAGCAGCCTCAAAAAGTGCAAAGGAAGCCACAAGGAAGCGTTGTGGCCAGTGCTACCCATTATAATTGTTTGTTTTCTTTATAACTCGACTATCGTTCTACCAATCTTCACTATTTCTTTGGAAAATCGATAAAAATTATGTTTACTAAATATAGATATCTAGATGGACCATAGATAAACCATCTATGTAAAAAAATGTAGGAGTTATGACGTTTTTTCCAAACAGCAGCTAAACAGACGAAACCTAGTCAAGGTTGTTACACTATCATTATACCCTCTCAGAGATTTATGGTCTCGACTAGATCAAGTTTTTGCTGAATTTTCCAAATTTGTATCTTAAGCCCTTAAAATCTAAGATAAAATTGTTGTCGTTGTGTGTTGCAAGTACAAAAGTACCCATAAAACGCGAACCGAGGCTTTATTCGTAAAACTGTGTATGATGAGGTGATGCTTCCAGAGGTCCCGATCCCTCTTATCATAATTTAAGGGTCCCATGCCGGGGTTTTTTTTAGTGTTGTACTGTGTTATAGTCGGGCTAGACCGACTTTCTTTCTTGCTTTTCATCCAATCGGTAAATTGGAAATATATCGCTAAAAGCTCGCCTTGAGGACATGAATGCGATTCTCGTCGCAAACATCAATTTCACTAGTTATATGGGCTGAGTAAGGAATTCGTTCTTCAGAATTACAAGCAAGCAAAAATTGGTGTATGTGTGCAATACAAGTACATCTTATTCAATATAAGTAACACATTAGATGCGTTGATGTACACGGGCGGCGTGGCGCAGCCGTCTAAGGCGTCGTCCCAAAAGTGTTTCAGTTCAAGGGCCCCGAGTTCAAGTCCCCTCAGAGTAAGTAACAATTTTTAATACAAAAATATAAGTTTGTGTTTAATTTGTTGTTTTTCGGAATAATACAAATAAAAAATCGTATCCTCCCACATAAAAGACTCATTCACTAATTCATATCTTCAATAAGAAACGATTTACTATCTCCAGAATATACTTTTTCCTTATCTCCAGGAAGAATCGCTTTTTTATATCCCTAAAGCGTGGTACGGAGACGCTGACAATTTTTGCGGAGCGGAAATTGTTTATTAATTTTCAGAGCCGGTCAGACAATTTAGTGTGACCAGGCAATAGACAGAAATCAGCAGTTGTGTAATTCAAATAAAATGAGAGTATATTAAATTGAAAATAAAAAATGTCTCTGCTAATGCCATGGTCTATTTCATGGAAGCATTTTGTGTGGGGCGGTAGAAGCCGTGCCCTTAATTTTGGGCTGCGGGAGCAGAACTTAGCCACTTAGACGACAACACAAAACGCATCTGGAAATTAAAATTGCTGGGCCGCACATTTAACTAGAGGTAATATTCATAGCCACAGCCAGCTCCATAGACTGGAGTCGGATCAGACTCGCCGGGCGTATTAGAGGAGGTTAAGCTAAGTGAATACGGATTTAAAGGTGGCAGCAACGGAAGCTACCACAGTAAGCCGAAGGAGCCACTACTATAATGGGCTTGGCCGTTGTCTGTAGGGCCGTCCCGTGAGCTGTGGAGACTGCGAAGGCTTAGACTCGGGTGGTGAAGCATACAGAGAAGGATTCTCCTCCACAAGTGATGCAGCTGCGGGTATCGAAATGCTTTTTGTTGGCCAGATTCCATTAAATTGGTTGCGACTCGTCCACTTTGATCAGCTCCACTTGTTTGTCCACATCTCAGTTGTCCAAATAATTGTAGTTTTGTTTTTGGTCTTCTTTGCCTTAAATTTTTTCATTGTGTGCTCAATTCTCTAAGGTATCTCTGACAATTATCAAACAAGTTTCATAATTTCCAGACCCCCCTTTGTAACGTACAAAACAGTAATTCCAATAAGGTATCCTAGGCCAGTTAAGTTTCGATTGGATTCTTGTTCAATTTTTCTTTGCGGCTAGCAAAAACTGCCTGTGGGAGGTTCGTTGAAACCTAACTAAAGCCAAACACTCAATAGACATATATATTATACAAAAATATTTAAGAATCCATTGCCATATCCACAAAATAAAAGATTGTAAGGACCGGAATATCAAATAAAAAGAATAGAGGAAACAATTAAACAAATACATGAACCTTTGGCTGAAGGTTATTGTACAGCTGTGATGTGATTGCCGTACCGCTTCTTGACCCACCCTACCATGAGCTTTCGAGTGCGAAAATTGTTGAAAACTCCCAAAGTTAAGTTATTCTCCTATAATTACTCTTTACTTACTTGAACTGTTATATGCAGACTGAATGTATCCTCACATCACCTTGGGAGAAAACACGAAGGCTTTTACAACCAGCTGCACAAAAGAAAAGAGAATTTTGTGTTTCTTAGCTGAGGCTTATGCCCTCCTCCTCCTCAATGTATGCGTATGCTTACCAATTGTGGTTGCTTCACAGAGCAAAAGACTTTTGATTTAAAGATTCTGGTAACAATTCAATCAAATGCGAATTAATAATAAGCAAATCGATCGCATTTTCTATGCAAAACCATTCTTTATATTACAATGCAAAGGTGGCTTTTGGATATGCAAGAAATCTTACGCAAATAGATTAGGGAGTAGCGATCCGGAGCAGCTTTTGGAAGATGTGTCTTCTGGGCAACGTTTTTGGTAAAGAGACCGGATGCGGTTTTGACCCAACTTATATACCCTTAAATGCTCCGGAAATTTGGAAATTACCATCTTGAAAGTGCTGTCATCGAATTCGCTCTACCATGGTTGTCAAGTGAATCGTATCGCAGATTTGCAATCTGCGATCTAATCGAGTACTTTTCTTTGAACTATTGGCGCGATTATTCAAATTGTAAAATTTGTTACCACGCTTTAGAACACATTTTTTCAGATCCCCAGAATGAAAAGCTTTCTTATCTCCAGGAAGAAAGGCTTTCTTGAGCAAACCACCATCCCTTAAATTAAAGTCACATGTCAAATCACACAAAATTTTATTGTATTCCAAATCACTTCCACCATGTCAGGTATGCCTTTCCACTACGCTCACGGATCTCTTTCAGGGTTACCCATACCACATATGTAAAGTATACGGTGATCAAGGGCAAAATGTAGCGGAGTATAGACATAAATGTGACCTTATTCCTGCCCATTAGTAGCTCCGTCAAATAATAAACAAAGTCAAAGGCCAAGGCCAGTAACTGCATACAGATCCAAAGACGCATGTAATCGGGAGAAGTCTAAATTGAGGCAATAATTAAGTTCCATTCCACAAACTGCTCCTTAACTCACCGTCACCACGCCGTATAGCAGCAACATCCAGGCATACAGCATCGTGTAAGTGCCCACTAGACGCACCCGACGTAACTTGAAGTCGCTGAACGTGTAAACAATGCGTACTCGCCAAAAAGCCAAAGGCTTGTTTGCATTGGTATAAAGAAGGTAAAATTCCAGAGCATGATACACCTGTCATACCAAAAAATAGATAGAAAAGTGAGGCGAGATGTACCAACACCACCACACTTACCACTCCCACTAGACTCAGTGCCAGCACAATCCCAAAGAGAAATGGAAACCATTCGCGTGTTCCATTCAACCAGTTCTTGATGATATTCGGACCTGTGTGGAAATTCCATACGGAATAGTACTCACAGTTGGGCAACGATAATTGGAAATAGTTTCGAAAAACATAGCAAGTTTTATCGCGATAATGTGCTATGCCAATCATGATTCACGCGTAGAGAAAACTAAGAAAAAAAACTAAAAATAAAATTGTAGGAAAATTTTGTAAAAACGATCTTAACAGTTCAGAGTCACAACTGAAACTGAAAATATAAAGCAAATGAAATGGGAAGGCTAACCCCGAATTGATAGACAGATGTGGCAACGCCAAGTTGATGTTGTTTATCAAATCAAAAATTAAATGAAATTGTATAATTTATATAAATGTAGGTTTTAAATGATTTTCATTTCACATATTTCTGAGTTACTTTGATCATGTGGCGATTAAGGCCACTTTGACAATTTAATGTGAAACACAGATTAGGTTTAGGTTTGGTATATTGCAGTGGCTCTCAGCCGCGGCGAATGAGTTATACAGAATGCTAAGAGTTGAGTGTGTGTATGTGTGTGAGTTAGAGATGTACACTAAAAAATGCGAGTTGTCAGTGATGTGCGATTCAGTGATTGGAGCTGAATGAACTGAACTGCCACAACCATTCGGATGGCTAGGTTGTTGTATGGCAGCTAAACTATATATTCATACGATTTGGATCAAACTTGCCAAAATTGTGCTTAAACACATAACATTCATAATTGGAAACTAAAAAGGCGCTTACATTTAAAACAAAACAGGGGTTTCTTACTAAAAGTAATTTTTCGACCCTTGCACTGTCTTAGATAACGATTGTGTTCATCCCCAGTCCAATGTTCTTAAATTGTTTTAAGGTTGAAAAGGTCGGCAAGGGTTCTCCACCATTTTGGCTTTTGTGTGTAGCTTGTAAGTGGTCATACTTAGAGAAAATTGTAGAACAAATAATTTATGTACGAAAGCTCTGAAAAAGAATCTTTTAGTTGTTGAATTTTCGAAAAATTCATTCTTAAAGTCGAGCTTAATTCGTTCTTAATTTGAATTTAAGAGGCGAATGTTCAAGGATATTTGAACAGTGCAACAAGTGCGGTGGCCCCCCAAGAATAGATAAGCATAATGCACCCCCCAAAAGGGAGGGTCACATTTGTTAGTATTTAACTCGAACCAGGCAACGTAAGATTGTGTGATACTATGCAAAAATTGTATAAAAAGAGACCAAATATCAAATAAAGTTACATTTAGCTTCTGGAAGAGGATCTACTCAATCGCGCCCATCCTCCAACATGCTATACTGGAGACTGTACAAGAATTTTCATTCGTACTGTAAACCTTACCTTAGAGTAACGAACTAAATTTAAGCACCATCTCAATGAACTAGTTATAATCACCCTAAGAATAATAATGAACTAGTCTCTAAGGTATTCTTTAAGGGCGCGCGCACACATGCTACTGAAACATAAACTGACGGCAGAACTTAAGGCTGATCTTGACAATTTACCACGCTCCGGGCATGCTAGGGTGCACAACAAGCACTGGTTTGATCTTTAAAACTCAATTGAAAGTTCAGCATTTCGGATTCAATCAAGCATGTTTGTTTATTTCGGCTTGCTGACGTACTAAAATAACCTGCTCAGCTGTCTGTTCATCTTTCAGTTGCATGTTTGCGCGCGCCCTAAGAATCGAAGGTTGGCGTGGCTGCCAAAAGATGAATGGAAATTAAAATTAAAAGTAAATCTGAAAATATTATAACCATCCTTGGAGATTTTGGATTACATTACCATACTTCTGATATGGTATATCAATCATAAAGAATTTCATACTTTGATGAAGAATGTTCCATCAAAGTATGAAATTCTTTATGATTAAAGAGCACGTACCCACTTAGAACAGGGCTAGGTCTAAACCCACCGAACTGCAATGACAGAAACAGGCACAGATAAGCGTAGCAACACTTGTTCTCTAGTGTAAAGATTCTAATGAATTCGTTAAGAGCCATTTTTCAGCTTAACTTTTGAGTATCTTTTCTAAAACAAGCTCTATGATGGTACTTTATTTGGCCAGTTTGTTCGCAGACTCATTTCCTTCTAAGTAAAGTAAAATTGGCTCAAACAGCACCTCCAGGAGGGCCAGGGCCAAGCTTCATTTTCTTCTAAGTAGGCACCCATATAAGGTGTATGTGCAAGTGTCGTGCCATCTGATTTAGAGATAGGCCACATGTAGTGAGTGTTCTAACATTGTCAAGTGGTTAAGGGCAGCTTGACTATCGGAATATATGAAAACGTCACCTTCTGTGACCGAGAGTATGCTCAGGTAGCTTTAACGATGGCCACCATATCTGCTTGATATACACCACTATCATCGAAAAATCGTAACGATAAGTTCAAATCCTGCTTCTTATTCATCGAGCTTGGAACTATTCGTTTAAATGTTGATGGCGTTAGCTCTGCTCTGTTGAAGGCTTTAGTGGTGCCTTTCATTGAGAACTTTCTTGGTGCCTCACATTGAGGACTTTCATGATGACTTTCGTGGTGCCTCTCGTTGAGGTCTTTAGTGCTGCCTTTCCCTGAGGACTTTCGTGGTGCCTCTCGTTGAAGAATTTCGTGGTGCCTCTCGTTGAAGACTTTCATGGTTACTTTCATGGTGCGAAGAGGACTTTTGTGGTGCCTCTGGTTGAGGACTTTCATGGTGACTTTTGTAATGCCTCTCGTAGGGGACTTTTGTGGTGACTTTCGGTGAGGACTTTTGTGGTGCCACTTGTTGAGGGTTATCGTGGTGCCTCTCTTTGAAAACTTTCGTGGTGCCTTTCATTGAGAACTTTCGTGGTGCCTCACGTTGAGGACTTTTATGATGACTTTCGTGGTGCCTCTCGTTGAGGACTTTAGTGGTGCCTCTGGTTGAGAAATTTTGCAATGCCTCTCGTTGAGGACTTTCAAGGTGACTTTTGTGGTGACTTTCGGTGAGGACTTTCGTGTGTGAGGAACTTAAGTGTGATGGAATGTTGGAGAGGGGCTCAAGTGCATGGATATTGCATAAGGGCTGGCAGATGTGGAGAGAGGACCATGGAGAGGAACAAATGGAGCAATCGATGTTGCTAGTCAGCGGGCCGACTGCGGCAAGCGGTTCTAATGGAATGGCCAACAGATGGACCTATGGCCTATAAAAAGCCCTGTCTGGCAGCGATCAGCCAGTTAGTGTTATTTGGAAAATCGAAGCGAGTGTGAGTACTCCAGTATAGGTCGTAAGACCACTGCCATCAACGGATCCCGCCAGGATTATGCAGGAGCAAGAAGCAGAATAGCAAATAAGTGCCAATGCATTAAGTGGCAGGCAGAAACGAAATTGGAAGTACGGCAAGCTGGTGACGTCAGTCCCTAAAGCCAAGCGCAAGCCGAACCAACAAATCGTAGTCAAGTCGGAGAAGAAACTGCTAAACGAAAGGAAAGGTTGGCAAGTCAGCAGACAACCAAACGAAATTCCGAGTGTAATACGACGGAAAGCAGAGCCTTGTGGTGAACAAGGAAGCCAGTTAGCGAATAACAATCATACTTTGTTAGTGATTAAGTACCATCTAAGCCAAATACTTGATATTATATATGTGCTATACCACTGAAAGCAAAAAAGTCTTGTTAATTGTTATTTGGGACAACTACAAATTTGTTGAGGCGAGTCACAACATTTCTTGAGACTAGTTTAGGGTAGTTTCGAGCAAAGTTAAGACTCGTTACACTTGGAGTCCTCGTTGAGGACTCTCATGGTGACTTTCGTGGCGCCTCTCGCTAAGGACTCTCATGGTGACTTTCGTGGCGCCTCTCGTTGAGCACTTTTGTGGTGCCGCTCGTTGAAGGCTTCTGTGATGCCTTTCGTTGAAAACTTTTATGTTGCCTTTCGTAGAGGACTCTTGTGTTGCCTCTATTTGAGGACTTTCGTGGTGCTTTTCGTTAAGAATTTTCGTGGTGCCTCTCGTTGAGGACGTCGTTATGACTTTCGTGACTTACTGAGTGCCGCAAATCTCTGAATGAGATGGCTCAGCACTTTAAAATACATCTTATGTGGGTGCCTGGACACCGCAACAGCCGACATAGCCGACAGGCTCGCTAGACTTGGCACTACCGCCCATTTCCTACTGGATAGGAGCACAATGGGGGTGCCTTTTGCTAGATGTAAATTAAAAATAAGTGAAACTACCTACAAGATGGCCTCAAACCGATGGAGATCAATCCACACCTGCGAAATCTCTAGGCTAACTTGGCCCACTCTTAACTTCAAAAGAAACTTATAGCTGTTACGTCTAGGCAGGCAGAAAGGCTCCCTACTCGTAGGAATTCTCACAGGACACTGTCTCATCGGCAGGCATGCCGCGAGAAGAAGAAGCTGTTGCTCAGTTGATGAAGAAGAAAGCGTTCAGCATCTTCTCAGGCCGATTAGCCACCCTTGGTCAGCATTTTCTACCTAACATTTGAGCCGTCTCTAAAATAGAGATTGCTTTGCTTTTCAAGTTTGTGCTACTTTTTAAGTGGTTCAAAAAGGGAAGACCCACGCTTTACTGTCTAAAAGTACAAAATTGAGGGGTTTTACGGTATTACAACGGGCCTTTTTTGGCCTAAGTGAAGAAGCTTCACAGCTTCTGCCATCGCAACCTAACCTAACCTAACTTTCGTGGTGCCTCTCGTTTACGACTTTAGTGGTGCTTTTCGCTGAGAACTTTCGTGGTTCCTATCGTTGAACACTTTCGTGGTGACTTTGGTGTTGACTCTCGTTGGTGCCTAAGGACTTTCGTAGTGCCTGTCGTTGAGGACTTACGTGGTGCCTCTCGTTAAGGGCTTCGTAATGCCTCTCGTTGAGGGCTTTCATGCTAGGTTCGAGAACTTGTAGGTGGGCTCAGGATAGCATCAATTGCCAAACAAAAGCGTCTCGAAAGGTAGCATTTCACTTATGGTCCGTCTGGTAGGGTGCATACAATTGAAATCAGCCGAATTTTTGTAAATGTTCAACCAACATGAGTTCGAGTAAAACTAAACTGTTTCCGCCCCGACTCTTTGGGTAGATTTTCCAAAATTTCAAAGTCGTGTATTTCATGTTTTTATACGCTTGCAGAGGGAACATTAAAATTGTCCAGATGTTTGTATAAAAGTATATATAAAAAAAAGTCTTGCGGTATTTCCGCAAGCTTGTCTTTGCAAGCGCGTAGTTCTAGTTGTATTCGTCGCATCGGTTCACGCTAGAGCTTTTTGGAAAGCTCTTTTCACGCGCTAACACGTGTTTGATTTATTGTTGTTTGTTTTTAGTCGTTCGTGAGTTATAGCGTCGCAAACATGGAGCAAAATAAAGAGAAAATACGGCATATTTTACAGTACTACTACGATAAAGGCAAAAATGCATCTCATGCTGCCAATGAAATTTGTGCAGTTTATGGACCCGATACAGTTTCCATTTCCACCGCACAACGATGGTTTCAACGGCCTGTCGTCGAAAATTGCGATAAAATCGCTGAATTGATCGAAAGAGACCGGCATAGTAGCAGCCGTAGCATCGGCCAAGAGCTGGGCATGAGTCATCAAACCGTTATAAACCATTTGAAGAAGCTTGGATTCAAAAAGAAGCTCGATGTATGGGTGCCACACGACTTGACGCAAAGAAACATTTTTGCCCGTATGGATGCATGCGAATCGCTTCTGAATCGCAACAAAATCGACCCGTTTTTGAAGCGGATGGTGACTGGCGATGAAAAGTGGGTCACTTACGACAACGTGAAGCGCAAACGGTTGTGGTCGAAAAGCGGTGAAGCTGCCCAGACGGTGGCCAAGCCTGGATTGACGGCCAGGAATGTTCTTCAGTGTGTTTGGTGGGATTGGCAGGGAATCATCCACTATGAGCTGCTCCCCTATGGCCAAACGCTCAATTCGGACCTGTACTGCCAACAACTGGACCGCTTGAATGCAGCACTCATGCAGAAGAGGCCATCTTTGATCAACAGAGGCCGAATTGTCTTCCATCAGGACAATGCCAGGCCACACACATCTTTGGTGACGCGCCAGAAGCTCCGGGAGCTCGGATGGGAGGTTCTTTTGCATCCACCGTATAGTCCGGATCTCGCACCAAGTGATTACCACCTATTTCTGTCCATGGCGAACGAGCTTGGTAGTCGGAAGTTGGCCACAAGAGAGTCCTGTGAAAATTGGCTCTCCGAGTTTTTTGCCAATAGGGAAGCGAGCTTCTATAAGAGGGGCATTATGAAGTTGGCATCTCGTTGGGAACTCGTCATCGAACAAAACGGGGCATATTTGACTTAAATCGCATTATTATAACCAATTTTATGAGCAATTGAAAATTCAATAAAAAATACCGCAAGACTTTTTTTGACAACCTTATATATTCTTGATCAGCGTGACGAGCTGAGTTGATATAGCCATGTCCGTCCGTCAGTTTCTTTGCTATCTCCTCCTTCAGTTCTAAAGCTATCTTAACCAAACTTTGCACGAAAATTTTTGGTACAAATACGCTGCATATTTATCGGAACCGGACGAATCGGTTGACTATATCATATAGCTGCCATGGAAACTATCGGTCGAAAAAGTAGTTTTAGTTAAAAAAAACTTTTTTGTCTTCAACGCAAACGTACCTTAAACGCGTATTTCTAAGTTTAATATGATTTCACATAATTCCACCAAGTTTTATGAAAATCGGTCAACTATATAGTATAGCTGCCATACAAAAGATATGTCTCAGAGAAAGTCTTAGTAGGAAAAACTTTTTTGTTTTCAATGCTATTGCTCCCAAACTTGTTACTGATCAATATTATATGCTACCACACCATTCTACCAAGTTTCATCCAAATCGGCTGACTATAGCGTATAGCTGCCATAGGAACTATCGGTCGAAAAAGTAGTTTTAGTTAAAAAAACTTTTTTGTCTTCCACGCAAACGTGCCCAAAACTCGTATTTCTAAGTTTACTATGCTTTTGCATGATTCCACCTAGTTTTATGAAAATCGGTCAACTATATAGTATAGCTGCCATACAAAAGATATGTCTGAGAAAAAGTCTTAGTACTAAAAACTTTTTTGTTGTCAATGCTATTGCTTCCAAACTTGTTACTGATCAATATTTTATGCTACCACACAGTTCCACCAAGTTTTATCCGAATCGGCTCACTATAGCATATAGCTGCCATAGGAACTATCGGTCGAAAAGTAGTTCTGGCGCCATCAAGCTGCAAGGGTATACAAACTTTTGTTGAGCCGAAGTAAGCTTTCCTCTATTTTTGAACTTGGAAGAATGGAAAGTAGTCAAAACCTGGTTGTACTGGCGCCAATAGCTGTTGAAGCTGACCTGTTATTGTAATATATTTCTTTCCATTTTTTTGACTAAGTCTGCTGGTGCACTAAATAATTCCCACTTGTTCGAGTAACTTTGTGTATATTTTGCTTCTCTTTTGTTGTTTATCATAATTGCATTCGATATTTCCATCTAATAACTGAGTGAAATTTTAGTTTTTTAATTTCGTTATGGAGGAAAATTGAAAGCAAATACACAAAAAACAAAAAAACGGACAATTGTCAAATGGCAGCAGGAGGAGGCAGGGATGCAGATGCAAATGCAGATGAAATGCAAACTGAATGTCAAAACGAAAGCAACGATATATGTATGCAGATATGCAGTGACAGCACCTGTATTTACCTATATATGTATGTATCTGCGTGTGTGTGTGTGTGTGCGTGTGTGTGAGTTTGCATAGAAATTAAATAAATATTTGCATGCAACTAAATTGGAATGCTGTTCCCGAATGTGTTGGCAAATCGATGTGGCTGCCCAACCAAAATCCGTTTCATAATTATCATCCACATCTTCATGATGATCCAAAGCTGCCCACAGACAAACGGGCAAAATGAAAATTAAATGAAATATTTGCGGATTATTAATGATTATTTTTGTTTTTTTGGGTAAGAGATTAAAGAACTTTTTCAGCTGATTCAGTTGAATGGTGCACAAATCTAATTTGTATTTTTAAGTGGATTTGTGACAGAGAAACAAACACAAAAAAATGGTGTAAATTAATGGAAACTCAAAATCAACTTTCAACTAACTCAAAATTTCAATTACTTCTTTTTTGGGACTATTTATACGATTTGTCAATCAATTTGAGTTGCAGTTTGGTGTGCTGCCTGTTTGTGGCAGCCCTTTGACTAATGCCCAACTGAAATTGCATTTAGACTTTTGGCTTTTGTGCTTGAAATGTGGTTGATGATGCCCGAAATTGCCACAGAATCGTTGTTAATCCTCTGCTTAGTCCCTGCTCCTGAATACAAAAATCATAAATTACTTGGCTCCTCGTTTTTTTTTCTGTTGTTGTTGTTGTTGTTGTTGAGCGAGTGAATCCCTGGCTAATGAACACTGCAAACAGTTGTGCAAAAGTGTGGATGGACAATTATGAAATGCAAAATTTAGAACAAGCGTAAAATTTGCAATTAAATGCCAACCTACAGAAGCTCCGCCACGCCCACATAAAAACAACTACAACAACAACAACAAACTTCTGGCATGGATATAAATGAGGTCAGTTGCTTTTCAACCATTTTGGACGTTGTGACATTTTTGGTGCATTAAAACAACAACAACTAAAACAAGAACAACAGCAGCCAACAGCCAGCCAGCCAGCCAGCGGAGAACAAAAAGTGAAATGAAAATTGCTCCTCTGCACATTGCGTATACGCCATGTTGGTCACGATGCAATAATGCCAACGAAGGCATTAAAAACAAGTATTAAATGCAGTCCAGGAGTGTGTGTGTGTGTGTGAAAGAGAGAGAGACAAAGCAATGCCATTAAATATATGTATATGAACAATTTGATACCTCTTGGCTTGAAAATAGCTAAAAGGAATATCATAGAGGAGCTCGTATTATTAATACAAATGAAGGTTTTAAATGATTTCAATGCAACATTAAAATTTTCGCTTTGGACAATGTTTGCCAAGTGATTTCCTGAAAATGTGCGTGAACAAACATCGATCTCCACAATTGGACATTTCGCGCACTTCTTTGATGCGAATTTTGCATAAAGACCTTGCCATGAAGCCTTACAAAGTTCAATTGATGCAGCAGCTAAAGCCAATTGACCATCCGAATCGTCTACAGCTCGCAAATTGGCGGAAGATTGTTTGGCCGAAGAGGGTGAATTTGACCGGAAAATCATCTTATCGGATGAAGAACATTTCCACCTCGGTGGTTATGTTAATAAACAAAATTGTCGGATCTGGGGCACAGAAAACCCGTTTATCGTCGTCGAGAAGCTAATGCATCCACCACGTGTCACTGTGGTCCATTTTTGTTTGAAAGTGAAGAAGGAGCCACCGTGACCGTGAATGGTGAATGTTAAGTGATTGGTTCTTCGAGGAAATTGAAGCGGTAGACTTGTACGATATTTGGTTTCAACAAGACGGCGCCACAATCGATCTTCTGCGCCCTATCTTCGAAAATCGAATATGGAGATGTGAATTGTTCGCCAAGAAGCTGTGATCTGACACCGTTAGGCTATTATCTTTGGGACAAATGTTGGGACAAGGACAAATGTTATGCAAACAATCCGGAAACAATTGATGAGTTGAAGAACGAGATTCGAGTTGCTATTGCTGACATACGTGTGCCGAAACGATTGAAAATATTCTCAAAAATTGTGTGGATCGAATGGGCTACTGTGAAGTCAGCCGTGGTGGTCATTTGACCGAAATTGTTTCTCATAAATGAATGCCATGAACCAACCTTTCCACATTGGGCCCAATTGCCGATTTTTTGGCATAAAGTCTAATATTGATAATGCAGAGCTGAAACTAGGTATATATGATAATTATAGAATGCATAATATATGGAAAAAAATTTGGATGATTATGGAAACGCCTGCCCTTACTGCCCATATAAGAATACATTGCGCATACGTACCGTAATTTTGATTTTTCGATTTCCCCTACAAATAGCTCCATAAAAATGTTAAATTTAAAAGAAATATTACCATAATTTCGTTATGCAATATTACCATAATACGGTTATACAATAGTTAAAATAAAAGACAACATTCATGTAATAAAAATGATGTGTAAACATATCTATGCAATTTTATTTATTTATTGCAATGAAACTTTAGCCAATTTTTCAGTAGCAGCTATTCCTGCAGATCTCAATTGTAATTTGGCTTCCTGAAATCTGTTGTAGCTAGAATATATGTCAGAATTTTCCTTTTTTTTAGATTTCGCATTGAATTATATTGTTTTTTGCTCAAAGAACTTTCAAGCATAAATTCTAACACTTCACTAGGAGAAAGAGGTATGGGTTCTGATGCAAAAAGTGAGCATGGTTTTCTTTAGTACACATATGCTGTATCACATTCATTTGTTTATTTGGCGGAAACCGCTGCTGCATGCATAAGAAGACTGGTGCTATTTCCATTATAGTCTGCTAACTCGGAAGCCAACTTTCTTTTCAAACGTTGTCCAACCTCATTGTATGTTAGCTTAATACGACCCATTTCTTTAGCGCTGTGTGTCTCCTCCTGGATTTCCAAAAAATTTCTCATATCCAACGATAGCCAATTAGCATGTCTATTCTTAAATGTTCGGATATTACGGCTACATTTTTTCAGGTTCACCTTAACATATTTTTCTATGCAGCTTACTTTAAAGTTTATTTCATACTTTTTCTCATTGCTCAGCTTGTAGTCACTAACTTAGTTGCTCAAAACGCCAGCTTTTAATAGCGGAACCATCTTGATGGTTGTTAATCCATATGTCGAGCAGCGTTGCATGAAAGAACTCAAGCTCAAACCTATAAGCTGAGAATACCGCAAGGGCCGCAAATGGCCGCAAAAAGCATTATTAACATAATGTAATATACATTTATAAGTTTATTTTAACACACATTATAATTGATTCCAATGAATTCCAAATTAGTTCTACTCTATACAAGACGAGCACTTTGGTAAAGTTTTCTCTGTATATGGACAACACAAAACAACACACATTAATGATATATACAACATTGGGCGTGTTCAGCAGAATAATTGATCCCTGAGCAGGTATCAGAAAAAAATGTTGTATCGAATAGTGTCTGCTGTTGGAGGGAGCAGTATTACTTTAAAGTAGCGTACTATTTCTTTGATACATGC
This sequence comes from Lordiphosa magnipectinata, assembly GCA_037044535.1. NCBI lineage: Eukaryota > Metazoa > Arthropoda > Insecta > Diptera > Drosophilidae > Lordiphosa > Lordiphosa magnipectinata. The sequence continues at coordinate 383,996 of JBAMBO010004083.1, forward strand.
TCCTGTATCATGATACCTCAAATTGGCTGTTATGATGCCGCATTTCTCGAGTTCAGTATTAAGATAATTGCAAATTTACTTGATCAGGGAGCAAATTGTTCTGCTGTACACGGCCATTATCAAAAAATGGTTCCATTTATACATTCTACATAACCTGGCCTTCAATATCCATTATTTGCGGTAACTTATTGTGCAAATTTATATGATCAGCAAGTCCACAAAGTTTTCAAATAGTTGACGCTAATTTTAATGCAACAATTCCTTCACTCAACAGCTGACTTCGATAATCGATCAAAATATAATATTATTCGATTCTTTGTATATAGACTATGTAATTAAAAGGTGTATTATTAAAAATGAGTTTTGTTTCCGTGAAATTTTCGACTTTATGCCAAAAAATCGGCCATTGGGCCCAATGTGTTTTCTAATAAATGTTCAACCTTTTGAAAAATCTCGAGCCGTTTTTTTTTATAGCAAAATTAAATTCCAATTTTTAAATGGACCACCCTGTACATACGTTCAAGCTCTGCCAGCGACGCCAGTGCACACACACACATGAGTGCAAACGCCAAGGGGTGGTTTTTTTTTCAAACAAAGTCCACAACACGTGGCAATCGAACTAGAAAGTGCTCGATGGTACCTCAACCCTGCTTGGGCGAACTTGCTTGTCGATCACCATTCGTCGCAACGGCCTCAACGAGGCACATCCGGTTCCCACGGCAATCGGGTCTCAGTCTTGGAACCGACGCAGTGCCAACAACACTGCTCAAGGATTGCCAATCCCGGCATACGGTAATCCAAGTGAAACCAATGGGAGTTAGATATATGACCCATATCTTTAACCTTAGCATGCAGACGCTGGTTATTCCAAACATTTGGAAATCGGGGAAAATCATCCCAATTCTAAAGCCAGGGAAACCAGCTGAACATGGCTCCTCCTACCGCCCGAGAGTAATGTGGTGTACTCTCGCCGGTAATAAAAAATAATGGAGGACCTACTTCTACCAACCCTTAAAGAGCACCTTATCCCCTCAACGTCTCAACATGGCTTCCGAGCAGAACGCAGCAAAACATCCGCACTGAGTGAGATAGCCACTGCGGTCACAGCTCGACTAAACTCCACACGTTCCCACGAAAGGTCCATTGTTGTGGCTCTAGACCTTTCCAAAGCCTTCGATATGGTTAGCCATAATACGCTCCTAGAAGACCTGCTACAGAGTAACCTCCCTAGCCTAGTCCAACTACCTAGCAGGTAGACCAGCCCAAGTGGAGTTCAGAGAAGCCCACTCTAAGACCAGGAAAATAAAACAAGAAGTGCCCCAAGGTGAACTCCTCTCCCCATTACTCTTTAATTTTTATGAAGCAAAGATCCCAACCCCACGCAGATGATTGCTCCATTATTTCGACAGGGCGAAACATAATGGAGATTGAACAAAGGCTAAACGCCTACCTGCCCAACCTGGCAGACTTCTTCAGAAAAAGAAACCTCAGCCTTTCGGCCCCAAAATCTTCAGTCACGATTATCACTACCTGGACTAAGGAGGTCACGATGCCACTAAACATTCATATAAACGGTCAGCCAGTACCTACGGTCAAATACTTAAGGATACTCGGAGTTACGTTTGACCACCTCCTGACCTTTTCCAGACACTCCAAAGACATCATAAAGAAAGTAAGGAGCCGTAACAAAGTCCTCAAAGCCATTTCAGGAAGCACCTGGGGCAAGGACAAGGAGACCATATCAACAACATACAAAGCGATTAGCAGATCTTTCGTCACCTGCCATCAGCAATACTCAATGGAGGAATCTACAATTGGCGCAAAGTGTGGCCACGCGTTGCGATATTATGACACACCCCGACCATCTTCACCAAGAGACTGAGGTACTTCCAGTAAAAAGCCACAACAGGCTCTTCACCCAGCAGTATCTTGTCGGATGTCTACAGGAGTCCCACCCCAACCATGCTTGCACCACAACTAAGATGTCTCGCAGGAATACAGCCGATCTTCCTGAAGTGCTACCACTCCTAGGAACAGAAGCGATCACGGCTACAGTATGCGCAGAGGCTAAGAAGACTATCCACACAAACATGGTAGCCAGAACCATCGAGGCCTACCAGAACCACATCGTTCTTAAAGGCAGACCACCCCCCCATCAACCCAGCCGAAGAGACCCTTCCCAGGAGTGCAAGGTCAACCCTGGCCCAGCTCCGCTCTGGGAGAAGCAACTTCCTCAACAACTATCTTGCGCGGAGTGCCCCAAATGCGGTCTCGCCCCCCATGACACTATGCCTCCTCTTTAACTGTCCCCTCGCACCCACTGTCCTTACACCTATAGATCTCTGGACCCACCCAATCGCGGCAGCCTCCTTCCTCGGTTTGGGAAAAGATTAGTCTCAACAACTTCACTTTAACTTTTATCCTCCCCTTTCCTTTTATTTACTCTTTCTATGTACATAAGGATCAACCCAGCCGCTACAACAACAACGAGGCAAATCTGTACTCGGTGCATATGCTCAGTTCCACGTAATCAACTGTTTCTATACTTAACAGAAACAGTTCGTCGGCCCAACTACGAAACAAACATCACAGCGAGAATCATACACAAGGTTTCCTCCACATGGGAACTTGTGCAAATCCTGTAGATGATCACCTCCGGACGAATGATCTTTGAAACTTGTGGTATGTCAGACATACCACAAGTTTCTAAGTTCATTCGTTTCCACATGGTCTCTGGAGGGGAAGTACTGCGGCAGCTCTGTTCACACTATTCATCGTGATAACGCAGCAGCAGCACGACAGCCCCTGCACCATACCCATCAGTTTCTGGCTTGGCTCTCGCCGTGGCTGGCGGCCGCATTGCGGTACAATCAAACGATAATTGTTAGCATTAAAGTTAGTTACAACTATTAAACCAATGTGGCGATTTAGGCCACCTTGTTTATTTAATGTAAAACACAGTTTAGATCGCGAAAATGTATCGATAGATTATTGTTAAGGTATTGGTAAGAAATCGAATGATGGTCACACTGTAAAGAGAATGGACGATGATAAAACTGAGAGTAGAACGCAAAAGATGTTAAATGTCAGACAGACGGACAGTGATACAGAAAGAAGAATCCATGTTGACAAGCCCGTAAAGAGACGTTGTAAATAGAAAACCGTGTTTAAATAGTGGGTAAAAAACCGAAAACACGAAAAAACCATGAATACAGAAAATGTACTTAAATGGTGGACAGAAAACTCGACAAAGTTTTGACAATTGTGTGGTCTTTGAGTAGGACAAATACCTTATTATGTCTTCGCTCAGAAATCGGATGACCTCTCTTTCTTTATATTTTACCGGTTCAAGACGTTACGTAAGAACCAAAACAGAACCTTTTACCGAAACTTATGTAAGAACTGGAACCAAAATACGATTCAGTTTGATTCCCCGTTTCAAACACAATGACCCATATATACCTTCTTTTGCTCCTTACACCATATGGTGTACCGGCCATAAAAATCCGGTAACAGCCACGAATATAACAGGAACAACAACAAACAGGCAAACAAATAAACAAACAAACAAACAAACAAAACGACAAGAAAATGACAGAGGGTTTCGATTATACAATGCCAGAGCAGACTCATATGGAGAGTGGTAATGGTTGATGAAGAGACTGTGCTGGTGCTGGGGAGGCGCGGGGGTTGGTGCGATGGGGATTGAGGGCGTTTCTGGTGCAGTGACACTGCGCCCGTTACGTTGACCCGCATCCATGACATGGAGGATGTGCAAAAGGATTCGGATTCGCAGTCAGGGCAAAATGATAAATGGCAAGGGATATACGCAACGCGCGTTTTTTTTTTTTTTTTGTTTGGGATCACAGGCTCAGGCTGAGTGTCTACGATTCCAGTGTCCATGTCAACGTTGAGAGGGTGTGTATGCGTGTGTGTGTGTGTGTGTGTTGGCTTACTATATAATTTAATTAAGCAGCTGCTCAACATCCGGCAACTGCACATTCGCTTAATCATTTCAAATCCCTGATTTGGTGTTTGAAAAGCTACGCATCTGGAAGACCTGGTGTCAGTGGAAACAGATATTCAACTTCATTTAATGAAGTTTCCCATTCTGATCGTTGAAATGGCTGACACACACTTGTCCGACTTGCCTTTTTCATGTATTTGCCACCAAGTGCACAAAAAGTGTTTTTACTCAAGTGTTGCGTCCTCTCATCTCATCTTACTGTTGATTTGTCTAATTAAAATGTTCAACTCGAGTGCATCAAAATATGAATTGGCCCAGCCGGAGCAGTTCTTCAAAAATGATTTCAATTACAACCGTCTGTACCATAAATTTTACCAAATGCAGCAACTGCAGCACCAGAACCATCAATCAATCAATCAATTTGTCGCACTATTCTGAACAATTCAAAACTTCGTTTGCAGTTTCGTTTCGTTTAATATGTTTCAATTGTTTTTGGTAAACTGCGGATGAGTCGTGCTGCATGCAAGGATGCATTTACTTGCGGATGTAAGGGATGGGGGGTCACTAAAAAGAGTAGCGACAAAAAAAGGAATGGGTGTCATGAGAAGCCCAGGACGAGCGAAACGCTTTACGACGATAAATCTGTTTGTAAATTTAACTGTTAAGTCACAGTTCAGTCACTGTTAAGTCACTTTTAAGTCACTATTAAGTCACTGTTGAGTCACTGTTAAGTCACTGATAAGTCACTGCAAAGTCACTGTTAAGTCACTGCAAAGTCACTGTTAAGTCACTGTTAAGTCACTTTTAAGTCACTTTTAAGTCACTGTAAAGTCACTTTTCAGTCACTTTTAAGTCACTATTAAGTCACTGTTAAGTCACTGCAAAGTCACTGTTGAGTCACTGTTGAGTCACTGTTAAGTCACTGCAAAGTCACTGTTAAGTCACTGTTAAGTCACTTTTAAGTCACTGTAAAGTCACTTTTAAGTCACTTTTAAGTCACTTTTGAGTCACTATTAAGTCACTGTTAAGTCACTGTTAAGTCACTTTTAAGTCACTGTAAAGTCACTTTTAAGTCACTTTTAAGTCACTATTAAGTCACTATTAAGTCACTGTTAAGTCACTGTTGAGTCACTGTTCAGTCACTGTTAAGTCACTGTTAAGTCACTGTTAAATCACTGTTAAGTCACGTAAAAGAGCTTCGCTCTAAAATCTTTCTGTATTTAAGCTTGGTACGGAGCTACCCGCGAAATACTCGTGAAATCAAAAACTCCATATAAAAACAATGATGTCGCACCTATTTCGCTGGTTGCAGTTTCATGTGTTGGTCTGGAGTTCACGCGCGAAATAGTCACATCAATATCGCAGCGTTGCCACCCGACGTCAATGTGTCACGCAATAGTCTATCGATAACTGATTATTTCGAAGGTGTGAAATATGTATATGTAAACTATGTTTTCGTAATCACGTGTGTCTACATACAGACAGTGTGTGGCGCATTTTAAAAAAATAAATAAAGAAAAGCGTTTGGGGCAGCTTAGGTGCTGCCCTTCGCAAGTAACGTAAGTAAAGTAATTATGGAGTTTAATTATGTTATTCATAAGTGATTGCATTTCTAGGAGATCAGAGCAAAGCGGCTTGGGCTCCATTGAAGGACAGCCTAGAGATAAGAGCCTTATTTCGCACTTGCCATCAACGAAATAATCTGCAGAGAAAAGCTTTAGAATCAGTGTCTCTCTCTATCTGTCAACTCTATATCAGCACCTTCCTCTTTGAGCGAGTGCGTACATTTCAGGTGCATCGTTAGGGGCGTTCCATATGGAGGGCTTCGCCGCCCACTTTAGATAGTAGTTTTACGAGTGCACCGTTGGTTGCCCCTCAGCCTTGGCCCCCATTTAAACCCAAAAGCAGAGCCTTCTCTCAATTGTCAAAACTAACACGAAGTGGTGACCAATGTCACCGCTATACACAAAGGGAAAAACCTGTTCAGAAAATAAGTCTCAAAAATTTTGTTCTAAAAGTGTTTGAAATATGGTCAACCAATTGGCCACCAATTGCAAAGGAGACTTCTTTTACAACTCGGCTTGCTGTGGACACGCTAACTCCAAAAAAATCGCCAACTGTAATCAGGAAGCTTCCGCTTGCATAGAAACGTTTGCCTGAAAGCATTATATTATTGCATATTAAAAATAATACAAAAGAAAAACTTACTAACCTCTCTATATTAATAATAATAATAATAATGGTTTGCTTTATTGCCCAGTAATATTTACAGTTTGCTTAAAGCTAGCAGTTCAGTGGTAGTCAGTGATTAGATATTCATCTTTACATCTGAGAAAGTATTTCAATCTGTTTTACAATTTACATTTTTCGAGAACTTAATTTAGAATTACCCAAGGAAAAGGCAGGAAAAAAAACCTTGGCAAGAAACTTAAAATTTGACTTAGAGCTAAGCTTTGGCTAGTTTTTCCTAACACTAATTATATTAGTGGAGAAGTACCTACCAGCACTCATTAGTGCGTCATTAGAATTTTCTTTGTGTTGAATTTACTTTTGGCACGAAAGATGAAGAGATGAAGCACGAGAATGTAACCGTTCTGTAGAATAATAAAAGGGCAGGTTCAGGATCATTTTCAATATCTTATTTTGTGCCGTTTGCAGTTTTTTCACATGAGTCTTTGCGCATTCACCCCATATTTCTGATCCATATAAGATAGTGGGTAAGAAAACTAACTTGTAGACTAGAAGTTTGTTGTTAATGGATAGTTTTGAGTTGCGGTTTATGAACGGATATAAGGTTCTGATCATCTTGTTAACTTTGTCAACAGTCTTACTAATGTCATCGCTAAAAATTAGTTTTTTGTCAAGGTTTAAGCCAAGATATCTGACTGAGCTTTCCCATTTTATTTTGGTGTTGTTTAGTGTTATCTCGCTGTTTGGTAAAAATTTTGGGTGTCGTTTTTTGGTGAAAAATATAGCTTTCGTTTTTGTGGCATTTAGTTTGATTTTCCATCGCTCGAAGTATGTTGATAGAGAGGTCAAGGAACACTGCAGTTCGTGTTGAATGTCTATGTAAGAACTACCAGAACAGTAAAGAGCCGTGTCATCGGCAAAGATAAGCGAGTTGCAACTATCGAATAGGGGGATGTCATAGGTATAAATATTATAGAGAGTGGGTCCGAGTACCGACCCCTGCGGCACGCCAGCGTATAATGGCTTTTTCGTGGAATCTGTGCCATTTAAGCAGACATAGAAGTATCTTCCCGATAGAATACTTTGGACTAGTTTGGTTAAGTACGTTGGGGTATTGCAAGAAATTAGCTTGTGGATTAAGCCGTTGTGCCATACAGTGTCGAAAGCGGCTTCTACGTCTAGCGTCAGCATGCCAACTGATTGTTTTTGATTAAGGCTTTGTTTAATAAAGTTAGTGGCTATGTTAAGAGGATGAATGCAATTTAGGGAAGCACGGAATCCATATTGCACATCGGGTAGAAATGGTTATTTAGTCTGATTTTAATTAGTCGCTCTAATATTTTTGAAAACCCGCATAATAGGCTGATTGGTCGGTAACTTTCAGGTGAGTCAGGAGGTTTGCCGGGTTTTGCAATGGGTATTATTTTTGCAATTTTCCATGCTAAAGGAAAATAGCCAATCTTTAGGCAGTGGTTGAGAATAAGGGTTAAGAAGGTAAGAAGGTCTTTGACAAGTTTTTGATGCATAAATTTGGTATTAGGTCAATACCTGGTGATTTCTTGTTCTTAAGAGTTTTAATAATAGATTCTACTTCACTTAATGCAACACTGAGTTCTCGCATTGAATTTTGTACCATTTCTGAAGTTGGCCCATCTGAATAAGCTTCAGTTAGGCGATGCTTTCGTTCGAAAATGTCGGCAAGTATATTCGCCTTTTCAGAATTTGTAGAGTAACATGTATTACTATGAGTAAAACTTGGAATGAATTGTTTTTTATTTTTAATGATTTTAGTAAGCTTTCAAAATGGCTTTGAATTTTTATCAAGGCAGGACAGTTTCCGATTCCAGGTAGCATTGTTGAACTCAACCAACTTTTGTTTTATTACATTGTTTAGGTGATTCATTCTGGCTTTGTAGATTGGTTGCCTAGTTCTGATCCATTGCCTTCGTACGCAATTCCTGTTTGCAATGATGCTCTTGATGTCGGCTAGAAGTTTAAGGGGTAATAATCTAACATTGTTTTTAGGTACCGATTGTTTAATAGCCGCTGTTATTTCGTCTACAAGATGTTTGGTCATGATGTCAACCGTTTCCTGGTTTGGGTCAAAGGTGTTAAAAATTTCAAGCCTACTTTGGGTTGCTTTATCTAGGACACGCTTAAATTTTTTCCAGTCTGCCTTCGAATACTGGAAGTATGATTCTAGATTATTAATTCTTGCATCAGTGCTAAGCTTGCATAATACTGGGAGGTGATCGGACGAGAGATCAGTATATACTTTTGGCTCAGAGAGCCTTTTTGGAGAATTAGTCAGGTAGAACCTCTCTATATTAGACGGCAGGCTTGTGTGAATTTTATGTAACACAAACTTGGCAGTTGCTTTCGAGAACCGAAATCTTTTTATAAAATCGGAGTCCTTATACGTCTCGAAATAGTTTGTGCGTCGGTTATAGACTCTAGAGGAATTAATAAGTACATCTGTTTCTTTAGCAATGTCTGCAAGTGATTGTATATAAAACGCACGTCTAATATTTTCCATGTTTGCTTTACTTGCTAACAATTCAGACTTAACTGTTTTTAGTAGCAGCTGTTTTTTGTTTACAAATAATTTCAGTGTGACCGTATGCGCGGATACATAAAAATACTTTATTTGCATTAGCATGTAGATGGTTTTGGAATCAATGAGGGTGAAGTAGATTGCTACGAAATTCATCTAGATGGTTAGCATTGAACATGAGCAAAGCAAATGCAGCAAATCCACCTAGATTTGCAAAAACACCAACATGAGAAAACGGCCCTAAGAGTTTTAATGCGTTATTTACAAAATGTATGCAAAATTTACAAAAAAAATATAAAAAATGGTACCTCAATGAGCAAAAGCATATCCAAAACCATAAGTTTATGCTCATAAAAGTAAAATTTTGACATTTTTCTTTATAAATGCTGATTTGAAAACTAAGAAAATCGTGATTATTGACCAAGTTATAAGTAAAATTCAAAAATAGTACAGAAAACCCGATTTTTGGCTTAAACGTTTTCCAAAAAGTCTGAAAAAAAACTCAAAAATACTTACCCCTTTAAGCTTTCAGAAAATGCCTGAGCACCCGTGAAAATGAACAAAATTTTGTTGGGTCACCCTACTGAGCACCCGGGAAAATGTATAAAAAAAATTGTTTTTGGGACACCCTAGTGTACAAGCCATTGTGGTGGTTGAATATTAATTACAATCACTTTAGCATATTGCCTAAAGGCTCTTCTATTTTCACAAATTTTGTTGCATTTAAATCAGCTGAATGGACAAAGTTACAGCCGGTTAACCCCGAAAACATAAATTAAAATGTATGGCATGACAACTAGATTGATACAGAAAATGTGTAAAAGACTATGTGATCCAAAATAGACCATACATTAATAGTCAAGCAAATGTGCAATAATAATATTTAGGCAGTACTAGATTCAAACAATTTCGCCAAAATTGCAAAATTCATATTTGCTTAATATTAAATAACATTGCGAGAATGTTACCTGATGTATTATTACTTGTATTTGGTGGTACCAATTGGGCGTGGTGTACTATGAGCTGCTACAATCGGATGAAACCTCTACAGGGCAACTCTACCGAACTCAATTAACCCTCTAGTGCCCAAGTTTTCTTTTCCAAGAAAAAAATTATTTTTGGATTCAGTATGTATCAAAAGTTTTATAGGACTATATCCTTGGACCGCCTAGAGGCGGCTTTGGGAAGGTAGGCCAACAAAAAATTAGGTAATCAATTCTTTTGTTTACACGTTTTATTATAAATGATATAAAGAAAGGCTCCAAAAACAAATAAAATAACAATTAAAACTAAAGTTACTTAAATTCACAAAGCTTCAAATATTTGTGTACAAAAAGTTTGATTACTTATTTGTGATGAAAATCATAGAAACAGTCTTTTTTCTGGGAAAAGCACAGGTTTATATTACATTTACGGCAGACAATTTGAGTTTCGGAAGTACAACCAGGAAGCTTCCAGGTTTTTTTGTCAGCGCGTGATAAAAACATTGGAAAATGCTCGACGGGTCCTTTTGGCAGATAAGGAGTTTGTAGCATGCAAAGCACATATGCGCCCTCTGATCGGAAGTTTGGCAATTGGTATTTTGTGTTATTAGCGTCGGGCTGGTTTATTCGGTGGAACAAAATGTAAGCGTTTACCATGGCTAAATCAAGCATATGTGTAAACAGTCGATTTGTATACTTGTTGCTCTTTACGGGAATTTTATATCGACCAATAAGTCCGTCCATTAAGTCGACACCACCCATGTGGCTGTTGGCATTTGGGCAATTTATGTCAACGTACTTTTTTTCGGAACGAACAAAGCGTGAAACCTGACCTTTTGAATTCGTTTCATTCAGGAAAGGCTTTGTGCCCGCATAAGTCGAAGCAAGTCGTACTGCCTCATTGTCCTTCCAAATCGTCAAAGACAGTTCGACTCCTGATACAGATCCACAAAATTCTGTAGAATATCCACGCACTTGTTTCTTGAGGTCGCTGTCAGATGGCAGCTTACAATTTGGAATGCGATTCGAGCGAATAGTTCCCAAAGAAAATATTCCCCGGGACTTGAGATATACAAGAAGCGGCAAGGAAGTAATTGTCAAAGTAGATAATCTGATTTTTGAAATCCGTAACGTTGCGTGACAATCGAACAACTACATTTGCTGCCGCACCAAGATCTAGTGAGCCAGTTTGAACAACGTTGTCACCTGCTCCACAATATATCTCGAAATTATAGCAAAAGCCAGAAGAGTCATACAAATTGAAGAATTTCACTCCCCATTTGTGTGGTTTGTCTGGTAAATATTGTCTAAGAAAGGTCTTCATCTTCGTTGCACACATTTGTTCATCCACAGATAAGCGTTGGCGCATCGGAACTGACTGAAACTTCTCATTGAAGTGATTCACAAGCGGCCGTATTTTGTATAAAGGATCGTGGTCGGCAGAATCCTTGGAGGGCTCGTATTTTTTCAAAGCGATTTCTTCACATTGTGTTCTGATCCCCCCAATATGAACGAACATTTGGGTAGCGAAAAACTGACATCAAAAATAAAATCCCAATAAATTGTCGAATTTCTAAATTGGTTGTAGAAAACGAAGTATTGACATCTCTTGGGCAGCATACAAATTTGTTTGCTGGGTGATATGCTCAATGATAGTATCATTCAAAAAGAATTGAAAACACTTGAATGGCGTATCCAGATTTTTAAGTACTCTGAGGTCAGGCTCAGTAAAGGATATTGCAGATTTATCCATGACTAGGTTAGTTTGGCGCCACATCATTTTGAAAAGCGGTGATTTTGGGTCGATAGCCCAAAACAGATCCTACACATTCAGCTATTGTGCTTTCTTTAACATGAGCAATATAATGCTCAGCAGGCGCTTTGCGTTTGCGTTTCTGTGCTTGAGGTGAATTGGATGCAATCGAACTTGAGGGTAACAACAATTTTGCAAAAGGAGTAGGACTTCCGCTTGAAGTTACACAAATCTCTCTAGCCAACATAGAATCCGACATATGTAGCACTTTTTCAATCGCTTCTTCATCTTCCTCATTGACAGGAAGCGCTGCCTCGCAAACATCATCAGTCAAATCGTCCTGCAATTCTTCTTCTCCGTCCGTATCAATGTCAAAATCAATTGAATTTAAAAATTTTTCAATCTCCACGTCGGAAAGAGCTGATAGCTTATTCACTTGTCGTCGTTCCATATCTACTGAAGCAATTATTTGTACTTAAATATGTCATAGGTTGTTCCACTTTCAAACTTACCTTATAATTTTTTTTTTCCCGAATAGTCCCAAGACCGCCTCTAGACGGAATACCTTATAAAAGCAATAGAAAGCTAACGAAAACTTATTTTTAGTGTGGGTTTCGTATTTTGAATCCTTGAGACTATCAGCAACACGGTACAATTTTTTACAGCAGCAAACTTTTTATAATATTTTAAAAAAATATTTATATTTTGCACTTTTTACAAAATAATTATTTCGTCCGAGTTGCACAAATTTTCTGCTTCAAATGACTACAGCAGCTTGCGCAAGCTCTATTATGTATTCCAAACGCAACGAACTTAATTTTTGGACTTCTCCGAATTAGAAAAAACGCAAAACCGAGTCAAAAGGAATGAAAAGAATAAAATAACGGTGTTTTTAACCTTATCCGTCTAGTGGCGGTCTTGGGCACTAGAGGGTTAATAAGCTTAAACCGAGCATTGAAGTAAAAACAGGAGCAAAGGCACTACAAGGTGAGCCTAATGGAGAATTGTGGGAAGGTTGATAGTTTGAGAGATGAAAAATCTTGTTTTAGCGATTTAGATATTTAAGAATGCCATAAATAATGTTCAGGCAGCAGGAAAGAACGTAATTTGCATTCAGTTTTGCTTTTAATTAATGGCCGCCCCCCATTCCCCCATTGCGGCAACTTTCGCCCTCTGATGATTGTTTGGCCAAAAAATGATTGAGTTCAGTGCATTTTGGGTTGGCCAAAATGTCAATTACAATTTCTAACTGTCCCCTTTTCGATTGCTACTCGAAATGTAATGTAATGGGTTCCCTCCTCTCCCATCCTGCGGTCAGCACATTTTGGCTTTGTCCGTTGGCTGTCCGTGTGCCAGTTAATTTGATTTTAATTATAAAAGGGAAGGACGCGTGTCCTGGACACATCCTGTCGCCTCGTTTCCCTGTTTGCGGTTAATCAACTGTCCATGGCATAAATATTTTGATTGCCACATGGAGATGGAGCCAGGCGGCCAGAGGGATACCCTTTTTTTGCCTAAACCCAAAATGAGACGCCGCAAAAATGACAATTAAAAATAATTTGAAATGCAGACGCCCAGCGGAGCCACCAGGAGCCGCCAGGCGCCGCCTCGTATCCAAGAGCCTGCAGAGCTTCGAGCATTTCATTAAAATTTCAAGTCGACTCAACTTTCGAGCACACACACACAGGACGCAGGACGCAGGACCATGAGGCTTTGCCACTTGACAACAGTGAAGAGCCCCAAAGCCACGCCCTCAACTCGCCTCAGCCGGCAAGAGCAATTTAAAATTAGTGAAAAGTTAAAGCACCCTCCCAAAAAAAGCGAACAAGGAACAAGAAACATGAGCTTCACTGCAATTAAGTGGAGGAGAAGAGGTTGTGTTAATGCCCGGGTACAAGACTAGTGCATACCCTGTGCACCCCACACACATAGAAATGGGGAAAAACCGCAGCTACAACTTTTACTTACCTGTTACTCGTGGAGTAAAAAGGGTATACGAAAGTTGGTAGAAGGAAACATTTCCGACCATCTATAGTAAATGGTCTGTTCCTGTACGTCTGTCTGTATGAACACCTAGATCTCAGATCTCAGATCATTTCAATAGAAAATGTTGAATAACTTTTACAGTTTATAAGATATCGATCTCTAATTTAAGACTCAACATTATACTCGCAATATGTATAATCCCTGAAATTTTCATAAAGATCGAATAATAAATAGTTGCCTACTTTATGGCTTTCCGCTTTAGTAACACAGGAAGGCCCTTTCCCGTTTCTTCCCCTGAGTAAAGGGTATATTAAAGTCAAGCAGGGCCAACTTTAACTTACGCTCTCGTTTTTTTTTTTGTATTTGTCAGGTATCCACATCTGCCCACCTGTGGCTCCCAAAATTAAACTTTAATGAAGGGTTCCTGTCGCCTAAGCAGCGGCCCTTATTCAACTTCTAAAACAGTTGGAGGGTCTGTTGGCGCCAGCAGCTGTAGCTTATTTCAGTGTTGTCCATGGCAATTCCTCTTCAGAAGCGATCAAGCTTCCTGTCGCCTGTTTCCAAATGCAATTTCGTGCCTATTCGTGCGTTTCCCTGGTAGCCACCTAAATTTTATTAAAGTAAAGGTCCTTTACGTTCGTTTTACTGGGGGACTAAAACTAGACAAATTTGGTCTTTGAGATAGATTCTTCTGGGTGGGTTGCGTGTGTGCTGCATACTGAGTTGAAGGCGGTACTGAATGGTCAATCCCGGTGTCGGTTGGGAAAAATTTGATGGATTCTCACTGGCTTTGGTTTGGGAAGAAGCCAATTCGATCAATGCGTATACTACAACGTCAACGGACCCAAGATGATGTATATAGCAATCTATGTAGATGACATCTTAATTTTGGGAAACGACGAAAGGATGATCAACGAAATAAAACTCGAGTTATCTTTCAACATGAAAGATATAGTGTACTGAAACGTTTTAGTATGGATGACTGCAATCCGGTCTCTACACCAATGGACCTCTCACAAAGGCTGAGTTCCGAAATGAGTCCACAAGACGACGCCAGTAAGCAAGAGATGGGTCGCTCCTCTATGCAGCACAGAACACACGGCCGGATATATGTTTTGCTGTAAACATGTTGAGCCGCTTCTCAAGGCACACTGGACAGCCGTAAAACGTGTCATGCGGTACTTAAATGGCACAATCGATTATGGCATCACTTATCAGGCAAATGGAGATGGCTTGGTCGGCTTTTGTGACGCTGACTGGGCTGGTGATATGGATCAACAAAGATCCACATCTGGGTACATCTTCATCGCGGAAGGTGGGGTCATATCTTGGTCTACTCAGCGACAAACGAACTGTGGCGTTATCATCGACCGAAGCTGAGTACCTGTCTATGGTTGGCGCCATACAAGAATCTATTTGGCTCACGGGACTACAAGCAGAGCTCCTTCTGAACACTCCGCAAACCATGGTGTTGTAAAGCGCTCTTCACATTGCTCGCAACAACACATACTCTCCTAGAACAAAGCATATGGATATTAAAATGAAGTTCATACAAGAAAAGCTGGAAAACAATGTGGTCAAACTGAAGTATATACCAACTGGAGAAATGGTAGCTGATGCGCTGACAAAAGCAGTTCCAGTTTCTAAAATTAATTTAACTAACACGAATTTAGGTATAAGTAGGAATTTTGTTTATTGGAAGTTTATTCGAACTATAAACTAGTTATTATAAATATGAACTGAATGGAAATTTGTAATATCAAGCTTAAATGCCAGATATGTCATTAAGATGGAATGTTGTAAATGTAATGAACAATCTGGCATCACTTGAAATATCTCTTGTACTCATATCACTTGCTCTCATTAAATCAGTCACCATATTACACTCGAGCTGCGCTGACGTATTTATTTCAACAAATATAGAATATACAATCAAACTACACTATTACGAACTTCCGTATAACGAAGTTATCTATGTAACCTGAACACCGCAATTTAGTATTACACAGAAAATAATAAGAACAGATATTTCAATATAATAACAGTAATATCAATATTTCCAGATCAAATTGAAACTATTCAATATCAATATGAACCTGTAATACCACATTGATACTAAAAATATTATATTGAAATGTGAAATGATCAAAGTGATATGAAAAATGCCCCAGTGATATGATTTCAGATCAAAGTAGACCTGTAAATTCTGAAAGTAGAAAGAGACACACACAGTTTCTCAAATCAAAGTGAGACAGCAATAGTCTATTTCGAAAAAAGCAAAAACAATGCTCATTGCTCTGCTACCGCAAGCGCGAAAACGAGTGCCAGTCGTGTTTTCTTCGTGAACATTTCGAAGTTAGCGTCGGGTCTGCAGCGAATATCTAGTTTCTTCTTGCGAAGTTCGTCATTCGATCTGTGCTGGCGCGTGTGAAAGGTAAGTAAAAAAAGTGCGTTGCCTAAAAAGAAATGTAAACGGTAAAAGAGAATAAAATGTGTGTTGCATGTGTGTGTTTTGTTGTACTGTTGTTTTACTTGCAAATTAATAAGTTGAAAAAAGGCTATTGCCTTTATTCAGTCGCTAATAGTGTGTACGATTATATTACACACACTCCTACATACATATTGTGCGTGTTTTTCTCACTTTGCGCTCTCTACGCACTAGAAGTGCGTGTTTAAATATGTACATATGTATGCATACATATTTTGTGTCCGTCAAACAGCACAGAAGCACACATACATGCATATGCAAACATGCGTACATACAAATGTATATGCAGAATATGCATGTATGTATGTATATGTATGCTGTTTGACGTTCAAGGGCAAAACAAAAAAGCGCATGCTCAGCCGTTGCTTTCGCCAGATTTCGCACACCTGCACAAAAAACTTATGCGAGTTTAAATATATTAATTTTTTATAATTTTCAGATTAAAATGGAAGACATCCAACTCTTTGAGCTGGTACAAAAACTAAACATTCAAAAATTGGTGTACGAAAAGTTAATTGGTAAGTTTTGTTTTAAAATAATTATTCTTCTCAATATATTAATTTTACAATTTTTTTAGAGTGTGGATTTAACGTCGACCGCCTTAATTACATTTCTTCAAGCGACAAAGAGCAGATTTTTTCAGAAATATAATTGACATAATAATTGTAATATATACTAAAAAAAATATAGCTTTGATATTATAAAAAGAAAGCATTGGTACTACAACAATACCCTTTTGATATTTTAAAATATATTTCTTTGATCCTAAATTCATGTCCTACAGGTATTTTGAAAATATAGCTTTGATACTATAATAATATATCATTGATATTAAAGAATATCAAATTGTTGATCTGAAAAAATATCACTTTGATGTGTTCGAAATGTCAAAGTGATATATTGGAACATATCATCTGGGTATTTTTCAGATGAAGACCGATTTGATACTACAAAATACCAGATTGATACTAAATATCGAGATCTTTTTTTCTGTGCAAGGATCAATGATCTGCTGTTCGATTGGCATAGTCAAAAATTTAGTTAGTTGCGATCCAATATGTAAAAGCATTTAGTTCAACAGCTAAAATATGTAAATCAGATCACTTACACATGCATAATCCCACGGCGAAAGATCTTTCGTTTTGTGTGTTGATGTGCTGTAAATTTAAAGCTTGGTTTTGTTGGATGGGGAAGCAGTTTGGTTTCTATTATTAATTTGTAATAGAGCTGTGGCTTAACACTTTATTGCCAAGAATAAGAATATGAGTTAACCCTAAATTTTCATTCTTAGGTTAGGGCAACATCATTTACTCATTTGCACAAGACAAGTTTTTGGGGTCATACATTTGAGAGTTTCATTGTTGTTAACCAATTTTTAGGTATGACATAACTTTATTATTCCCCTTTTTGGGTGTACTGTCACTGATTGAGGTTAGAGGTGGAGGCCTTACCACTAGGGCTTTTCACGCACAAAACTGTGGCTTTTAAACGCTTTGCTTGTAGATTTCTGCTGGATAATTTTTAGGCCAGAACTATACACATGCTTGGGTTAAACTCGCTCACTGCTTGCCTCTTAATAAGAAGAATTTCTTTTACCTTATGTATATAGATACTTAAAAGGAAGCAACTAAATAAAATTTGATTATCCATATATATAACCTTAGGTCGCAGCAATCGTAGCTACAACACTCCTGTCAAATACATTTCATTCTTGGCCTTAGCATCATTTCGTTCATCAGGTCACTTTCGTTTCAAAACCTGGAATATAGGCATAAATTTACAGTTGGTCCCCAAGCTATAGAACCAAATACTTTAAGTACACTCAATTGTGGCCGAAGTTCCTAAAAATTTGTTTGTTGTTTGTTTGTTTTGCCTTTGCCACTGGTCTTTACAACTTTATTGCACAGTTTGCACTGCGATTTGTGTGCATCAACTTTAATAAAATAACTTTTAAACATTTTGCTTTACATGTCCAGAGCACAAGAAACAGTTATTCCCAACAGTGTGACCAAACCTTAAAACAAAAATATCATCAAAAAATATTCGATTTCCGATATATCAATGCTAATGCCACAAAGCCTCGCATTTACCAGTTTTCCACCAAGTTTGATGAAAAGTTAGTTACAAAAGTTAGTTCCGAAAAAAATTCTTAGTAGGAAAAACTTTTATCTTTTCAATGCTATCACTCTCAAACTTGTTATTCTGCCGAGTTTGATTCAAATCAGATGACTATAGCATATAGCTGCCATAGGAACGATCGGTCGAAAAAGTAGTTC